>CM049371.1:25063907-25442795 GCA_026937815.1 Etheostoma perlongum | reverse complement strand
TCCAAATTCTCCGCCTCACACTGCTCCCTCCCCTTTGCGTGGCTTAACTCATCCTTGTGTGTTTTCCCTGAGTGACACTTGGAAGTTGGGGAGAGGCTCACTGATTGCCCTTGATGTGAATCAGATGCATTTGCCTGCATGTTGCCAGTTCCCAACTTCTTAACCATTGGTCAGATGGAAGGAAACAAGACACAGAGCCAAAAAGTTATGGGTAGATGAGTGCTATTTTTCCAATATTACAATCATTACCTCGGCCAAGGAGGCTGTGTTTTTGGCACTGTTGCAGGATTACACAAACGACTTGGCGGATTATACTTTATATTTCTCGTTTACACATTTATTCTTGTGTCATAAAAGCTTTTTATTTTCATGTGCTTCAAGACAATTGATTCCTTTATTTAATGTGATAGGAGTCTTGGTCACACAAAACAAGCAGTTTTACCCTTGTGTTGGCTTCCTGTCAAAATTGAAATTCAACCCTTTTGTTGATGCTTTTTATCGATGTTTTGAACTTTTTCTTACGTTTTTGTCCCTTTTTTCAACACTTTTGACATTTTTTTTTCAATTTTTGTCACTTTTTTGACGTTAACACTACGTAACACTAACTTATTAACTTTAGTTTTACAGTTATTTTTGGAATTTAGGGTCAATAAACCTAATTTTTAGGAAATGATACCTAATGTTTGAATTAGAAAAGCGGAAATTTGGAATTATTTAGACTAAAATTAAAGGAATGGGTGTTGATGGATAATCACAGACTGGAATATGTTTGTTTTAAAATGTTATGTTTACTCAATACTATTTCAAAACCACTTAAATTTTTTCTCCAAATGCTATAAAATTGAATAAGATGCCCCAAAATTAATGAAAGTAGAGATTTGTACTTGCCAAAGAGTGTGGAATCAATCATGTTATTTTGGGTAGTTAAAAAGAACATTGATATAGGAAAACGGGTCAATTTGACCCGAGGACAACATGAGGGTTAAAGATGTAACCTTGGGCTTTATTCAAAATTGTGATGGAAACTGCACTATTTTCTGACAGTTTATAGACTAATAGATGACCCAATGAAATGAGCGGCAGCTCGCAGTGCTCTGTACCCAGCTCACAATCACCTATTTTGGGTAACTGAACCACCAACTATCGCTGACCTGACGGAGCACCATGCGGTCTCCTAGTTTTCATATGACATCATACGTTTTAGTGTGCATAACTTTTTGTATGATATCCTACGAGCCTGTTCATGAGAACGCGTTACAAACTCACCTCTGCAATGCAGGTCAAACACAAAGCTAAAGTTTTGAATTGCCTGCAGGACACACCCAACATACTCTGTTTTACCCAACAGACTATGCATCCAGTTGATGTTGGCTTAAAGTTCACATTGACCAGCTGGACACTTAGGCTCTGTGTCCTTTATATTAATTGTGATCACACACAGAGGTATTTTAACAAGTGCTTTGCGTCATCCTGTGGTTAAAACCTCCATTAAGCACTTACCTTTGCTAACCAGTCACCTTGGGGGAAACCCTGCAAACCCATGTTTAACACCAGCGGACGCTCTTGTTGTTTTTAAGTGTCCTTAAATGATATTCTACTCTAGTTAAAAAAAATTTTTTTTATCTGAGGCTGCAATGCTTTATATGGAAACATCATAACATAGCGCTTAGCCCACCCTTATCTAAGTAAATCACATTTTATTGCATGAATGACTGAACAAAAAATTACAACATGTTTTTTTAGAGGTATTAAATATGCTTAGGTTTACATACATTAAGAACAGATTATGTAGGTTTGTGAATTACATTTTACATGTTGGACACTTTTGTCATAGTACAATATGCTGTTCTATCAGTCTGGGTCTTTTCTATCATTGCAACCAGTCGTCCTGTCCCTGCAGCTGAAAAACACCCCCACAGCATATTGAGACTGTATTGACAGGTGATGAGCAGTGCCTGGTTTTCTCCACACATACCGCTTTAGAATTAAGGCCATTATCTTGGTCTCATCAATATCAGACCAGAGGATTGCACTTGTTGACGCTCTTTAGATGTTGCACCTGGTGTTAAAGAGCTTACTTCTTGTAGCATTCTCCGACAATAGTGGAAACAATGTTGGATTAGATGTTGTAAAAAAATGTCTGTGAAGGAAAAAGTGATGCTCTCCCATGTAAAAGGGATCGATTTATCATTTGCAATAGCAGTACGCATTGATGTCTGGCAGAGTCTGCCTTTTTAGAGTACAAAAAAGTGGAGGCTCAATCCAGTTTGATTGTAACAATTACTAAAGCTGGAAACAGTGTTGCATTGCTTTGAAAAGCAAGGATGGGCGGAATTGCATTAGATACACTCAAATGCCAGATTTAATTGAAGCTGGCAACCGTAAGAGGCTGTTCCTGGGATGCTTTTAAAGCCGTAATTTGTGTGATATAGGTCCCTAGATGAGAGATTCTGCCATATGACGACTGAATGAGTCACATCAACATACATCAAGCTGAAGAAAGACAACTTTGAAACGTCAGCATCTCTCTGATGCCAAATGTATATTCAAAATACAGGAAGAATGTATAGTAAACAAACACTCTGTGAATATATAATGAGCCAGAAAAAAAATGGGCTTGATTATGACCTGGTTAATTTTAAAACAAATGCAGCTTTTCTCGGCATGCAAGGTTTCACGTCACTTTGAAAAGGATTTGGATTGTACATGACAACAGCAGAAAATAGAGAAAGTAAACTCAGTACTTACTTTTCTCTTTAGATATTGCTGAAGATAAAACTAAGCGAGAGACAATGAGAGAAATGTTTTTTTTAGTATTTATTTTATTATGATTATTCTCAGTGAAAGTCTATGATTATGCTAAATATATAGTTATCTGGTGGTGGATATGTTCAGGTATTTTAAATAACTTTGTTTCTTTTATTTGTTTTACCAGCTTAAGTTTCACATGTATTTTTGTGTATTTTGTCTCATTTGTGCTTCTTTTGTAACAACTGTACTTATCGGTCGAGGTATTGTTTCCAAGTACATGCAGGGAATAATAGTGTAAAATGTCGAGGGAAAGTAATTGGCATCTACTTATGCATGAAAATGCCTGCAAGTAATCATTGAATTATTCATCTAATATGTTAAGTATTTCTATTTCAATGCCTTAAACCTCCCTTGGTGAAAAATTACATACCTTAAGTGATGAACAAATTAGAAGGACTCACTATCAAGGATGTGGAAATGGAGAGATCTTATATAATTTCCTGCTACTGTAATGTTATACCAACTGATCAAACTGAGCCTGAAAGTCTTTTTAAATATTTGCTGGCCAGTTTAGATGATTAACCAAAGGTCAACATTCTCTCCTGTGAGCTTTACATCCACACAAAAACACATCTGAATATCCTTTACTTTCTACATGCTCTCAATTCCAATCATACAGCACAAGAACAAGTGAGAGATGCAGAATATCTGCATTTATTGCACATGTGAAATTAGTTTACACTATAATTTCATCTATTTAAATTAAAAAATACTTAAATGCAAATTTCTTTCTATTTAATTATTTTTGCAGATGCATACAAGCTCTCGTTGCTGGATAGTGCTTGTTTCCAAATCATTATTTCAAGTTATATGATGAGATTGGCACTTTAATTTAACTCATTTGGAACACCAATGTATTCATTTGGTGAACAGCTTTATCAAGATATATATACTGTATGTAAATTTTTTTTTGCACTTTATATTGGTGGGGCTGGAAAAAGAAAATACTCCTCAACTGTTACAGTGTCAGGGACATGATGGAAACATTGTTTGCCACAACAGTACAGCAGCAATACCCAAGAGGGGCTCGCATAGTTTGATTTATGCTTGTCAAAAAAACTAAATTACCTATACTCACAGAAAAGAATGCAGTCAGTAACACATAAAAAGAAAAGAGAAAAGGTCCCTTATAAATAAACTCAAATTTCCTCAGAAAAACTAGCAAGTAAGATTATTTTTAGAAGGTTAGGGTTGCTTTGGGCACTACAAGACAATACATTCTCTCTTTGTAGTCTACCATCAGAAGAATAACGTACGAGATAAAAGATGGGTAATCACTGACTATTTGCAGACAACACTGGAATTACAAGACCAAAATGCATTAGTTCAACAAAATGCAAAGACACAAGTCTCCCTCATACCTACAATACAAAATAATACAAATAAAACATGACATGACTTTACAATTATGGTTTTGTCTTTGTGTTGTTTTGTGGTGTATTTAAAGACATTTCAATATATGTTCAATATGTTCTGGATATGTTGTGCATCACTTTGACCTTTGTTGACAAAGCAAAATTGGCATCCTCCCCTCCAATTGCTTCACCATGTCCCCCGCTAAACAATTAAAGAAGATTTAGTGCCCAACATCCCCTGACATGCATGCAATTAATATTCCCTGCCGTCTGCGATGTTTATACAACAGTTGGTAAACATGACTGACTTTTGTTGCAGATGTTGGATGGTGGTCATGCTCTGCTAGAGGAATATATTAATTCATTGACAGGCCCTGAGCAGTCCCCCTTATTAAAACTATTTATTTGCCCCCTCCTAATGGCATAATTAATCCAGCCTGAAATTGGAAGTACCACATAAACCGCTGTCTGCCTATAATCTGCATGACGGCAAATAAATGCCTTTTATGCTCAGGAGCTGTTGGTTTCTGTGACTGCTGCTTCATAAAATAATAAAAATGTAACTATGATCCTATAATCAGGGACACAGCATGGCGTGTTAGCATGCGTAACGCTGGCACTGCGCTCACTGTTTGGAATGTGTTTTCATTTTCAAGTCCAAGACTTCGAAGCCATGGTCACTGGACTTTCCAAAGAAAACCGACACAATCTGTACATCTACTTTCCTCAGATGTAGCTAAGATATTGCATGTGGGTACAGTTTCCACCTTATTGAAAAAGAAAAACAGAAGAATGGGATTACATGTTGCTGCTATTCAAAAAGAGACATATGTGTACCTTTGTTTTTCCTTATTCAAACTCATTTCCATTGAGTCTCAACTCATCCAAGAAATTACAGTAAATATTGTACAGCTTGTATAAAAGCTTGGCTTACTAACTAATGGCTGACACATTTTCTCTCTCCTGTGCTGTATTGGCTGATTTTGCATGGTACATAAATTGACAAACCAGGACTCAAGGGACAGCAAATAACACCAGGGATAGAAATAGCCCAAAAGGCATCCCAACGGCACTCTAGGAGTACACTTCAATAACAGACTTCATTTCCCTGCATGGACCCTGTCACATGGCACTCATTTAGGCGCCCATATATAGAGGTTTACTCCTCAATTCCGCAGGGCCACAGGTTCGATTCCAACCTGCAGCCCTTTGCTGCATGTCATTCCCTCTTTCTCTCCCCTTTCAGGTCTTAAGCTGTCCTATTTTTTAAAAATAAGGCCTAAAATGACTATAAAAAATATCTTTAACAACCATAAATAATAACATAAAAAACTCTCGTTATAAAAACTTGGCTGAATAAACTTTGTCAAATAGTTTCATTCCTGTAGTGGTGTCATTCTTTATAGCACATAGAGTATGTACACACAGAGCATGAGATTTTGGATGCAGCACAGACCAGATGTTTTAAGGAGCTGTGGCGTCACCTTATCTCCCGCTCCAGTACGGTTCCCACCGTGAGTATGAAGCATGCCTGAGGCTACACGTTGTATAGTACATGCAGATCAAGGCGCCCGCCCTCCCTCCATGCCGGAACACTGCCGGCATCCGTCTGACTTTTTGGAGGGAGGCCATGGCATGGAGGGAGGGAGGCCGGGCACCGTTCACCTGATAAATACAATGCAGCCGGGGGGAATGAACAGCTCTGTGAGGAGTAGTGGAAATTGTCAACCCTCCACTGTGCACACATGCATCGGGCAAGCACAGATTTGTTTTTGAACCACAGGCTGACTCCTGAACACATATTGAGAGTAATGGTAAAAAACGGAGATAAGCATGATTCTATGGTGGGCGTGCCAGCCTGACATGTTATTCGGTGGATTTTTAGAGTAAGGTTAAACAAATTGCTGCAGACAATGTCGATACTCAGCAGTACACTAAGGGGACAATGAGGTGGATGTTCCAAAATAAATAAATGACGGTAACGGACAAGTCTCTCTTTTGATAAAAGATTGCAATGGCCAATTCATCCATCCATCTTCATCCGCTTATCCGGTATCGGGTCGCGGGGGCAGCAGCTCTAGTCTATGGCCAATTCAGTTTAAGATTTTGTTAATTTGTTTGTCGTTATGAATGATAGATGTGTCCGTAATGAGCCTTAAAAGCCTAAAGTCAAATAAGAAAGAGAAGCAGGATTTTACTCAGGTTGTTTCATTTTCAAGACGACACATAGTTTGAGTGTATTGGCTGTGTATTGATTGTGCTCATTGGATTATGTGTATGGTTGACATTTGATATGAATGAATGATTGATTGGATTTCTGCTCTGGCTGGTTATTAAAATAACAGATCTGGTAGTGGAGGGGCCTCCGAAGACACTGAGCCCATGGGGAATCCTTTCATTTGTCCTTCTCTGAAATGATGACTGGCTCCTGCACATTTTCCAAAAATAACAATGAGAGTTAATGTCGGGGAGGGGGAGACATTAGATTACTCAACCTGCTAACACACTGAGCGCCTCTGTGATTATTTTACTGGACCTAATTGCTAAGCAGAAGATGGTGGATGATATCCTGAATATCCTTGTATTACGTTTTACTGGTCTCTAGAAATATGGAGCCGTATATTTGTGACTGCTATCAACTCAGTTTGTTTTAGTATCAGCAGAACGAACAGCATGGGCCAAGGTATAATTCCCCTAAGTATAGCAAAGCAAAAAAGCGATGGAGGGGAAAAAATAAATAAAACATAAAGATGAAAAAAGAATAAAAGTATACAACCACTTAATAATAGGCTACATCAGCCTGTTGATGGATGTATGCAGGAAGATGAAACCATCATGACTCTCCAATACCAAGGAAAGATTGAACATTAACTATACCCCCATTTACCATTTTCATAAAAATAACACTGTTGTCAGTGTATTATGGGTGGCTTTCTGCTCGCCTCACTGCACATTCAAACCTCTAATGTTAAAGAAACATATTTTAGTTAATGTGATGAAAAATGGTGCTTGTCTGTGACAAAATTGTGTGGGTACGGAAAGAGACTTGCCCACACAGGATAAGGGTTTAACTGTAAGGTTGGACTGTTTTTTGCTCATGTAAAACCACATCATCATGGTTGTGAGCTATAGTACATGACAAGTACTTGCAGTAGTAGGCTGTCCAGAAAAAACTGCACTCATGTTTTACTATATGTACGCAGTATTTACAGGCCAGCCTCTGTCCACAGTGGACCATTATGCTCCTGCAGCTTACTCCGTAAGGCCACATGCCACAGCCTCGGCTTCCCTTATTAAGCCGTTGTTTGGATGTTGTTTGTAGTGTTCAGTGGTTTTTCCTTTAGCCTCAGCAGTTCTATTCCACGCTGCAGGGTCAACCTCATATAATTTATAAGACCCGCTGTGACTCCAAGGGTAAAGAAATATTTGTCCTGATTCTTGCCCCACAGGCTTGGAGGTTTGATGAGCTTCATCAAGACATCAAGGGACTGATTTTAAACTGCAGATGTCCGAAATGAAAGATTTCATTATGTCATCACCAATGCTTCATGGCCATGTGCAGTCTCTGACCATAAGCCTTTTTGTCAGGCATTCTGATCCTCATTATCACACTTCTCTGACTTGAAAAAGGGAGATCTGTGTGTGAGAGGAGGCTGCTAAAACACCGGACTCTTAGGAGATCCAGGGTCAATCAGGCAGCTGTTAACATTTGTTTTATAGTGAATTGGATGGAAAACAATCCAGACTTTATTTCAGAACTTTGTGATATGTTACTGTCAGTGGGGCTCAAATTATAGGTGTTGTTCATTTCACAGATACCCAAAGGCATATTCCATTGGGTAATGAATAATATGGAAAACAAGGAAGAATCTCTCACCCCATTTTCCCCAGTTGCCTGAACCTGCAGTAAATTTCCCACCAATACCATATGGTGGCAAGTCATGTGTGGAATTCAGTATGCCATGTTATTTATTTTTTTCCCAGGTGTTTCTTTTTTTACTAGTGATTTATGTGTTATTGTGTATGATCTGCTGCTGGGATCTATGGACATGGACTGTACAGGGTTTTTGGAAGAAGGCCCAGGCTGAAAGGAAGCCATGGATTCCAAATAATGTGTCAGCACTCCATGGCCATTTCAGTTTTCCTTATTTTTTGGACCTACAGTAGCAAGTTAGGAATGGTCTAACAGATTCTCTTATAAAAAGTGATTCATGTAACATGGGAATGTAAGTGAGACATTTTGGAACTGCCAGCGAGTATTTAGCAAGGAATTATTCAGCTGTGTCAAGTGTATATGCTTTGATTGAAGCTGTTGCTGTCACTTGCGGGTCCTGATTATATATGGCAATAAGCAGCAACATTTATTTTGGTCTTTAGAATTTCTTGAAGAAAAGCCTCTCTTTAACAGCTGTGTTGGTGTTTGCTGGGGTTTTAGTTATTTCTTTATCCATAAGAGTTTAAACTGTGAATAGGTTTACCCCTTGATCAACTCTGTCTCTTACAATTTACATAATCCTGCCAATTTGCAAGAGCAAGTATGGTAAAAATAAATATAATCTCACCCAAATCTTGTTTTTTGTAATCAACGTAATGAGTAAAATAGTCACAGTCAAAGCTTTCCCTTGCAATCATTTGCTTTTAATATCCCCCTGTAACAACTAAATCAGGATCTACATTTTTGCATGTTTTTCCATGTTCATGATTTAACCAAAACCACCCAATTTTTCTTTAACTTAGCCAATATGTTTTACATTATTTTTTAAGAGTTTGGCTGTGTCTCATTCCGCATACTAAAATGTATTAAACTGACCTTTGTCGATTAAAAGAACAGACAGATTTAGCGACTTTATGGCCTATTTCTCACTTAAAATGTTTTCAGAAACACGTTTCAGTGAACCATTTTTGCAAAATTTGAGTATTCCAAACGAGCCGCCATCTGACTTCCATAAAGCTCGGTTGTGAAATCCGGGAGTAGCCAGACCCACGTGACGGGTTTGTCCAATCAGCTGCCAGTCACTGTCCCTGGTCCCTCCCCTTTCCGATTTGTAGTCAAGATGGCGCAGGTTTAGTGCGCGTAGTGTCCATCAAATTTTTTGACCGTTTTTATGGGGTCACCCGGGTACTTTCAGTGCACTGACTTTTTGCGTTATCTACACTTTATTCAAAACTAAGTGTTTGGAGTGTGCAAGTAGGCAGTTTGAGACAGAGCCACAGTGTTGTCTTTAACATAGTATATGTTAAACATAACAAAAAAAACTATCACAGAAACCTTGGAGAGGATGAATGTAAACATGTTTCTGAAAAACCTTGTTTTCATTGTTACCCACCCATTTTACTCTACTTATATATTATTAATTTCAAATAAATCTTGAATGTACCACAGCTTGTTCAAATCATATTCTGCAGCCCCCTATGTGCATTAACCTCAACACATCATTCCTTAAATTAACTCTCATATAATAGTATAGTGCCTGTTGGAGAGTGAAATTGGTTTATTCTTTGTGCCACTCTCTGGGTGTTTACTTTGTCAGTTCCAGTGTGTAATTTTGTTTTTAAATCAGTTTTTTTTCTGCATTAGCCTATTTGCAAAGAATCTGTCGAAGCAAAATAGGATGAATGAGGCAGAGCCATTTTACTTATTGACATCATGATAAAAACATAGCTTCTGGCATTAAAAAAAACCTTACACAAGTTGATTACAATTCTATTCTTAAAATTACATTTTGACACATAATCTCCTAGAATAACACCTTCTTTGGACATGCCCCATCCCTGCTATCTGCAGAAGAGACGGGTTGGATGGGGCCTTTATTTTCTATTAGAAACTATTTGAAGACACAAGGGGTCATCAAAGTAATCAAATTCATGGGCATTATGGGAAATATAGGGCCGTGGGGCTCTTTTTTATCAGGGTAACACATTCAGATGTGCTTGAATTTAAACACCTCCCAGAAGAGTTGTGGCTGTCCTTAAGTCAGTAAAAAATAGATTTTTCAGCTTTTGAAATCAGCAGTAAAAGAGAACACGTGGTAACTCTTACATCTTATATCTGTTTGTGTCCCTCAAAGGGATAAAAGGGAATTTTAAGTTGTCAACTATGGAGCCACCAAATGGCAAATTTGTTGGGTTATCTATAAGCCAATTCCAGAGCTTTCATTCCCTTGGAGTCTTGTTAACTTATAGACTAGGTCCCTTAAAGGTCCTATGACATGCTGCTTTTTGGATGCTTTTATATAGGCCTTATACTTTATCTGAAGTCTCTTTTATATAGGCCTTATACTTTATATGAAGTCTCTTTTATATAGGCCTTAGTGGTCCCCTTATACTGTATCTGAAGTCTCTTTTATATAGACCTTAGTGGTCCCCTAATACTGTATCTGAAGTCTCTTTTATATAGACCTTAGTGGTCCCCTAATAATGTATCTGAAGTCTCTTTTATTTAGACCTTAGTGGGCTTAATACTGTATCCCCTTTTATATAGACCTTAGTGGTCCCTGAAGTATCTTTCTTTTATATAGACCTTAGTGGGCCCCTAATACTGTATCTGAAGTCTCTTTTATATAGACCTTAGTGGTCCCCTAATAATGTATCTGAAGTCTCTTTTATATATATACCTTAGTGGTTACCTAATACTGTATCTGAAGTCTCTTTCATATACTAGACCTTAGTTCTCATGTGAGCTTTCATTTTCTCAAAGGCAGAGCAGGGAACCCAGGGCTCGGTTTACACCTATTACCATTTCTAGCCACTCGGGGACCATAGGCAGGCTGGGGGAATGCATTTTAATGTTGATTTTCATGGCATTTTATTTTTGTAGCTTCTTGGTGCCCAGGTCTTCTGTGCATGGTGTGTTGATAACTATGTCATTCACAATAAAAATAAATGGCTGTTGTTCATGCAAGTATGCTGTCAAGTGATTTTTTTCCTCTCTTTTGAAGCTCAGTAATAAATGGCAAGACCACCTCTGCTGTGCAATTCAATAGTTCAGTTTTACAAAAAAAAAACAGAATTGGACAAATGTGCCAAGTAAAATGTTTCCCTTTATAATTGTATAGACTAGGTGGATATTTAAATTTTAAGATGCAAGAGAATACTTCTGGTCAAAAAGACCCATCTCTGTAAAACAAGCCTTCAATAAATTGGTTGATTGGAAGGAATAGTAGCTATTATTTCTGTTATTCATCCAGGGACTGTGCTGGAAGGATTTCAGTTCTCTCCCTTATTGCTTTATCCTTTAGCTTTAACGATGGTGCTTTTAATCCAGTTTAAAACACCTCTTTCTTCCAAAGGTTCCAATAAAGTGTGGATTTTCTCAGCCTGTGGCAGACATTTAATAGTCAAATCTCTCATTCTCTCAACAGACAAAGCTATGATGGGCTGGAGAAGAAGCTAAAAGAAGTCTTCAGTGAACGGAGCAGCATCCTGCACCAGCTCTCCAAGACATCAAAGGAGCTTGACAGCATAAAAGGCAACCTTCAGGTTGGTTTGTTTTTTAAAGATACATCTATATTAGAAGGCTTAGTTGGCCGTGAGTTGTGGGACGGAGGTTATATTCCATCCTCTTTTGAAAGCAATCTGAGGACCGGGAAACGCATGACTCTTCTCACTTATTCAATCAATCTGTTTGTATAGCAACTCACTGTTATCAAATATTAATGTGCAAATGCTTTTCAATTTGTTGAGCCCACCCATTGTTATGTATGTGATGTGTTACTGGAAATGTAGCTGCTGAATAAGCAATGCAGGAATGGAAAAGCAGATAGAAAGCAATTAGAAAGGGCACCTTTTTAGCACTAATGACACCAGCACCTACCAAAAGCTTTAGAGAATAGAAAGACACAAAAAAAGACAACATACTCTATTTTTCCCTGAGGGCAAATTCAATAAAATATGTCTTGTTTTTCTATAACAGGAAAGATTGAAAGGACCACCAATTAACAACATGTTAACCATCAGAGACCTAAGGTCATGTTTACAGTTTATTGTCCATCTGGTTTTATTTTCTATAAAAGCTTGTAAAATACCAACCCTGTTGTCAACAGTCAAGATATGAACATCATTTTTTTCAGGACAAACAGGGTTATTAGAATATTTGGGCTGCATTGAGGTCTCGTGAATGTTGAAAATGGTTGTAGGACCTTACAGACAAATTAAACAAAAAATACGGAACATGAATCTTACAGATATGTTTTAATATCACACACTTCTCTAAAACACTTCTCATATGTCTTGGGAGTCACACTGTGAAGAAATAAACATTATAACTTAAAAATAACATTTGACATAAATACATACATTTTCTCAAAAGTCCAGACACTTTTGCCCTCATGACATTTACTTATGCCAATAATCAACATAATATTGTCATATTTATTGATATTACACCCATACCAATGCTACACAAGCATTTGTGTTGTCTAAAACAGTTTTCTATATGCAAAAATAAACATAATAAACATTGTAACTATTATTTTTTTGCAAAATAGTGCTGTGTTGGGCGGCAGCCTGTTGCAGCAGCTCCTGACTGTATGTGTATTTTGTGTGTTTTTAGTCACTTTATTTTTATTTAGTCTTTAAGTGTTGCACATCTGTGTTAAGGATGGGGCATGTAAATTTTTGAACTTTTCTTTTAGTTTTATTCTTACTTTGGTTGATTTTTGTAACTTCATGTTACGCACAAGGCAGCAGGACTATTGTTTACACACGCGATCAGCTGATAGCGCTGTGTGGACCTGTGCTTCTGCCGGGGGCCAAACCTGAAATCCCGAAGGAACTACGAAGGAGACGCCGGGGTTGCAGAGGAGGAATAAAACGTAAGGTGAAAAAAGAAGAAAACATAAGCCTGCCGTCCCAGCGATCATTATGGGGAATGTACGGTCTCTGGGGAATAAGACGGACAAACTTGCAGCGCTCATCAGAACCCAGAGGGAGTTCCGAGAGTGCAGCATACTGTGTCGCACATCCCCGACTATGGTGTGGCAATACCCGGCTTTTTGACCGTTTGGGGGGACAGGAACGTTATGTGAGTGAAAAGAGGTGCAACCCGGGACATGTGAATGTAAAGGAACGTTTCTTTAGCCTGGACATTGAACTGGTGGCTGTGCGGTTTCGTCTGTACTACCTACCGAGGGAGTTTACGTCCGCCATAATGATCGCTGTCTACATTCCACCGTCTGCTGATGTGGAGGCAGCTGCTGATGTCATTCACACCACAGTCTCACAACTCCAGACGCAGCAGCCCTTCAATGCCTTCATTGCTATCTCTGGGGAATTTTAATCATGCTTCTCTGGATAAATCCCTCCAGGACTTTCAGCAATACATTAACTGCCCCACAAGATAAAATAAAACGTTGGACCTCCTGTATTCAAATGCTAAGGATGCATACAGTGTCAGTGCCCTTTCCTTGGCAAATCAGATTACAACCTTGTCTTGCTGTCTCCTATGTATATTCCTTGTGTCCTGCAGCAGCTTGTCCACAAAAGGACTGTGAGTAGGTGGACTCAGGAGGCTGAGGAGGCACTGCAAGACTGCTTGGAGTCTACAGACTGGGGCGTTCTCTGTGAGCCACATGGGGAGGACATCACTAACATGGTGGACTGTATCACAGAATACATCAAGTTCTGTGAGAACACCACCATGCCCTCCAGGACTGTACGCTGTTTTCCCAACCATAAGCCGTGGATCACCAGTGACCTGAAAGTCCTTCTGAAGGAGAAGAAGAAAGCTTTCAGGTCATGGGACAGACAGGAGCTTAGGGAAGTACAGCACAGACTGCGGAATAAACTGAGGGAGTGTAAAAACACCTACAGGAGGAAGCTGGAGGCCAGTCTCCAGCAGAACAATATGAGGGAGGTGTGGACAGGGATGAAAGAGATCACCTGGGGTGGGGGGAGAAGAAGACAAACACCAGGCAGCCGGGAGAGAGCAAACGAGCTAAACTGCTACTTTAATAGGTTTAGCTCACAGCCATCCCCTGCTTCTTCTACCTCTCCACCAACCCCCTACACCCCCTCATTGTCTCCCCCCCCTCTTTGGTTCCCACACCTCCCTCCTCACCCCCTTGTAGTCAGCCCTCCTGCAGTCAGCCCACTCCCCCCACCACCACTACAACACATTTCCTCTCCCCCCACTGACACATCAAGCACCCTGCTTCACATTCACACCTGGCCAGGTGAAGAGACAGCTGGAGAGGCTTAATCAGCGCAACGCTGCTGGCCCGGACGTCATCAGCCCCAGGGTCCTGAAGACCTGCGCTAGTCAGCTGTCTGGTGTTCTCCAGTACCTCTACAACCTGAGCCTGCAGAGGAGGAGAAGAAGAAGAAGAAGAAGAAGAAGAAGAAGAAGAAGTCGACTCCATCTGGCCTTAAGGACGACTACCACCCAGTGGCTCTCACATCCCATGTGATGAAGGTGATGGAGAGGCTGGTCTTGGCCTACCTGAGGCCGCAAGTGAGTTCTTCTCTGGACCCTCTACAGTTTGCCTACCAGCCGTGTCTGGGAGTGGACAACGCTGTCGTCTATCTTCTGCAGGGAGCTCATTTGCACCTGGATGGCAGTGTGGTACTGTGAGAATCACATTTTTTGATTTCTCCAGTGCATTCAACACCATCCAGCCACTGCTACTTGGTGAGAAGCTGCGGGTGATGGGTGTCGGTGCGTCCACAGTCTCCTGGATCACTGACTACCTGACAGAGAGACCACAGTTTGTCCGCCTGGACCGTGTTCTTTCTGATGTGGTGGTGAGTGGTATGGGGGACTGTGCTGTCTCCTTTTCTGTTCACCTTATACATCACAGACTTCCAGTACAACTCATGAGTCATGTCACCTACAGAAGTTTTCTGATGACTCTGCAGTTGTTGGGTGTATAAGGGATGGACAGGAGGGAGAGCACAGGGCACTGGTGGATGAAATTGTGGAGTGGTCTGGTATGAATGACCAGAGAGATGGTGATCGACTTCAGGAGGAAGGGAACGGCTCCGCAGCCCCTTTGCATCCTGGGAAGTTTATTGTTTATTGTTTATTTCAAAGGATCCCCATTAGCTGACGCCAAGACGACAGCTAGTCTCCCTGGGGTCCAAACAATACATCCAAAATACAACCAAAATTACTCACAGATATATAAATTCACAAAAAAATCTAACAATACAAAAAGTACTAACAACCTAAATATAATAAAGAATAATATAGCACATAATACAACCTCGCTCAACCGAACCTCGCTCGGAAGTGACGTGGACATGGTGGAGGAGTACAGATACCTGGGTGTCAACATCGACAGCAGGCTGAATTGGAAGATCAACAGCACTGCTGTTTACAAGAAGGGGATGAGCAGACTCTATTTCCTGAGGAAGCTGAGATCCTTCAACGTGTGCAGCAGAATGTTGGAGATGTTCTACCAGTCTGTTGTGGCCAGCGCTCTGTTCTCCTCCGCCATCTGCTGGGGCAGCAGCATCGGAGCCAGCGACAAAAACAGACTGAACAAACTGATCAGAAAGGCTGGCTCCATGATTGGCTGCAAACAGGACACATTTGAAGCTGTGGTGGAGAGGTCACTGAACAAACTGTTATCTATCATGGATAACCCTGACCACCCTCTCCACCCCCCATTGGTCCAACAGAGGCGCTCCTTCTCAAACAGACTCTGACAGCTTCGATGCCGCACGGACCGCTACAGGAAATCCTTCCTACCACAGGCAATAACACTTTTTAACATGTCATCACTGGGTGCTAGATAAGACACCACACCAAGACCAACACGCTAGATTGGACACCACACTAGTGCACTAAGTGCAACCTGCACAATTGGTTTATTTACATTTTAGCATATTATTTAAGCAGTTGCACATTTTGTTTTCCCATCCTGTATATATTCAAATATTTTTTATTTTATTCCTATTATTATTATTTCATGTATATTGTATGTATGTATATTTTTCCTAGTATTTCATTTATATTTATATTCTGTGCTGTGTGACTGATTTTGCTGCTGTAACACCGTAATTTTCTATCTATCTATATAAAGCAAAAACTATTTACATTTCTTCAAAAAAGGCCCAAATACATGCCAAATCTCAAACCAGTGACTCCATTCTCCTCTGTAAAACAGTAGTTATCTATCTTGTCCACAATAAAATATTTTTGATCACATACTAGACTATTTTGACTGGGAGGATTAGGCTGAATCCCATTTCTCCATCTTACCCCTACCCCTTACCCCTACCCCTTGGCCCTTGAAACCAAGGGGTAAGGGGTAGGGGTGAAAACATACCCCTATGAAATGGGACACCATTTGGTTACATCACCATACAGTATTGATCACAAACTTCCAACATGCCGTCTCTGTTGATTGTGTGGGTTTGGACAACAGTGGCATATGCATTTATATATTTATATATTTAATAGTTCATTTAATGTTCACTTTAGTGGTGCTGAGGCAGATGTTCTTATCTGTGTAGTACTTAGGTCTGTTTGCAATACATGTGTACACATGTATCATGTATACATACATATACACCATATATACACGGTGTGTTGTATATGTCTGTTTCAGTTATCACTGTTTTGAATGTCAGAAAAACATTTAACAAAAATCTGTCTTTATTGCTGATAAATTAAACATAACAGGCAAAAACATTACATAAAATTATGTTACAGAACCATCATCAACTATTAGAACCATAACTAACATGTCACACACATAAAAAGGCACTCATATGTGTAAAACTAAAAAAATACACACAAGATCACAAACAAACACATTAACTACAGCTGTTCTGAAATTCCAGACCAGTTGCCAGTAACCCCCCCTCATATTTCATCAGTGCCCTGTATCAAAACCAACAACAATATACAAGTGTGTGAACAATGAACAGGAATTAATTACAAATGATAACAATAATACAGTACCAATGCAATAATGAATGGGTTCCACATGAACACATGAATTAGGAAACTTCTGCTAGTTTTCAGCCTCAAAGTGGACCAGCTGCTGTGTCCTCCTGTGTGATACAGAGCGGTATATGTAAAGCACATAGCTATGTATCATAGACCGTTAATATTAATATGTATATACAGTCTATGCAATGTATACAGTCCATTCAAGGCAGAGAAATGTGGGACTGTTGTGCAAATCAATGTTATAACGTATGTACAGGACTGCATAGACCACAAAACAAGACTGTCGTAATTTTTAAATCAATTATTTAAGCCAAAAATACTTACATTTATGTGTCTCTCTGGTCGATCCGGTAGCCATTGCTTCTTGGGTGTTTACAAGTGAGGTCGCGTCCACACTTGGTTTCTAGGGGTATACAGCCCTCGGTCTATTCCCTACCTCTAGGTAGGCAGCTGCTGTGTCCTCCTGTGTCCTCCTGTGTGATACAGAGCGGTATATGTAAAGCACGTAGCTATGTATCATAGACCATTAATATTAATATGTATATACAGTCTATGCAATGTATACAGTCCATTCAAGGCAGAGAAATGCGGGACTGTTGTGCAAAGCAACGTTAGCGGTTAGCGATTAGTGTTAGCATTGCAAGCTAGTGATTTTTAAAAAGTTTCAGTTAGGAACATGGTTGCAATGACTGCATAGACCACAAAACAAGACTGTCGTAATTTTTAAATCAATTATTTAAGCCGAAAATACTTACATTTATGTGTCTCTCTGGTCGATGCGGTAGCCATTGCTGCTTGTGTGTTTACAAGTGAGGTCGCATCCACACTTGGTTTCTAAGGGTATACAGTCCTCGGTCTATCCCCTACCCCTAGGTAATGGGACACCACTAGGTCCTGCGTGAACGCGCAAAAACGAGGGTAAGGTGTAGGGGTAAGACAGAGAAATGAGATTCAGCCTTACCTTCTTTCCAGCTCTATACTCTTTGCTCTCGCTGCCGCCTATATATGGGCATAATGCTTGCCTTCACTTCCGTAAACAAAGGAAAGTGCATGCACAGAGACAGAGAGGAGACAAGGAGCACGGAGCTAGCGGCAGAAATGAGCAAAAACGCGATGAATTATGGACATTATAATTCCCTCTAAGCACAGGCAGACACAAGTGGTTTTCTTGCTACTGGTTTATTGAAGTCCTTGCTCCAAATCCACCGTGAAAACTAATAAGACAACATTGACAAAAATATAGAAACAATGTTAGCTTAACATAAACAATACCATGCACAGCATGTGGAATACCATTTACCAAAGTAAAATGCAAATGAACAAAACAAATACCTCGTTGGCTGCATGCTACAAAGAAAGGGAAGTATTTGAGTCTTCAGAGGTATACTTAAAACTGCTCACATCAAGGGCTGCTTTAGCCAGCATGAAATCTTCACCGTAACACACACGTCTAGCTATCTGCTGCCCGCTGGTGTACAGTACAGAACAGTAGAACTCACGCGAGAACAGCCCAACGAGACTTCATTACTTCAAAATAAAAGCGTAAAAAACAACTGTTACTTAAACAGAAAAAAGGGAAGAATAAGTATTACAAAATGTAATTCTAACAGTTACACTCCCACCAAATCACACAAATCTTAATGTGGGATTTCTTTAAACAATAGTTGTTGCAACACTTTACCTTCTCAATGAAACATTTCCTGTTCTTAACCATTTAACATGGAATTTCATACATTTCAAACTTTACACCTTAATCTGCCTCAAGCAGAGTAACAACTTTCTGTATAGGTCTTTCAAGGAACGTTGTTTTAGTTGTGAGTTTAACCCCCTTTGCCTAATGTGGTGTCACTAAGCAATAATCTCAGTTTTCTCACCCTACCATCTGAACCTGGATAAACTTCTGTGATTCTGGCCAGCTTCCACTCATTGGGTGGTGCCAGATAATCTTGCAGAAGTACAATGTCATTGACCTTTGAGTTCCTTCTGTTTTTGTGCCACCTTTGTCTTGGTTGTAAGTTCAACAGATATTCTTTCTTCCACCAAGTCCAAAACTCATTAGCCAAATACTGCACTCGACGCCACCTTTTATGAAGATAAAGATCCTCTCTGACAAATTTGCCATGTGGGGGCAGAATGATTGTAAGGATATGCTTTGGAGTTAAAGGTTCAGGTCCGGATGGGTCATTCAGATGTTCAGCAGTGAGTAGTCTGCTGTTAATGATGGCCATAACTTCATACAGGAATGTCCTTAGAGAGGTGCTGTCAAGCATTTGTGCTGACTGGTCGAGAACAGCAGTAAGAACACTTCTTATGGATCTTATTTTCCTCTCCCAAACACCATCCATGTGACTTGCTGCTGGAGGGTTCATAAGAAATTCACATCCTAGAGCCTTCACTCTTTCTTGATTCCATTCCTTTCATGAGTTCTGCAAACTCTCTCCTTGCACCAATAAAATTGGTTCCTTGGTCACATCTTAGTTGACGAACATTTCCTCTTATGGCAATGAATGCTCTTAGAGAATTGATAAATGCGTCAGTTGTCATGTCATCAATCATCTCTATGTGTATGGCCCTTGAACACAGACAAGTAAGTAAGAGACCATATATTTTAAAATCTTTCCTTCCTTCTTTAACATAGAGTGGACCAAAGCAGTCTATGCCAGTGTAAGGTGGACTTGTTTCTGTTCTCTCCTTTGGCAAGTCACCCATTCTTTGTTCCTCAGTACTTCGTCTGTATTTTCTGCACTTGACACATTTGGATATGTGTGATGAAACTGCACCACTGCATCCCAGGATCCACCATCCATTAGATCGCAGTTTATTTATTGTCATTTCACGTCCTTGATGATGTACTCTTTTGTGAAAGTGCTTGATAAGCAAAGCTGGTATGTGACTGTTCTTTGGGAGTATTGCCGGATGCTTCACGTGTGGGTGTAACGTGGCTTGGCTTAGGCGCCCTCCCACTCTTAGGATACCCTCTTGTCCAAAAATGGACTTAACTTGTGTAGCTTCCTGTATTTTGGTTTGGCAACTACTTTGTTTAGTTTCAAACTCTTAATCTCATCTGAGAATGCTTCTTTTTGAACTAGCTTGATGATAAAAATTTCAGCTTCTTTCCTTTCTTCTAAGCTTGTTCTTTCCTTTGTTCTTTGCTTTACACTTTTGTATTCTTTGACTTGGCGTTGCAATCTGGCAACTGCTTTACTCCCCTTGACCAATCAGAGAATTTCTGTAGACGATCCAATAATGATGTGTCTTCCCTTGCCTTTGTGTTGCACACAAGAGCCTTGTTGAGTCCAGGATCATCATCCTTTACTTCACCCAACTTGCGTTCTCTTGCCACAGAAACGTCGGTCCTGTGAACCAGTTTGAGGTCTTAAGTTGCATTGCAGTCAAACCTCGAGAGGCATTGTCTGCCAGATTGTCTTCAGACGCAACATAATGCTATTGCTCTGGCTTTGTACTTGACTTTATTCTCTGTATACGGTTGGCTACAAACACTTAAAACCTTCTGGCATCGTTGTTTATGTAGCTGAGAACAACTGTGGAGTCTGTCCAAAAGAACTCTAGTAGGTCTTGGATTTCTAGTTCTTTTCGGAGCATATCACTGGTTCAAACGGCAACCACTGCTGCTGAGAGTTCAAGTCTCTGTATAGTTGTGATTTTTGTTGGTGAAACTCTTGCCTTTGCCATTACCAGACAGCAATGGACTTCGTCAGACTGGTTAATAGCTTGCAGGTAAGTACATTCACCGTATCCGGACACACTCGCATCGGCGAAATGGTGAAGCTCATATCTTTTGACATTGCCAAATTTTGCAGGCAAGAAGAATCTTTTGATTTGCATTTAAGCCAGATTGGGAAGGTCTCTGATCCAGGACTCCCACTGAGGTCCTCATCCCAGCCAATCTTCTCTCTGCACATTTGCTGGAGTATTTTCTTCCCTAAAAGGATGATGGGTGCCATGAACCCCAGGGGGTCGTACACAGAGGCTACAGTAGAGAGTACACCTCTTCTTGTTAGTGGATTGGGTTTTACGTGAACTCTGAATTTGAATGAGTCAGATGTAATGCACCACTCTACACCAAGAGCTCTCTCCATATGTGGTAAACTCAAAGACATGTCTAGATCTTTGATTGTAGCACATTCTTCTTCTGGGATGGTTGCCATCACGTTCCCACTGTTAGAAACAAACTTATGGAGTCTTAATTTGCCAGTGCTGCAAAGCTCTCTTGATTCTTTGACAAGTTGGATGGCTTCCTTCTCAGTTTGAACACTTATTAAGACCATCGTCTACGTAGAAATGTTGTTGAATGAAGCGTATGGCATCTTTGCTGAACTGACGTCGCCCCTTTTCTGGCAGGTGTTTTAGGCCAAAGTTGGCACAGCCAGGAGACAAGGCTGCTCCGAACAAGTGGACCTTCATTCTGTAGATTGATGGTGTAGTTTCCAAGTTGCCGTTCTCCCACCATAAGAATCTTAAATAATCTTGATCCTCCCTTTTCACATGAAACTGGTGGAACATTCTTTCAATATCGCACATGACTGCAACAGAACCCTTTCGGAAGTGGCACAAGACACCCACCAAGGTATTTGTCAGGTCAGACCCAGTAAGCAAATGGTCATTAAGCGATGTTTCTTGAAACTTGGCAGAACAGTCAAATACTACGCGGATCTTTGCTAGTTTCTGTGGATGGTAAACTCCATGATGTGGAATGTACCAAGCAGGATTGTTGTCAATTTCTTCATCAAGGACCTTCTCAGCATCGCCACGTGAAATCATGTCATCCATAAAGTTTATGTAGTCTTGGTAGTACCGCTGATCTTTCCTTAGTCTCCTTTCAAGACAGTTCAGGCGCTGTATTGCACATGTCTTGTTTTTAGGTAATGTTGGTCTTTCCTCTTTGAATGGTAATGGCATTTCATAGTGACCATTGTCTTTTTGCGTGATGCTTTCTCTTAACTTCGAGACACAGGATTATCTTCACCTGCTTTTTCTGAGAAGTCTGATTCAAGGACTCTAATGGTGTCTGACGGAGTAAGTTCTTTTACTTTGGTACGGCTCACATAGTGTACTTCAGTTTTGAGGTTGACAGAAGACTGGTGTCATAACTGGTGTCACTGATCTCACAACTATGCGATGGCTGATCCCAATGGCATCACCGTAGTCTACACAGGGATTCCCGTGGCCAACAATACTCCATCCAAGGTCTGTACGTTGTGCATAAGGCTGATTTCCTTCCCCAGACACATTTTCCCTTGGCATTAAGGCTTGTGAACAATTGTACCCAACAATTGTAAGACTTCGCAGTCTTGTAGAGGTGCAATATCTTCTTGAAGCTGCTCTAAATGGGACCATGCCCTTGCGGTTTCATCTGTTGTTATGTGAGTTCTGTTGGCTGGAATAAATTCACGTGTGTAGACTGATGGTAAGGAGATCTTCTTACTGGAGTAAAAGCCTCTCACTTGTAGGTCATTTACTCTTTGAGAGCTTACTACTGTGGTTATTGAGGCCATAGTAGAGAGCTTGAGCTTGACTTGTTCTTTGTTTACTTCCAAAGCTTCAGCTATTTCACTTAGAACAAAGGTTGTGTCACTTTGACAATCCAACAGAGCATATACAAGGACTTCTTGTGCTGGCTGAAGTGTGGATGAAAGCCAGACAGGAATTATTGCAGCTGTTTGCATGTTAGCTTGATCAAGTATTACTCTGTTTGAAATAGCGGCTGTGGTTGTTTCTGCGTGTTGTGTTGAGTGAGGTCCCTTTTTGTACCTTTCTTGATTTGTGCTTGGATTTTCTTGACTATGATTTTGCTTGACATATGATGGTATTTGTTCATCTTTGGCCCGCTCCTTGTGCAAACAGGTAGGATGACGCTTCTGGCACATGTTACAAACATTCCTGCTGTTGCAGCTCTTTGAGTGGTGACCAGACTTGAGACAACCAAAGCATAGCCTTTCAGCCTGAACAAATTTGATTCTGTCTGAAATTGTCTTCTCCATGAACTCCCTGCATTTGTGCAAAGTATGCCCAGTCTTGTTACGACAATCCTTTCATTTGAACTTGTGGTCAGTGTCTTTGCTCTAAAGCTTTGATGTCTTTGGCATTTTGGTTTTTCAGCATCTCCTTGTTTCAGTGACTGCAATGATGTGACAGGGTTGCAGGCTATTTTTGCTTCGTTTGTCAGAAATTTCACTAATTGGCTAAAAGAAGGGAATTGGTTACTCTCTTCTTGTACTTCAATAACTATCCGGTTCCATCTTGCTGTTAGCCAATCCGGTAACTTTGAAAGAATTTTCCTGTTTTCATTGCAGTCATTCAAAACTTCCAGTGCCTTGAGGTGAACCATGGCAGCCTCACAACTACAAAGAAAATCTCTAAGCTCAAAGCTGTCCTTAGGTCCCATCTTCGGCCACACTTGGAGCTTGTCTCTGTATGATTTTGCAATTGTAAATGGGTTCCCGTATCGCTCCTCCAAAATCTCCCATGCGGCAACATAGGCAGATTTGGTTCCGAGTAGGAAATAGCCTTCAATTGCTTACTTAGCTTGTCCACTTACGTATCTACGGAGGTAGTATATCTTCTCCTTGTCTTGAATACTTTTCTGGTCAATCAGTGTTTCAAAAGAAAGCCTCCAGTCGTTGTATCTCAATGGGTCCCCATTGAATACCGAAGGTTCAGGAATTGGAATCCTGTTGGCGCTTAAAGCACCTGATAGCACCTTAACAAGCTCTGCTGTACTTTCATTTGAGGAGGTGGTCATAGCTTGTGGTAAAGTAGGCACATGCAGAGGATTTGTAAGTTCTTGATTACCTGCTGTCATATCTCATGCTGAAGTGTGCATTTCTGTTCTTCTGTGATCTGCACTTGATCATACACCTGCATTCTTGCTTGCGCTGCATTGAGACCTTTCATTTCTTCCAAGCGCTGTATCTTTCTCTGTTTTTCCTCTAAAGTCCTTTTGAAGAACTGCATGCTCATCTTCCATTAGAGCTTTCATTTTAGCTTCCTCTTCATCTCTGTATTCTTCGTTTCACGTCTTCCTCTTCTCGCTCTAAACAACGCTAAAAGGGCTGCTGCCTCTTGGTCAGCTATCTTCCTTTTAGCTTCTGCTTCTAGGCGATTTAGTTCTGCTTGCTCTCTTTCTTGTTCTTGTAACACTTTCAGAACAGCTTGGCTTGCAGCAGCAGCAGCAGCAGCTTCTTGTCGTTTTACAGAAGAACTGCTTGAATGCTCTGAGGTACCCTTTAAGGTAGAAGTGAGAGAGCCTGATTTACAGGTGCTTGAGTCGAAGAGAGACCCTGCTTCAGGCCAATCTTGCTCTTCTTTTTCTGGAATATTTCCATCCAGTCGACTTGAGGCTCTGGATACAATGAACCTAGAAATCTCCACACACAGATCCACTCTTTGACGCACGTCAGGGTCTGGAACTGAGACTTTGCGTAGTTCATCATAAACACGCTGGACATCGGTAGAAAGACTTGTGACGTCACTGATGATATCATTAAGCAAATCATCAGATAATGGATCTGTGGATTGTGTTAATGGTTACTTACAAGATTTAACTTGTATTCTACATTTGTCATAAATGTAGTTAAACCTTTGTTGAAGCCCTTTGATTTGTTTGGCTTGAAGCCCTTTGTCTGATTTGTTTGGCTTGCATTTTCAGGCAGGTCTTTTTGAACTATCCCTGACACTGTCCTTTACTCTGTAATTTGCCATTATCTTTTGTAACCCTCAAAATACACAGATCTATAATTATCTTCAAAATACACTTGAATAACTTCAATATCAAATGGCAAATAGCCTTCACTTATTTCAATAAAGCAATTGAAATTCACTGAGAGAACAAATGTACCCTTTAACTTTAGCACCTTAATCTCGGGGGAGTCTGAGCTCTGAGCAGATAGTACCCATAGCCATCATCATCATCGCTACCATCCTCGTCCGTTTCTGGATTTGGTTGTCCCCTGCTCTTGATTTGTCTCTTTGCTTTTGCTGGTTTCAATTGAATTTCCAGAGGCAGGTGGTCACATGGCAACAAGAGGTTACGATGCAAAATCCTACGTCCTCTTGCCTTGCCTTGCTATGGTATTACTTCATATATGGGCATGTCTTTTCCCACTTGACGGATAACTTTGTGAATGCAATCTTCCCAGTGGTTTCTGAGCTTCCCTGTTCCACCTCTAGGTGTCATATTCCTGACAAGAACACGGTCACCCTCGTGTAATACTGAACTTCTCACTTAGATGTCATGATTTCTCTTGCTTCTCTCAGCACATTTTTTTTGCATTTGCTGTTGTGATCTCATATGCCTCCTGCATCTGTTCTTTCCACTTTCTCATATACTCCTTTTGATCAGTAGTTCCAGTCTCAGGGGTCAAACCAAACAGCAAGTCCATAGGTAACCTAGGTGACCTTCCAAAGAGGAGGTAGAAAGGTGAGAAACCTGTGACTTCACATCGAGTGATGTTATATGCATATATGAGTTTTGGCAACGACTCTCGACAATCTGATTTCTGCCTTTGAGTAAGTGTTCTCAGCATTTGCAGTATTGTTCTGTTTAGCCGCTCCACCTGCCCGTTGCCTTGGGGATGGTACAGTGTTGTACTTGACCCCATCACCCCACAGTTTTTCTTTAGCTGCACAAACAACTGATTTTCAAATTCCCCTCCCATGTCATGATGAATCCTCAGAGGGAAACCAAACTTCAGCGCATAATCATTAAAGATCTTATCTGCAACAGTTTTGGCAGATTTCGATGTGGTGGGATAGGCTTGTGCAAAACGTGTATAATGATCTACTATTAACAAGATGTACTCATATCCGCCTTTACACTTCGTCCAAGTGCAAGAAGTCAATGGATACCAGCTCAAATGGCTGAGTGGTGACAATTGGTGTGAGTGTGGGTTTTGTTTCTCGACAGGGCTTTTTCTGTTTAAGACAGGGACAGCTTTGAGTGACATAGTGGGTTATCTCTCTTTGCATATTTGGCCAGAAAAAGCGATCCCGAACAAGTGATGTTGTGCGTTCCACACCTTGGTGTCCCATTTCGTTACGCAGCTGTCTCAAAACTGTTGATTTGTATATGTCAGGTAAAACAAGTTGTGTCCTGGTTACAGTCTTTCGGTGAAGTATTCCATCCACATCAAAGCTGAGCTTTTCCCAGTCCCGGAGGAGACACCTACTCTGTGCACCGAAGGATTTAAATTGCTGCCCTGCAGGCCTCTCATTTGACTGTTTGCAGGCGATAACTGGGCCAATATCTTTGTCATCTCTCTGAGCTTGACAGATTGCTGCTCTAGAAGGGGTATAGGCATGTTCTCATCCGATTCCGCACACCCAGTAGCCAGCATGGGCCATACCGTGTGAGAGACAGTCATCTGTGCAGCTTGTACTGTAGTTTGCACCGAAGGGGAGGACATTTCCTCTGAGCAGTCTTCCATCATGTTTTCGATGTCACAGGGCATTCTCGAAAGGCCATCAGCATCACAATTCTCTTTGCCTGGACGGTATTTGATTGTAAGGTCAAAGTCGGCTAACTCTGCAACCCACCGATGTCCTGTTGCATTGAGCTTGGCTGTTGATAACACATAGGTAAGTGGATTGTTGTCCGTATAGACAGTGCAAGATGAGCTGATAAGGTAATCTCTGAATCGCTCGGTAACGGAACACTTCAAAGCCAGAAATTCAAGTTTTCCTGGATGAAGATGGTAGTTTTTTTCTGCTTTGGTCAGTGTGTGAGATGCATAGGCTATTACACAAAGTTTCCCCTCCTGCTCTTGATATAGCACTGCACCTAGGCCTTGCTGTGAAGCATCTGTATGTAAAATGAATGATTTGTTGAAGTCTGGGAATCCAAGTATTGGAGGCTCAACCAGACAGTCAATCAATCGCTCCAGTACATGTTGATGTTTGTCAGTCCATGTGATTGACTTGTGTGAAGGTGTTCCTTTATATTTTACTTTTACTTTTCTTGTTCTTGAGCTACGATGCTTCTGTTTACCTGGTCCAGGGTCCAACTCCATCAGGGCGTAAAGAGGGCTGGCGATACGAGAGAAGTCCCTGATGTACTGTCGGTAGTAGCTCAGTAGCCCCATGACTGTCCTCAATTCTCCTACAGTCTGTGGCCTTTTTTCCTTTAAGGCCCTCACAGCCACAGTATCAGCTGGATCCATTCTGCTGCCCTCAGCAGACACGACGCGCCCCAAGTAGCGGATCTCACGCTTGAAAACTCCACACTTACTTGGTTTCAACTTTATCCCATGCTGTTGTAGTCGCTGTAGAACTGTCCTTACATGCTCTACATGATCATCAAAGGTTCTACTGAAGACCAGGGTGTCATCCAAGTATGGAATACAGATTTCATCTCTTAGTTCCTCCAAACATTCTTCCATGCAGCGCTGAAAGGCAGCTGGGGCATTCATCAGGCCAAAGGGGATTCTTATCCACTCATAGAGATCCCAAGGTGTCACAAAAGCAGTTATGGGTCTAATCTCTTTTGCCATAAATCCCTGATGGTATGCCTTCCCTTGTTCCAACAGAGAGAACCACAAGTTTCCTCCTAGGCCATTCATTATCTCTTGCACTCTGGGAATAGGCTGGCGGTCAGGGAGCGTCTTTTTGTTCACTTCACGGAAGTCGATACACAGTCGCAGACTCCCATCTTATTTTCCGGACACACACGACTGGTGATGCATATGGTGAGTTAGACTTCTCCACCCAACCCTGAGCAAGGAGGTCATTCAAGTAGGCCTTCATTTCCTGATAAAGATGCCTAGGCACTGAGACATGATTTTTCTACAGGCTTGGTATCTTTCAGGGAGATACTAAGTTGCAGTTTTTCGATGCAGCCAATATCATCATCTGTTCTAGAAAAGGAGGCACACACCTCTCTTACCATCTTGTGAACTATCTCTTGTTCTGGCTCACTGAGATGGGTCAGGTCCATGGTGGATCCCAAACCTCCCCGGTAATTTGATCCCTTTCCGCTCTGATAAGATTTGTTGTAGTGGGAGGTGAAGAGCGGGGCCTCTCTAGTGTGGCGGCTGGGTAGATTGCTTGAACCTGCTGGACAGTCCCGAGTACAGTCCTTCCTGCTAACACTATCTTAAGATCAGTGGGATCCTGGACATTTATAGTAATAGAGGGTCTTTTTTGGGCCTTATTTACTTTTACGAGCATGTCACACAGTTCGAGTCCCTCAGTCCAGCGGGGGTTCACATCAGGCTCGAAGAAAAATGTTTTATCTTCCTGTGGGGAGTCCATGTTTACATGGCACTCAACTCTGACTGAAGTGTGTTTAGGTATGTTGATCCTCTCCCTTTTTGTCTTGACAACATACTCATCCACTTGCTTGTTAGTGACTTGCCCTACAACAGCCGTTATCTGCTCTACAAAAGCTTTTGCTTGGCCTAGGAATGCTGCTCTTACTGTTCTGCTCAGTTGTTCCTGATCAGTAATGTTACTGATTACACTGATACAGACTGTTACAGTTCACTGTCTATAATGAACATAATTACATTAGACCCAATGATTGGTTGAATAAGCTGCCCACCCTTCATTACAAGTATGGGGACAATCACTTCTATATTGGATGCAGCCCCTGACGCTAATCTGAAACCCAGCCTGTGTATGGCATACTTTCCCCATTTGCTGCCTTTATGTCAAAATCTGGGGTAATATCTAGAATTTCTAAAATGTCTCTTATTCTTAGGTCTGGTAGGTGTGCTTCTTTCCATAGCTCATCAATTATGGTCACTTGGGAGCCTGAATCCCACAAAGCCTGAACCTTTTGGATGAAGCAATTAACCATGTGCTTCTCTCCTACCAATGGTGCTCTTTTAGCTCCTTTTTCTCTTTTGGGGATAGTGTTCATAGTCATACATGAGGGAGGTCCACATTCTCTTTTGTGTTTATCCCAATTATCAACTTGGCATGGCCTAGAACAGTAAAGCACTTTCTTACAAGATCCACATTGCTTCAAAACTGCTCCCTCACCTTTTTGTCCACAATGTGCACATTGCTGGGACCTTCCTTCATTATCAGTCACTCCCCGTCCCGTGCGAGTGACCTTCCCCCATTTAAAGACTCACCTCCAAACTGTCGCTCGACAGCCTTCCAAATAAGGCTGAAGATCACGCCTGATTGTGTTAACTGGCCTCCAGAATGACAACGTGTGAAGAAACATTTTTTGCTCTAATCCAGGGTCATATTTGAGACCGGATTCAGCTTCCTGCGAAGCAAACAAGATGTTTTGCCTCAGATCAAAGGTGCGAATAAGGAAACTCTGTGGGGTCTCTTTGAAGCTCTGCACCTCTGAAGTCAGCTGCTTATAAAGTTGGGTCGCACTTTTTTCTTGATAGTGACAACGTAGTATGCGCCTCAATGTGGGTAAGGGCAAGCTGGCTTTGCCCTCTAAATAACTTCGAAGTTGCATGCCAGGGGATATCGCTCTAATCACTGCATCTACAATCTCCAGTTCAGGGAACCCCTTGCTTAAGCCATGTTCAATTTGTCGTGCTAGGCTTGAAAAAGTCAGCTTGTCTTTCTGACCGGGCTCACCAATTTGGCCAGCAATCTTGAAGTCTTTGTGCCATAGGTGAGGTGCAGGACTGTGGACCGCGCTCTGTAGTGGCTGACTGGAGGGGCAGATGCTTTTCATTTCTCTTTTCTCCTGTTTCCCGTTCTGTTTCTGTGTGCTTGCCAACTGGAGTTGCAAGGCCTCAATTTCCCTCAATATTCTGTCCTCCTCTTCCTTCTGTTTATTCTGTTGCTCGTCTACTTGTTTTAGTGTGCTAGTTTTACCAGCTGCCTGGAGCTCAGAAAGTTTGTCATGGAGATAAAGTAATTCAGACATCCCTTTATCCTCAAGTTTTTCTAGATCTGTTCTCTGTATGTGGTTTGATAGTGTGATGAGGGCAGTCCGGCCTTTGTCAGTAACATTCTCAAGCTCTCCTCCGTCACTGATTAGAGAGTCGCATATCTCCACCAGACTTTCCCTGGGCAGCAGGCACAACTCTCTTTTTACTTCAAGCTGTAATTTCTTTAACTCTGTTGACTCCATCTTTCAAGCAAGGTGTGGGTACTAGCAGTGATGTGGTGTCTTTCAATCCTCAGGGTAGTAGTAACAGTTCTCCTGGTATGTAGAAATACCTCAGATCACATGGAAGCTGCCCCTAAGACGGTCGGAATCCCACTGTTGCTGATCCACCTCCGGCTACTAATATCTGGGTTGTGTAAAAGAGATGTGTGACGGCTGGGGACATCCCTTGTAGATGCTGGACCAAGCTGCACACAATCCCAGTGGTGCCTCCAAATGTTGCGCCCCTTTCAAAGGGGTAAATAGAAATTTACACACGGACACGATGTTGCTTTGCTCAAGTCCAATGTTGTAATGTATTTTCAGTAACATAACAGCAAGTTTTCAACGTGTGTTACAAAACAAATATTTTCCATAAACAAAATATATCTTAGCTGCAACTATATAAATAAATACCTCTGCAATACATTCATTATTAATCCAGAATCATTTACAATTTTGCACTAACACAAATGACTTGCTTCTGCACACTTAACACTCTAACACTACTATTCTTAAACTGCAGTAATAGCAATCGAACACAGATAAGCTACTCAACCAGTACTTAAAACCAGAAACAAATGGAAACTTAAGGAAACTATTAAATACTTCCACATATATTTTCAGTGCATTTTTCCCAAGGTCATATAGGTATATTAGACGGTATTTTAAACACAAATTGTCTATTCATCCTGTTTATCTTTTAAGACCAATGTATATGAAAAGGTCAGAGCAATGGATTACAGATCTACTGTTCACAGAGTATTTTAACTCAATAGAATAATAAACCATATGTTTAATCAAGCAGTGCAATGAATTACAGCATTTTAATTTATTAATTTTAACTTGCACATTTTAAAATATCTTTTAATCCTATGTATACTCATTCAATGTAGTCAAAATATCACTGTTACACAGGCAGACACAAGTGGTTTTCTTGCTACTGGTTTATTGAAGTCCTTGCTCCAAATCCACTGTGAAAACTAATAAGACAACATTGACAAAAATATAGAAACAATGTTAGCTTAACATAACCAATACCATGCACAGCATGTGGAATACCATTTACCAAAGTAAAATGCAAATGAACAAAACAAATACCTCGTTGGCTGCATGCTACGAAGAAAGGGAAGTATTTGAGTCTTCAGAGGTATACTTACTGCTCACATCAAGGGCTGCTTTAGCCAGCATGAAATCTTCACCGTAACACACACATGTCCATGCTATCTGCTGCCCGCTGGTATTAACAGTAGAACTCACGCGGCCCAACGAGACTTAATTACTTCAAAATAAATGCATAAATAATAACTGTTACTTAAACAGAAAAAGGGAAGAATAAGTATTACAAAATGTAATTCTAACAGTTGGAAATCTTGAAAAGTCACAAGTTCCAGGCATGATATAAAATCACCTGTAGATGCTAGAAAGACCCCGGTTGACCTCTGTTTTATTCACTCATTCACTTGTTAGCTGTTAGCTGCAACAATCTGTAACTTTCTGACTTGTATGGTTATTAAATGATTAAAATATGAACCAGATCTCTGCAGGATAAATCCAGACAGCTAGCTAGACTATCTGTCCAATCTGAGTTTTCTGTTTCAACTGTTCCATCCAATTGTCAAAGCCTTTGACTGTAAGCATCAATACTACAGTTAATTACGACACAAAGCAGCTCTTGATTATATCAAATATGATAGCATTACTCACCAAAGTTGTTGTGGAGTTCTGGGAACACAGCAACATCACAAAAAAATAGATCTAATGGGGCAACAAACCAGAGTAATCAGAAAAGCCTACTGGGAAAATTACAACCCAACTGTCCTTTACAATAACCACTCAATTTACAAACTTCCTTTTCTTGTTAAACTTCAACCTACTGTATAATAGCATTAGGGGTCTACTGGCCTATATCCTTGACGTTCCACGTCCCTGGTTGCTCTGTTTTATTCACTCATTCACACCTTCTGCTTCCCTAACTCCGGTAGATTTCTGTGGACTATTGTTAACCTTTTCTCAGATCTCTGCAGGATAAATCCAGACAGCTAGCTAGACTATCTGTCCAATCTGAGTTTTCTGTTGCATGCAAGTTCCTTCCAAGCCTATTTTGCAGCTGCACTGTGGCTTTTTTTCAGTGCTTATCACAGCCCAAGTTGATTGTGATTGGTTTAAAGAAATGCCAGTAACCAGAGCATGTTTTCTTCCCATCCATAGACTGTATATTACAGTCTATGGATGGATTAATATACAGTCTATATTAATATACAGTCTATGCTCCCATCCCCAAATTCTGTGTGGAGTTGCCAGACTATCCTCCAGCGTGCTTTAGAGGAGGGTCTTGCAAAGCAAAACTAGGGCTCTACTCACTTTTTTGTTAACATTAAACTGGCAAAACTGTTCGCTTATGTTTCTTGCAATGTTCAACCTCTCTTAAGCTACAACAATTATTTGTAATAAACTGTAGTTTTTTTCACCTTTATTTTTACAGGCAAGTCATTAAGAACAAGTTCTTTTTTACAATGACGTAGCCACTTAGGGAAAGTGAAGGAGTGCTAGAGAATAAATACATTAGAAATACATACAGTCCAGAAATTCAATAAATACCATTTGAAATACCACACTGAAAACAATAAACACCTATAATGAGATAAGTGCACAGGTACATAGGTGAGTTTTCTTTAATTGTATTCCTCATTAACCAATGGCACACATTTATTCTAAAAGAACATTCTTGCTTTTTTTTAACCCAGACTGTATACAAACCTGTGGCTTCCTATGAAATTCCCATGCAGGTTTCAGATGGGTGTGTAACTAAATTATATTGTCATCTAAAGACCAGTTACACTTAACCCATCACTTTGCATATGTGTGCTGGAAAGTTTTTTGCCCTAGTTAAATTTGGCCTTAAAACAAAAATGCAAAAACTGTTTAATCCTACTGTAAGGGCGATTTTGCATGATATAAGAAAACTGGTTTCAGAAAACAACTTTAGGTGCATGGTAATTATAAGTTTATTATCCCTGCTGCAAAGGGAGGTATCTGTTCCACCAAATACTTGTCTTGGACATTTTATCCAGTAATGTACCATATTAAAGTTTGGATATTATAGGTCTTCCACAAAACACAATTATCTCAGTGCCAGATACTGCCAATTACTTCCCACAAGTCAGTTTAGGTCAACTTCATTATAGCTCCTGGCAATGAAAATAAATGAAAAGAAACTGAACTATTATATATTCAGATATTTAAATCATTTAGTATTTTTCAGTCACATTAGGGTATGCAACAATGATCTTGCAAAACATGCATTCCTCTTGGATATTTAGACCATGGGTGCCAGATGCGCTGTGTTTCTATGTAGCGCTCCCAAAGCTGCAGTCTGAGTGATGGGTTCTTCTTTGCAGGATGCTGATGTTTTCTGGCTTCACGACATTTTAGTGGGCCAATAGAATAGTCAGAAAATCAATAATCAACAAACTGATAAGCGCATTTTTCCTGCGTATATGTGTTTGGGAGATATGTCCCATGTGTCTGGAAAAAGCTCATGCAGACTGGCTATCATTACCCCTGGGGCAGGCTTTGATGTCTATTCACTCCGGGCTAGCTAGGTTGGCATCTATTTTTGCCCTGGGCCCTGCGCCAGCACGATGGGCAGGGAAGAGGTTGGGTTAGAAATGTATTCTTCTGGGGGAAAACAGCATCTACATTAAACTGTCAACTTTTAAGAGGAGAACCAAGTCAACAGGGAGAAGCAGTTAGTATTTCTGGTAAGATTTGATGGACCAAGTGTTTATAGTTTTAACGAGTTGCCCTGGGTCAGCCACCCTCATAATTAAGCTTTGTGTGATGGGGAAATATTCTTGGCAGCGGCTCCCTGGGGAAATTGTGTAGTTGTTGAAATAGTTAGTACAAGATTAAGAGTTGTTTTTCCCCGCACCTAACTGTGGGCTTTGTCAACCATTTGCATTGTTCTTTGAATATAAATGAGACAGTTACAGTAGTTAAAAGGAGCAAGTTTGTTGTTTAAATGATTGCTTAAAATGATTGTAGTTCCATACTGTGCGGGCCACACGCTTTTCAGTTATATTGTGCAGTAGATCTTTGTATACAACTATACAACTATACAACTTTGTATCACAACTTCCATTGTGAAACAGTAGTATAATAATATGTCAGTGGTATATGTGAAGGACAGTCACTGATATCATTCAGTGACTATGTTGTCCATTTAGTTTTGATATAAAAAATGTAGGACCTGTAAGTTATCACCATATTCACTTTAATACTTCATAACTACAAAAGCCTCTACACTGCATTTTACAATGAGTAGCATGGGGCCAAGTTTGGTGTGAAATTATATTGGTTGCTTTATGGCACAAAGTGATTAAGATTGAGTGGAGGATACAGGCACTGAAAATTCTCCAGGATCTCAAATCTACTGAATAATATATGTTTACCACTAAGGTTTAGTACCTTATTTATGAACATGTTTTATAGATTTGTAAGCACTTTAACACACCAGGAAGAAACAATTATCAAGTAAATACCCACTTAATCAAAATTGTAACAGCAAAAACCCAAAATAACAAAAAATTTAAATTAAAGGACGTATGCTGTGTGATAGTTTATATATATATATATATATATACTTCAAGCATGCGTTGAATACCACTCATTAATCTATAGTCTGCTTTGGAAAATAGCCAAACTGTGTATTTGAAAACATCTGGCACCCACACGTCAAGCTGAATGTGCAAAAAGACGATGCTGTGTGATAGTTTATATATATCGATGGGGCGGTGGTAGGGGGTAGGAAAGTGGCTATTTGGCTTGTGGCTCTATGACAGATGATACAAATCAATGAATTCAAGGGGATATCACTAGAGACAACTGATACTAATATACAATCGCAAGCTGTTTTTCTTACTGCACTTTCTGCATCGGAAGTGAATATACATTCTTTATTGGTCATACATTTTTGTTGGCCCCTTTTTCTATTCTTCTTCTTCTCTTCAACATAAATGTACATGAAGGGATTTCAGGGACTGCCAAGGAAGGGCAACATCTCCTCTCTATCAGGCGGAAACAGGGTTCATGGAAATGTGGTGTTAATTGCCATAGATGTCACCTTCAAGCGCAATTTAAAGAGAAGCTTTCTCACATTTTCTTAGGAGGCTGGAAATTTCTGTCCAGCTCATAACAAATGAAACATATCTTGGAGGGCTTGTAGGGCAATCAGAGACCTCACTACTCCATAATTAGCCATCAGGGAGGTGCTTAGGTGCCAGTAGAACCTGATCTGTACCCTCATTAGATTTTAGAAAACATTTGTCACCTCATTGTTATAGGCTATGTATCGTTTTACATCAGCTGCATCATTCAATAATATTCACCTCAATAATTGTATGATTCTGGTGCTTTTGACATTGTGTTTCAGTATTCTACATGTATGACTCACATAGTTAACACTGTTTGAAAACCGTGTAAGGAATTTGGAACCTTGAAAACACTTTGAAACATTTACTATACAGTTCAAAGAAGGTGTATACAGTATAGTTGCTGTACCTTGATCTGTTGTTGGTGTTTTTTTTAAATAATTATGTTCTCTTTTAGTCGCTGAAAAATGATGACTCTGTGGCCAAGAAGGATGTGCAGCGGATTCTGGAGCTCAGCCACAAACAGAGGTAAAGTGAAGCATCATGGATGACTTAGACTACCAACAGTACCGTGCTACTCACGGTTGTCATCAAATATGTAGATTAGGACTAAACTGGCAAAACCCCGCCCACTCTGCCGGCAATTTGATATTGCCCTGCAGCTCGGACTGGAAACCTGCACGTTTTATTTCTCCTTTTTTTAGTTCACAATTTTGCGGGAACCAATCACAAACTGGCTTATCTACCTGGCACACTATTGGTGGGTTTAACACGATGACGATAGAGAAGCGACCAAGCAGCTTCTTGTTTATATTCAACATAGCAGTGGCCATAGAACGCCGCCAAAGCGCCACAACTACGGACTATATATTAGTCTATGGCAGCAACCGGCTGATGCCGCTGTTGCTGATTGGTTGAAGGAGTATCCAATAGCGTACAGAATCATTTGAACTATGCCCGTTGGTCACGCCTCTTGAGCAAAGAAAATACAGAGCAGGCTGCCCAGACCAACGCTCAGTCTCAAATGTATTGAGCTTGGCTTGGTGGGGTGATAGCCAGACTATTTAGGTCTTTATAATAACCAGAATCAGTAATGACTGATGAATGATTAATTCGTCCCATTCCGTCATGATGGGACGGTGATGAGTCGGCCTACAGACGGGAGGTGGATCAGCTGGCTCTCTGGTGCAGTCACAACAACCTTGAGCTCAACACGCTCAAACCTGTATCTTGTTGACTGACTCGCTTGTGTTGTTCTTTATGTGTCCGACTATGCATGCTTATGAACACCTGCCCAACTCTACCTCTGATTGGCTTACCACGATATTTTACTCAACCTCAGCCAATCGTTAGCATTTATGCGCTTGTCTCGTGCACGGCCCACTAACCAAGGAAGAAAAAAAGTCTTTGTCTCCCGGCTCAGAGATCAAGTTGGTCTGATGAAAAAAATAGCTTCAATTATAGTTACGCGCCGCATTTTTCATCGGTAACGGTAACAACAATATTAAGATGGGTTATTTTATAACGCCGTTATTCCCATCACTGCACAGGAGCAGGTGGATAATGCATAATCCAATCGTAAATCCTTCTTGTATTTTTGAAAATAATGCTCCTTTTTGTGAAAAAGCACATAACGTGTCTGTGATTTAATGCTTTATCTTTTTGCAAGCCAGCTAGAAACGTGTTTACCTAAAGGGCTTCACCAGTTACAATTATCTGATTGATGCTGTGTGTAATGAGACTTGTAATGATTAGGAGTCATTATTGGCCTTCCTGCCCTCTGAAATGTCAGCCTGATTGAAGTCCAGTCTTCTGTGTGCGGTATCTTGATAGCCAATCAATAGCCTATCACGAGTCCACATGTCATCAAGCTAAAAACCATAAAGCAGCAGCTTGGCTCAAAGTTGCCTACCTATTCAGTTTTTTTCAAATTGTTATTAATCCAAAACTGAAGTTCTATATCTGCCAAGTGTCATTACTAGCTGACTCCATCATGGTGGATGCAGACAGGTGATTCATTGCAAGTCGTTTATTTTTGACATCTCCTAACAGGGATTTGATTGCTTTCTGAAAATAAGTTTGCCACAAACTGTAATGCAACAAACATGTTTACCTACAGGCCAGATACAGACAGTAAAAATGTAACATGTCAAGGTTATGAAATAGTAACAATTAATTTAACCCGCTGTCAAAGCTATTTTTACTCACTTGTCATATGCTTGATAAGAAATTAAGATTCATCAAGTTTTATTAATTATCATTTGAACATTTTGTGTTGTACTATTTTAAAACACTCTCACTGTTCTCTGGACTGTGTAATTGAGATGCAGTGGGAGGCCAATGGAGAAGGTTTGGCTTACTATGACAGGTGCAGGTACATTCCTGAGCTATAGCTTGGGATCATATTAGAAATTTGTAAACTGACAAAAACATATATCTCAGTCTATCACTCGTGCAGACATAAATACTGAAGACCATTAAAAGAAATGCTAAATATGTGAAATTCAATTGAGACATGTAAAAAGCTTGCTAATTGGTTACTGAACATGGTTGTTGTAAAGAGGTATTTTCATTGGTTTAGAAACATATCCATTTGGCTTCGGCCAATGAGCATAGACATCTTGTGCTGTAACAAGTATAACACCCTTATGTATAACTATGGATCTTTGGGGGATGCTAGGAAAAACTTAACTGATAAGACCTTGTTTTCCCAGATGGCTTCCCTTAGATTGATCACATACAATTTTTGCAATATATCACCTTAACTACATATGTTTCTCTATGCTTTTTGTTCAATTATTGAGTATCTATGGATATGTCAGTAAATATCTTTAACATGCTCAGTACCTGGCTTCAGGAGTAACGGAGTAAATTAAACAGTGTTACGTAATAATGATATGAAAAAAGGGTAACTTTATTCCGTTAAAGTTTCAGAATAAAAAGACGCAATTAGATTACTGATACATTTAGTAAGAATCAGGGTTATCAATGTGATGAAAATTTTAAAATACATTTTAAAATAAATGACGATATACTGTGTATGTATCTAACTAAATAACTACACTATTTACTTGGACATTCTACTTTTTGTCTGGAGTTTACACCTTCAAGGTTAATTGGAAGTTGCTTTGGATAAAAGTGGATTTGGAGCCTATGAGGAGGAATTCTGTATTATCGCTGTTGAGTTTGAGGAAGTTGTGTTGCATCCAGGTTTTAATAGCTGACAGACAGGAGTTGATTTGGGATAGGGGAAGATTGTGGGGGGATTTGGTGCTGAGGTACATCTGGGTGTCGTCGGCGTAGCAGTGGAAGTCCAGGTTGAAGTGGCGGAGTATCTGACCGAGGGTGAGGATGTAGATGATGAAGAGAATTAGTAATTGTATCCGAACACATGTATAAAGTAATCCTCCCAACCCTGCTCACGTGCTTTAAAAATATGTCAATCTCACATTAATTGTTTTTTGTTTCTTGTTTTGTGTTCTTTTCTGCAAGTCTGAGCAGTTTTGATCTTCTTTGTACAAAATGTTTCCAAACTTCAGATGCAGGAAATGAGAGTATAAATGAAATGCCAAAGCAATGGTGGTTGGCTGGTTGCTGTGAAGGAAAATGTTTGCTAGACCGAACATATGCCAAGAGACAAGACCATTGGCATGTAAAATATAAGGGTATAGGCTGTTGAGCAGTGAGAATCTTTCTATACAAACATTGGCCGATTGGATTCATCCCTAAAAAACTACGACCACGTCATATACTTTTTTAAATTTACAGCCATGCACGGAAACAGTAAATAGACTGTTACCTCTAATTTAACTGGGCTGCCTAGTGATGTGATTTCTACAAGCATTTTTGAAACCACTGACCCACATCGATTGCTCACTTGATTCATAATTCAGTGTGCATTGCTGTTATCTGTGCACAGGAACATCAAACGGTACTGAAATACCCATTGCATACCAATGCATTAACATTTATGTCAAGTGCATAAAGAATGCAGTACCAGTCTTCATACAGCATGCATAAAAACAGTGGGGAGCATTCCAGATGGTCATAGGCTACTACATAATGTAATACCACATAATGAATACTACTATGTTTTCCTTATACATCTCCTAATTGACCTACAATCTGTAGTCTTTATGATATTTGCTTTGGTGTGTGATTGTTAAACTGCACTTTGTCTTAGGAATTACTGCATTTAAAGAAAAATTGGCTGCAGTTTAACAGTAATATTCAAACAGGGGAATGAATATTAAAGATTAATTAATGAATGTGAATTTGTTGAAAACTTTATTAATTAAAGAAACAAATGTTTTGACAAAAAAGACGAAATATGGAACCAAAGTCAATCAAGTTTAATGTATGAGTGTAATTTGTAATTAAATAAAATCAATTTACAGCTCTCTTGGCAATTTAGCTCAGTTTAGCTACATGTATTTAAAAAATAAAAAATAAATCCCCATTCACCCCCTTTTCATGGTTAATAAGCTGGTAAGTGTTGTATTATTGCATCATTTATTCCTAAAGTGAAAAGGTAAAGGCAAAATGTGATGTTTAAAAGGTTGTTACAAGTAAAATATGTGCTTGGTCCCACACAGAGAAAAGTGAGATTTTTATGTTTTTTTATAAAACAAGTCGGGGTGCTTTAGAAATACTGTTTAAGTATAAAAATGCTCAATCCTCAGATAAATGCACACAGTGTGAATTTAGAAACTGTGCCATTAAACAAGCCATCAGGACTGCCGTAGGGTTGTGATGTCACAACTATAGTTTATATAGGTATAATATTCCGTGACGGTACCGTTACAGTCCTTCGCCAGCTGCGATGACGATGCAGAGATGCCGAGAGTGCAGATCCTGAAGACCTGGAAACACTGACTAGAGCAAACTGGGCTTTTTTTTTTTTTTTTTGGAGGGGGCTTAAAGAGGCAAGCACCAAGAACATTTTAATATATTGGTACAGCTTTCTTCTTCCACAATTATTTGGCAAAACATTTGTCAAAATTTTTATAACCTCTTACTTTTATAACTTTTATAAGCTCTAAAAGTACATGAAAAAAGTTAAGGAAGCTCATACCAAGAACACAAAAATGCCCATGATGTTTTAAAGCGCAGAAGTACAATATTTATAGAACATAACATTTAAAGTACAATAAGACTACTGTACAACTCTTTGCTACATTTCTCACACAGACACCTTTTAGTTATTCCAATATGAGAGATGACATGTAAACCGCCGTTCTTTTTCTTTGTTCATCACAAGTTACCAAGTAAAAATTGCTTTACCCAAATTACTTTCCGTGCTAAATGGTTCTCAATAGTGTTATATTTAAGTACGCCATTCTGTGGCAGAGTGGTGGAGACCTTTGAGGGGGTAAGGAGGACGTGCTGCTAACAGAGTGTTTTTCACTTCCCTCTCACTTGACAGAGAGGAGATGAAGTCCCTCCAGGCAGCCTTGCAGAAGCAACTGGATGAGGCAAATGAGAGAGCAGAGAAGCAGCAGGCCACGGTAAGACCGAGTTGACCTAACCATCAGCATCCGCTCTCCTCTAACCAGCCCCGTCACCTGTCACACAGGCCCCTCAGTGATCCACACTTATTACCCAGCCTCCTTGCCTTACCACTTAATTGAAACTCTCAGAAAATGTGAGAGAAAGCTTTGTGTCTTCTCCTCCAACTCCACCCATATATAAAATAAGAAGAGACAAAGGCGTTATAACGTAAGGACATGTACTTATCTATCCATCCATCTAGAGTATCCGCCTTTCCATCTATCACCTTGCTTTTAATTCAATTCCACAGTACCTTAAATGCTATCTGGCAATTTAAATTCAATTAATCACTTGGTTTACAAAATAGTTTGCAACTGTTTTCAGAGCCCAAGGTGGTGTATGGAAATTGCTTATTTTGTTTGACAAACAGTCCTGAACCAAAGATATTAGGTTTACTATCATATATGCAAAAAAAAAGAAATCATCAAATTAAGGAGCCAGAACAAGTGAATGTTGGCATTTTTACCTGATGACTAACAACATCATTTGGTTCATTAAATAGTTGATAATTAGTTTTCTGTTGATCAAAAACTTAATTACTTCTGCTATGATTTTTCAAATGTAATAATTTATAAAAACCAAAGCTTTAAAATAATTACCTATGCAGATGGGTAAGGACTTAACCGATGTACTTGGGGTTAAGTTGCATAATGTAAATCCAACTCTGACAAATTGGAGTATATTAAGATGAGTTGGTTTGTAACAAGGCATTGACCTAGAGCACTTTCATTAATTTAAATTTTCTTGACAAGCATTTCCATAGTCACAACACAGTGACATTATTATAAAGGAAATTGGAAGAGGCATTTAATGTCAACAGAAAATGTTACCTTTGCTCACTCTAGTAATTGTGGAAAAATGAATTTATTGGTGACTATTATTCAACTTACATAGAGTCTGTTCTTCATTAAATCAAATTATTAATCTGTCTCTTAAAGTGACTATGATTTATTACACTTGGAATGAAGAGGTCTATATGTATATACAGTGTACATATTAGAGGATGGATACCCGACCCGAGCCCGACGGGACCCGACGGGACCCGACGGTACCCAACGGGTCGGGCCGGGTTCGGACAGATTTTTAGAAAGGATGCTCGGGTTCGGGTCGGGCTTGGTCACATCAGCGCGATAAGGCATTGAACATTTTGAATTTAAAACAGCTTAAAATAAATGTCAAATATTACCCTAACATCCGTCTTCCTGTGTGCTGTGACAACGAAAGACGTGCGTATTAAGCTCCATGTGGCAGCGCAACGATGGAAGATGTTAAAAAGAAGTTGGCCGCAGGAGATTTTAAAACTATTGAAAACGAAGGAAAGTCAGCTGTGCATTGATGCGCTCATCTGTTGACATTTCCAAATGCCTTCCTACAATTGCTTAATAAAAGCGGGCTTTCCACACAAACAAACGTACATGTGTCATTAGTATGAGAAACAAATGCGATTTTAACTGTGTCGGGCTCGGGTCGGGCTCGGACATAAATATCTTAATGACTGTCGGGCTCGGGTCGGGCTCGGTTACTGCTCTGTCGGACGCGGGCCGGGCTCGGACAGAAAAATCCGGCCCGATCCGCACTCTAGTACATATGTATATATGTATGTGTGTATGTATATATGTATGTGTGTATGTGTATATATATATATATATACAGTGAGGAAAATAAGTATTTGAACACCCTGCTATTTTGCAAGTTCTCCCACTTAGAAATCATGGAGGGGTCTGAAATTGTCATCGTAGGTGTATATCCACTGTGAGAGACATAATCAAAAAAATAAAATCTAGAAATCACAATGTATGATTTTTAACTATTAATTTGTATGATACAGCTGCAAATAAGTATTTGAACACCTGAGAAAATCAATGTTAATATTTGGTACAGTAGCCTTTGCAATTCCAGAGGTCAAACGTTTCCTGTAGTTTTTCACCAAGTTTGCACACACTGCAGAAGGGATTTTGGCCCACTCCTCCACACAGATCTTCTCTAGATCAGTCAGGTTTCTGGGCTGTCACTGAGAAACACGGAGTTTGAGCTCCCTCCAAAGATTCTCTATTGGGTTTAGGTCTGGAGACTGGCTAGGCCAAGCCAGAACCTTGATATGCTTCTTACAGAGCCACTCCTTGGTTATCCTGGCTATGTGCTTCGGGTCATTGTCATGTTGGAAGACCCAGCCTCGACCCATCTTCAATGCTCTAACTGAGGGAAGGAGGTTGTTCCCCAAAATCTCGCAATACATGGAACCGGTCATCCTCTCCTTAATACAGTGCAGTCGCCCTGTCCCATGTGCAGAAAAACACCCCCAAAGCATGATGCTACCACCCCCATGCTTCACAGATTCGATGGTGTTCTTGGGATGGTACTCATCATTCTTCTTCCTCCAAACACGGTTAGTGGAATTATGACCAAAAAGTTCTATTTTGGTCTCATCTGACCACATGACTTTCTCCCATGACTCCTCTGGATCATCGGCAAACTTAAGACGGGCCTTGACATGTGCTGGTTTAAGCAGGGGAACCTTCCATGCTATGCATAATTTCAAACCATGACGTCTTAGTGTATTACCAACAGTAACCTTGGAAACGGTGGTCACAGCTCTTTTCAGGTCATTGACCAGCTCCTCCCATGTAGTTCTGGGCTGATTTCTCACCTTTCTTAGGATCATTGAGACCCCACGAGGTGAGATCTTGCATGGAGCCCCAGTCCGAGGGAGATTGACAGTCATGTTTAGCTTCTTCCATTTTCTAATGATTGCTCCAACAGTGGACCTTTTTTCACCAAGCTGCTTGGCAATTTCCCCGTAGCCCTTTCCAGCCTTGTGGAGGTGTACAATTTTGTCTCTAGTGTCTTTGGACAGCCCTTTGGTTTTGGCCATGATAGTAGTTGGATTCTTACTGATTGTATGGGGTGGACAAGTGTCTTTATGCAGCTAACAACCTCAAACAGGTGCATCTAATATAGGATAATAAATGGAGTGGAGGTGGACATTTTGAAGGCAGACTAACAGGTCTTTGAGGGTCAGAATTCTAGCTGATAGACAGGTGTTCAAATACTTATTTGCAGCTGTATCATACAAATAAATAGTTAAAAAATCATACATTGTGATTTCTGGATTTTTTTTAGATTATGTCTGTCACCGTAGGTGCATGTCAGTGGACATGCACCTACGATGACAATTTCAGACCCCTCCATGATTTCTAAGTGGGAGAACTTGCAAAATAGCAGGGTGTTCAAATACTTATTTTCCTCACTGTGTGTGTTTATATACATGTATGTGTATATATGTGTGTGTGTGTATGCATATATATATATATATATATATATATATATATATATATATATATTTTTATATTTATTTATATAGTAAGTTGATAAAGTCCAACATTTCCTCTAAAACTTGTTTTGCGTTAGTTTCTAACCATTATAGCAATTATCTTATTATTGGTATTTTTTTATTTGTATCTAGTAAGACAATCTTATTGCTACAAAATATGAATATGTAATTAAATATCTGTCATGAATTAGTCTGTTTTGCTGTCTGCACCCTAAGAAGGCTAGTAGCTGCTATGGTAAAGGCTGATACAACTCTAAATAAATATAAATAAAAACTGCTAAGACACTGCTCTGGAAAATGTAGGTTTTTAACAAAATGATCATTCTTCAGTAGAAGTAAACCTGTATGTCTATTTATAAACTCAACTCCACTAGCCTCGTTCCCCAAGCTGCTGTAACTGAGCCCCAGCCCATGCATGGGTTCTACCATTCTGTATTGTCCCATATTTGTATCTTTATCAGAGTGACCACCTGTTGTTCTGCCAATAAACTCATTAGCAACAAATTAGCATGAATACTTTTAGGCTGCAATGACATCTAGAGTAGCCCTTAAGTTTTTCTGTGATTTGCAATATATGCTAATGAAAAGCTTTTCTTGTAATAGTCATGGCTTTGCATGCGTCATTTAATGAGCACGGTGACATGACAATCAACGGTCTATTAATCTGCACTGTGAGATAAACAATGGTGCTGTTACATTTCATGTAACAATCTTGCCATTTTCCTAAGACCAATGACAAATCCCAGATGCTGGGTTTTAAGGTTTGAGTTTGACATTTATGTCCTGTTAAATGGTATTTATCACCCCCGCTAAGATTCAAGATTAAAAAAGAGCACCTCTGCAGCATGCAAATGCCACAAACCTTTAATAGAACATTGAAATACTGGATCTGGTTTAGAGTCATCATGTCCACATAAAATTGATTTGGAAAATCCGTCTTTCAAAAGCCTGAGATAGAATCGACGTTAAGAATGTTACAAGCACCTTGCAAGAATAGTTTTAAAAACATTTATAGCATTTTTTTGCTGTGCAGGAAGTAGCAAAAACACACACAAGGCAGAAGACAAAAACAGTGTTAAATATGCCTATAGGTATGGGCAATGAGATTCAAGCCAATCTCTATTTCAGACTGCATTCTGCATGAAGAAGATTTGTCAGTGCATTTGGTGTTGTCTGCACATCAGGAGCTGCAATAAATATTTTCATTTTTGCAGGCAAGGTGCCTCTCCAATTCCTTGGTTTAGTATACTGCACTGAAATATCTTCATATTGCTTATTTTGACCAATCAACAGTCAAAAACATTTCAGTCCAACACTTTCACGCAAACTGAAATATCTCCACAACTAAATAATCGTAAATATTTGGTACAGATCTCAGTGGTGCCCAGAGGATGAATGGTAATGACTTTGATGATCCCCTGACAGTGCAACCAAATGTCTTGAAAACAATTAGATGGCTCGCCACAGAATTTTGTACAGACATCCATGCCCCCTTTAGGATGAATTGTAATCACTTTGCTGTTCCCGTTCATCTAGCCCCAATATTGGTTCGAAACTTGTATATGTCCAGTACTTTGGTTTATGAGAGTTTACTTTCACAGACTAAGGCTGGGTACACACTGGCAGCGTTGCACGTGGTTGCGTGTTAGCTGCGTGGTTTTGTTTTATGTCCCACACACCAGAAACGTGTCTGCTGCTGCTAGGTGACATTAAAATTCAAATTCTGAAAAAAGGGCAAGTGGGCTGTTTGTATACTTCAATAACATTCACAACTTTGTGTAGCTGTAAATAGCCTATATTGTAAGCCACCTGATGTTGGACCGTCGCATAAAATCGATTTAAAAAAAACAACAAAAAAACAAATACATTTAAATAAATTACATTTATATCTGCATGGATGTCAAAACCTAGAGACGTTCAAACATCAACATGCCATTTATTAATATGCATTTGTGTCAAAATGACATATAAACATCTTTTCCTATTAAATTTTGCCTGCCAACACATTTGCCTGTTGTGTGACAAGTACAGTGGGTACGGAAAGTATTCAGACCCCTTTAAATTTTTCACTCTTTGTTTCATTGCAGCCTTTTTCCAAAAATCAAAAATGTTCATTTTATTTCTCAGTAATGTACACTCAGCAACCCATCTTGACAGAAAAAAACAGAAATTTAGAAATTTTTGCATATTTATTAAAAAACAAAAACTGAAATATCACATGGTCATATGTATTCAGACCCTTTGCCGTGACCCTTATGTAACTCAGGTGCTGTCTATTTCTTCTGATCATCCTTGAGATGGTTCTACACCTTCATTGGAGTCCAGCTGTGTTTGATTATACTGATTGGACTTGATTAGGAAAGCCACACACCTGTATATAAGACCTTACAGCTCACAGTGCATGTCAGAGCAAATGACAATCATGAGGTCAAAGGAACTGCCTGAAGAGCTAGAGACAGAATTGTGGCAAGGCACAGATCTGGTCAAGGTTACAAAAAAAATTTCTGCTGCACTTAAGGTTCCTAAGAGCACAGTGGCCTCCATAATCCTAAATGGAAGACGTTTGGACAGAACCCTTCCTAGAGCTGGCCGTCAAACTGAGCTATCGGGGAGAAGAGCCTTTGAGAGAGGCAAAGAAGAACCCAATGGTCACTGTGGCTAAGCTCCAGAGATGCAGTCGGGAGATGGGAGAAAGTTGTAGTAAGTCAACCATCACTGCAGCAATCCACCAGTCGGGCTTTATGGCAGAGTGGCCCGAAGGAAGCCTCTCCTCAGTGCAAGACACATGAAAGCCCGCATGGAGTTTGCTAAAAAACACCTGAAGGACTTGATAAATAAAATCCTCTGGTCTGATGAGACCAAGATAGAACTTTTTGGCCTTAATTCTAAGCGGTAAGAAAACCAGGCACTGCTCATCACCTGTCCAATACAGTCTCAACAGTGAAGCATGGTGGTGGCAGCATCATGCTGTGGGGGTGTTTTTCAGCTGCAGGGACAGGCATTGCAATCGAGGGAAAGATGAATGCGACCAAGTAAGGGATATCCTGGAGCCTTTTCCAGAGTGCCACCTCAGACTGGGCCGAAGGTTTACCTTCCAACAAGAAATGACCCTAAGCACACCACTAAAATAACGAAGGAGTGGCTTCACAACAACTCTGTGGCTGTTCTTGAATGGCCCAGCCAGAGCCCTGACTTAAACCCAATTGAGCATCTCTGGAGAGACCTGAAAATGACTGTCCACCAACGTTTACCATCCAACCTGACAGAACTGGAGAGGATCTGCAAGGAGGAATGGCAGAGGATACCCAAATCCAGATGTGAGAAACTTGTTGCATCTTTCCCAAAACGACTCATGGCTGTATTAGATCAAAAGGGTGCTTCTACTAAATACTGAACAAAGGGTCTGAATACTTATGACCATGTGATATTTCAGTTTTTTTTTTTAATAAATATGCAAAAATTTCTAAATTTTTGTTTTTTTTTCTGTCAAGATGGGTTGCTGAGTGTACATTACTGAGAAATAAAATGAACTTTTTTGATTTTTGGAAAAAGGCTGCAATGAAACAAAGAGTGAAAAATTTAAAGGGGTCTGAATACTTTCCGTACCCACTGTAAGCGTCGGTTCTATTTCTAATGCATTTTTGGCGCGGCTTGAGCTTGTGTGCCACGCAGGCAGTGTGTAAGCTCTAACCTGTTAACATGGGAGCCGAAATAAAAATGAACAAACCACGCATCCAGTGTGTAGCTGGCCTAAGGCTATTCCAATTAGCTTCAGCTGTACTGTGTTTTGTGCTACTTTGCAAATGTTAGCAAGTTAACATGCATAATTAAGATGGTGACCATGGTAAATATGACCTGCTACCAAATATGACCATGTTAAGGGTGTTAGCATGGCTATAGCAGTATTGCTATACTACTCTTATAACTCTTGTTATGAATTGATTCTATAAATACAAAATAAAAAATAAATAAAAACAGTATATAAATATATAAAGAATTGTTGTTTGACAATTGATTAATCGTTATTAAAATTGTTCTAGATAAAGTTTCTCAAGAAATGTCCAATGGACAAATTATTTCATCACTACATAATTTATATATCAGACAAAATTATCAATTTTTTATTTAGTCTAGTTCAAACAACACCTGGCTCCTGCTATGCTTCATTTTCCTGCTCACTTCCATTTTTTACATTTAAAAACATCCATAGAGCTAGGCAATTTTTTGTTTCTTGAAAATAGATAAAATAATGAATAATAATCATTTTGTTACTTTACCTTTCTACTCATGTGTGTGTGTGTGTGTGTGTGTGTGTGTTTTAAACCATTCCCTGGGGCTGTGGAGGTGACTCAAAGGCGCAAACATAAACCTTGATGTTATCATGCCCTGCTCAGGGATGTAGGCCAACTGGGAAAGGCTTAGTTTCCAGTTCCCTAGGGTACTTACCAGGTGGGTCACCACCAATCTTTTTGTCCCCTAGACTATCTACATTTCAAAATGGAGAACAGAAAGAAAGACGGAACCTTGGCATATCTATCTCACCCACACAAACTTAACAAACTTTAAAAAAAAACTTTAAAAAAAGTAGCCCATGGCAGCAGTTTGCCATCTGCAGTTGGTGTTTGAACCTCTGTCTGGCTGCTAAACACAAGCCACAGGCCTGTATCAGCATGACATGCTGGGTTCATGATACAAGGATTGCAATAAACAAAGATATCACTCTGGAATGGTAAGTATATGGTCTATTAAATCAGGCATTCAGTAAAAAGAAGGTAGTTGCTCACTGCAGGAATACATGCCTCAGCGTATCACATGTACTGCAATCACAGAGCCTTGGAAGACACGTATTACTGTATGTTAAACTAACTTTGTATGACACAAGAGAAAAATATCTGACAGAGGTTTAAAACTTTAAAGAGATAAAACATATTAAAGCCTTAATGGGAGGTCAGCTGAAAACTGTGTGGGGCCTTTGTGCCACTGTCAGTTTAACAGGAACAGGGTTTATTTACAGTGGGAGCCTCAATATCCTGACTCAGTGTAATCTTACCAGCACTGCTCATGCTGGTTAAATGAAGGACAAAAAATCAAACACTGTTTAACAACTTGTACTGGCATAATCACAAGCATTCAGTACACTTAGCTTATTGTATAGGCCGCTTTAATTTATCCTTGTAGTCAATTGCTAATTAGCAATTTTTTGTTAGTAAATGCTTCAGCAGGGTGTTCTTGTTTCTGTTTTATCTGTTTCTATCCTTTTTTGTTTTACTATTCTCGGGGGCAGAGACTGAACAGTTATCATGCCCTCTGCCTGGGGATGTGAGGCAATGGGTGTGGTCTATTTTATAGTTCACCATTGTGCCTCACTAGAAGAATATATGTATATGACTTGGAATTAGACCAAATTGTGCTTCTGTACAACATGGTACCTATAAAATATAAATCAAGATTTTAAATATTGGTAACAGGATAAGTCTGGTGATATTCTATTTTTTCTTATTGTCAACAAACCCCATGAACAAAGCAACAATAAATCAATACTGCATATAAGAGTTTATCCAAAGCTTGTTAAAGCTTAATTCGCTGTGTCATAAAGCTTTATTGTTATCCAAAAGCTGTTGTCTTTAAATCAGTGAGCCATACTGTTGCATTGGGTGATGTGTTCCTTCATTTTCATGTTTATTTTGAGTGAAACCGTCATACCCCGTCCTGCTACTGTAAACAGGTAGGCCTAAGAAACCACTAAATGTGTAATTTGCCCTCCACTATCTATTCCTGTTTTAGTATGGTTTTCAAAAAAACTACATTCTTCACCCGTTTTTAAATATGGATAAAAACATTTCATGGGATTTTTTTGACAACAACCAAAAATATCGGAATATTGCCTGCTTTGTCTTTAGACGGCAGTAAATCACATACCGGCACCGCTTATCATAATCACTTTCATTTAATACACTTAATTTCACATATATGAAACGGCCACGCTCAGCACCCTAACCTTCATTAAATGTGTTCACTGAATGGAAAACAAACAAACAATGAAGCAGGGCATTCAGTATGATCATCTTTCTTATTTTTCCTTTCTGTCTTCAGATCAAATTTCTTAAAGTGGAGATGGAGAAAAAAACCAAAATCATCAAGGATTTACAGCAAGAGGTGAGTCATCACAGTCTCATTTAAGGCTGGTTAGAATCCTGCATTCAACATAATGAATTCTCACTTAATGCCTTCATGAGGTATATATGTAACCATAAAGGAGGAATTAACTTTAATTTACTGATCAGGAACCCAGTCCCCCTGCTCAGTCTACTTCCATTTCATTTTGAGATTTTCTGTGTTTGCCAAATGCCTTCTGACAATCTCCAGACAGAGAGCTTGTTGCTTTCAATCAAAGGTGGACAAACGCTGGCGTGTGTGTGTGTTTCTGTGTGTGTGTGTGTCTGTGTGTGTGCGTGTTGGTTGAGAAATTTGTCTCTCTTCTTCTGCGATGGATTTCCTTCTGCATGATTGTTGAATATCAGTGCAAAAGAAGGTGTTTTTCTCTTTTGATTCTGAGGGGCTGACACCAAATTTCTTACCTTCTAATGCCTTAGACAGCTGGAGAGAAAAAAAACAAATACCATCTGAGCTGTACTGAAGATATGACACCACATTATCTGCTGTTTGCTTGGTAGGAATAAAAAATACACCAACAAAAAAAATATCAAAACATCTTCCCATTAAATGCAACATAGATACTTCGGCAAGATGTTTAAAGTTGGATGTTCCATTGGTACTGTATCTGTGGTTTACCTGTCAGCTGTGTAACCTAAAAAAAGGAGGAGAAAATATTCCAGTGAGACCTCTGCAGACCAATACTGTGACAAATTAAATGAAATAGTGCAACTCTAGCCATTTAGTTGATTTTACTGAATGAAATATATGGAAGAAGTAGTAAGAGCTTGCTTCCATATGATACTAAAGTTGTATACCTTTTTTTGTGTTTTTCAGTCAGATTAACTGACTCCATTTGCACTACAAATGCAAATACAAATTTGAGCTCATTTTGACTGCATTTGTTGAGCGAACAAGCTTTTGAGGTGATTACCTTGTCATCTGGAACGTTAATGGCACAACAAACAACTTGTAGCACATTCATAAATCCTATTTGCACAGGACTAGTATTACCTGGGGACCTCTGGGAATTTGTAATAACCACAGATGTGATGTCTATAATTTGTCTCTAATTTAATAAAGTATACATTCCACCACAAATTACCTCCCTTGTTTTGCCAGACACAGAAGTTGTTAAAATATTATCGAATGTGAATCAGCATCTCTGTGATTCGGAGTTGTATTGGCTGTGTTGCCAATTATAAATACAAGTTTTAACATCGTATGTGGGGGACAATGTCAGTAAGTTTCAGTAAAATACAGACTTTGCTGATCTTGTGCAAATGCGTCGCAGGAAACACAGACATGTGGGCGCAATTTGTAAATCACATGAGGTCCCCTGGTAATGTTGATGCTATTTGTTGTGTTTTGAACTGCAGGCAGACAATTTAATTGCATCACAAGATCATGAGAAATGATGAAGAGATTCTAAAACTTGCCATGCCATACTGCTCACTGCTGCACTAAGAAAACTGATTTTCGCCAGATGTTCAAATTAATTTGAGACCAATTTTGACTAAACTCTGCTTTGGTAACATTTTCACATTGAAGAACCAGACAATGACATAATTACATCAATTTACTGCGATCAAACTGTTTAGGGAAGTGCCTGCCAGAATGAAGGTTTCTGTGGATTTATCAGACATGAAACATTACAGTTGATCATAAAAGACAGAAATGATCAGATGAATCTTCTTTTGACCATACCCTGCCAAATTGTGTTTCTGTCAAAGTTGATAAAAATGAAGGAGCAAATGAAGTCATACCTGGAGATAGAATAAAAGGATTAGCATGTAGTTGCCCTACATTTTTGATTGATTGAAGATTGTGATGTCTGATCTCATGGAATGAGCCAATTGTTCAATGATGAATGTATTGACATATACAAAAGAAAACTTAATGACATATTTGTATATAAAAAAAATCAATATAAGAGTTTCTAAAGTATGCCTTGAATAATATGTGATAGATACATTTAAAAAGTAACATCTCAGCTGGCAGTTTATTATACATGAATGTTTGATTGTTATCTATTTAATTTCTTCTTGCATGCCTAACTCTGTAAGGGGTAATCAGATCTAAATGTAGAGACACTTCCACCATCAATCAAGTCATTTTCACAGTAGGAGGTTGCCCATGTTGGCAATACTGTGAGGCAGATCGCTTGTAGTGACTAAAGGAGGCCGTTATTTGACTTTTAAATGAACAATTAGGGATAACTTTATTCGTATACATCATCTTGATTTGGAAATAGAACAGGTACCAAGACACTGACAGAGAGGTATGATAATTATCTTTTACGTGATATTTGTCAAACACAGTTCAGTTTTCTGCTAAACCTCATTACACATAAGTCAGTCATCGATATATACACTAATCTTGCAAAACAAAGAGCTGGCAAGCTGCCAACATTTATATCTGAATTAGAGTGAACTGAAATTTAATTGAAGAGACTTGAAAAATAAACCATAGAATTTCCATGTAAATATTTTTGCATATGAACTGAAGTAACATTGAGGTTAGTAACTGAGACTTAGTTTGCAGGCGGAAGTACACAGCACGAGAACGAGAATGGGAAGCACCTTTTTATAGATCCATTGCCCCCCTATCATATAAGTGCTTGATTGTTGACATTTTGCGGTTTCATATCTTGGACGCAAGGTTTAAGGGTCTTCATAATCCCATAGGGGTCCATTTGTGCTCAAAAGTCTGACATCTGTGTCACTGACATTTAAGTCATGGCTACATGCAGAGAACCTTGAGAATCATTATCCTACATCTATTACAGTTACAGACATGCTCTTGTGTGCTCAAAAGTATTTAAGTATCATCATTGTTCTACCGCAGAGTCTGCGCTCTTTGGTCTTAAAGTCTTACTACCGTAGAATCCTGTCTTAATACCGCACAATCCATTCTCCACGGCCTTGGTACCGCTGAATCAGCTATCATTGGTCTCACTACCACAGAATCCACTCTCCTCTGTCTTATTACTACAGAATCTGCTAGCCTCGGTCTTACTACCACAGAATCTGCTATCCTCGGGCTTACTACCACAGAGTCCACTCTCCTCTGTTTGACTACTACAGAATCCACTCTCCTCGGTTCTACTACCACAGAATCCACTTTCCTCTGTCTTACTACTACAGAATCCACTCTCTTCAGTTCTACTACCACATAATCCATTCTCCTCTGTCTTACTACCACAGAATCCACTCTCCTGTCTTACTACTACAGAATCCACTCTCCTCGGTTCTACTACCACAGAATTCACTCTCCTCTGTCTTACTACTACAGAATCTGCTATCATCGGTCTTACTACCACAGAATCCACTCTTCCTCTGTCCTACTACCACAGAATCCACTCTCCTCTGTCTTACTACTACAGAATCCACTATCATCGGTCTTACTACCATTACAGAATCCACTCTCCTCTGTCTTACTATTACAGAATCCACTCTCCTCTGTCTTACTATTACAGAATCCACTCTCCTCTGTCTTACTACCACAGAATCCACTCTCCTTGGTCTTACTACTACAGAATCCACTATCCTTGGTCTTACAGTATGTTCTAAATTTTTCATCTTGAAAGGGAAGTCATTTGACAAAAATTCATGCATAATGACATACATTATATATCATTGAACACCACCATCAAAGATGCTACAGTAATCTCTAACATGTGTTTCTAGTGGTAGTGGTAACTGTACAATAGTTGTTATACAGTACTCATCATATACTGTTTGTATCCTTTAATATTTACATTTTAAAGTAAATAAAACTTTGTGCAATTTTGCAAAGCTAAAATTAAAAAAAAAGTCAGAAAAAACAGTATCTTGTGGACAGTATTTTGAGCTTGAATTATTTAGTCTGTCATGTTCCAGTTCAAGATACAGTGCCTTGCAAAAGTATTCGGCCCCTTTTTTTCAACCTTTTGACACATTTCAGGCTTCAAACATCAAGATATACAATTTTAATTTTTTGTGAAGAATCACCAACAAGTGGGACACAATTGTGAAGTGGAACGAAATCTACTGGATATTTTAAACTTTTTTAGCAAATAAAAAGTGGTGCGTGCAAAATTATTGGGCCCCCTTGCGTTAATACTTTGTAGAGCCACCTTTTTCTGCGATTACAGCTGCAAGTCGCTTGGGGTATGTCTCTATCAGTTTTGCACATCGAGAGACTGACATTCTTGCCCATTCTTCCTTGCAAAACAGCTCGAGCTCAGTGAGGTTGGAAGGAGAGCGTTTGTGAACAGCAGTTTTCAGCTCTTTCCACAGATTCTCGATTGGATTCAGGTCTGGACTTTGACTTGGCCATTCTAACACCTGGATATGTTTATTTGTGAACCATTCCTTTGTGGATTTTGCTGTATGTTTGGGATCATTGTCTTGTTGGAAGATAAATCCCGTCCCAGTTTCAGGTCTTTTGCAGACTCCAACAGGTTTTCATCCAGAATGGTCCTGTATTTGGCTGCATCCATCTTCCCCTCAATTTTAACCATCTTCCCTGTCCCTGCTGAAGAAAAGCAGGCCCAAACCATGATGCTGCCACCACCATGTTTGACAGTGGGGATGGTGTGTTGAGGGTGATGAGCTGTATTGCTTTTACGCCAAACATATCGTTTTACATTGTGGCCAAAAAGTTTGATTTTGGTTTCATCTGACCAGAGCACCTTCTTCCACATGTTTGGTTTGTCTCCCAGGTGGCTTGTGGCAAACTTTAGACGAGACTTTTTATGGATGTTTTTGAGAAATGTCTTTCTTCTTGCCACTCTTCCATAAAGGCCAGATTTGTGCAGTGTACGACTGATTGTTGTCCTATGGACAGACTCTCCCACCTCAGCTGTAGTTCTCTGCAGTTCATCCAGAGTGATCATGGGCCTCTTGGCTGCATCTCTGATCAGTCTTCTCCTTGTCTGAGCTGAAAGTTTAGAGGGACGGCCAGGTCTTGGTAGATTTGCAGTGGTCTGATACTCCTTGCATTTCAAAATGATCGCTTGCACAGTGCTCCTTGGGATGTTTAAAGCTTGGGAAATCTTTTTGTATCCAAATCCGGCTTTAAACTTCTCCACAACAGTATTACGGACCTGCCTGGTGTGTTCCTTGGTCTTCATGATGCTCTCTACGCTTTCAACAGAACCCTGAGACTAAATCACAGATCAGGTGCATTTATACAGAGACTTGATCACACACAGGTGGATTCTATTTATCACCATCAGTCATTTAGGACAACATTGGATTATTCAGAGATCCTTGCTGAACTTCTGGAGTGAGTTTGCTGCACTGAAAGTAAAGGGGCCGAATAATTTTGCACGCACCACTTTTCAGTTTTTTATTTGCTAAAAAAGTTTAAAATATCCAATAGATTTCGTTCCATTTCACAATTGTGTCCCACTTGTTGGTGATTCTTAACAAAAAAAACAAATTTTATATCTTTATGTTTGAAGTGTCAAAAGGTTGAAAAGTTCAAGGGGGCCGAATACTTTCGCAAGGCACTGTACAGTGCGCTCCTTGGGACCTGCTCAAATACAAAGTATTTCTTCCCTGAGTATTAACATGAGTAAATGCATAGATTTCACTATATTATTTTTATAGTAATACATGTATATTTTATAGCCCTTTTCTAAACACTCAGACTCTTTACAGAACAAACAAAAGGTACTTTGACATGACAGACAAAAAAGAATGAAAATCGTTAGCTCAGGAATATTTTTTCACTGAGTTTCCAGCTTATTATGTACACCTATTTGAAACAATTGCAGTGTAATATGATAGCCCTGCATAAATCCTATCTTCATGAAGGTTGTAATGTTCAGTTTTTTTGGGAGAGGGGATATTTTGAGAAAAAAACAAGATGTTTTTTATTAAATAACGTTAGAAATATCTGTATACACTGAACACCAAAGAACAATTATAAAATATTAACTATGCAAAAACATATTTAAGTAAAATAAATAAATAAATAACCAAAGCTATAACACTTTTGTATTCCTTGTAACTAAATACTGTTAATAAACAAACAGGATTAAACTCCATTGTGGAGATGATTCGAGCATGTTGAAAATTCTTCTTTAATCAAGTTCTCTGACAGTTCCAAAGTAGATTAAATTGCTACTGTTTCACAGTACTGTGCAGGGTCCGAAATTAACACTCGCCAGATGTGAAGGCGGTCCGACACACAAACGCAGAAACCCTGGCACACACACCAGCCACTACCTTAGCGTTAGCATTAGCTTGCGTTTAACTCAGGCTAAGTAATTAACTAGTAAGGTGCGCAGGAAACGGAGTCTCATTTCACCTGTCTGGAGACACACTTTCCACACTCCGTGTCCACGGACAGCTGTTGGCTTGTACCAGTGTTGATGTTCTGTGTTTTGTCGGACACATGCAGCCCCTTTTCTGAAACCGCTTGTCGGACTGACACAGGTCCACAGTGGCCTGCGGCGTGTATGTCTGAGCCTGTATCCAGCGCCACCTGCTGGTTTTCAGCTGTTGTCTGCCTTGTATAGCCTACTCTCAGACGGCTAATTTAACTCGCCAGTCCTCATCAATATAGTTTCATGTGTCATGTAGCTCTCCATGAGCAGAAAAAAGAGGTGAACTGGACAAGAAGTATAACTCTGGGAGATTCTGCCTTCTCACAGCGTGACACCGGTTTGTGGATCCAGGGCTGTCAACTCTCACGTATTGGCCATGAGACACACGCATTTGACTGGTTTCACACTCTCACACGCCACACTCCCGATTTCTCACGCTCAAGTGTCAACCTCAACCTCTTTAACTGTCTATGACCTCATCATCTATGACCTAGGTCCTAGCGGCTAGGACCTGTACCAGTGGGGGGTTACATTACCTTGCAAAAGCATGAACGCCTGGCCAATAAATGCTATTAAAGGGCGGGTCTTTTTTCTCACATTTGCGATGCTACTTCACAAGCCATCCCATCCAGGCGTGCGCATTTCTCCGCCATCAGGTATGTATGCGTTGAATATTTATTGAGTTTATTGAGTATAGTTTTTGTGTGAGTTGTTATATACACTAAACACTAGCAGATGATTTCCTCTTGGACAATGAGTTTAAATAGTAGAAAATATGTAAGGGGTCCTATCTAATGCCCGACGAGGTGTAGTGTACATTGTCAGGTATTAGCGGCCGCGTAGGACGGTTGCCTCCGCCAAAGTTTATTACCTGACAATGGACTCTCTCGTCAGGCATTAACCTGATGAATTATACCATGGTCACTTGCCAAAATATATATATTTTTTAAACAATAGTTTATATTTTATAATCGAAATCTAACTAAAGTTTATCCAAATAACTGTTTCTGGTTACGCCTGAGGGTTGGACTAATACCTGGGACAATCATTCCAATCCTATAAGGTTCGTATCCAATGCAAACGTTGTTCACTCCTCCAGGAAATAGGAAAGATCTTAGATACGACTTTCCTTCCTTGGCATCGGGAGATATATATAGTCCACTCAGCTTGTAGAACCGAGACAGAAATGGCTATGCTAGCAAGATCCAAAGTCAATAACACTTGGCCATCAGTAAAATAATTTGACAGTAGTTATGTATGTTTAACATCAAGACAAGTTAGCTATCCAGCCATGTCATTGTCCCCAAAACAATATAACGACTTACAAAACAATTTTATCCGTGATGTGTAACGTTAGACCGGCCACACACTGGCTGCGTCGCGTTTGTCAGCTGTGTGGCCTGTCCGTTCTTATTTCGGCTCCCAGGTTAGAGCTTACACACTGCCTGCAAAGACAATGTCGACAGTATTAAAGGCAAAATAGGCTACAGAATATTTCGTTCTGTATTGTTAGTGTAAATGTGTTAAACTAACATGATGATCATTTAAATTTCTGAAGGTTTCAAGTATGCCCCGCAGTAAGGCAAGGCCAGGAGAAAAGAGGAGTAAAGACATTTTGTTTTATTTACTGAAAGATCAGCCACAACAAAAAAGAGCCACACAACAGACAGAAGAGCAACAGTCAGAACACACTGGACAGACAGAACAGCAACAGACAGAACAGCAACAGATAGGACAGCGACCAATAGAACTGCAACAAATAGATTTGCATGTTGCCGATTCTGATTCAGAACAAGGACAGACAGAACAGGCAGAAAACCACCAACAGCAGCAGCCCGAGCAGAGGTTGAAGATTAGAGCCTTGTGTGGAGCTGCAACATACAGATGCACCTTCAAGAACGAGTGGACCACAAAATGGCCATTCATCCATAAAGGTAGCCTCAGCACACGTTACTGGTGTGCTGTATGTCGTGTGGAAAACACATGTTTCCACCAGGGTGTTTCAGATATTGTGCGACATGTTAAGAGCAAGGGCCACCAGGAAAAACAACGGGCCATTGAATCCATCACTTCAATCGACAGATTTTCAATTTCCCCTCCCTCTGTTGGGGGAATGTCAGACCAAGAGGCTAAGGTATGCTATGTGTCATGGTCCTGTCAAGGTTCAAGAGTTTTGTGGAATATACTGTACTGTCGTTGTTGATAGTTTTGACTAATTTACCGTCTTGTTTATGTTTTAGTATTTCTGTGTTGTGTTTCACAGTCAGGTTTTCTTAGTTTTATGTCCGTCTTAATTGGCCATTGTGGTCACCCGTGCCCTGTTGGCTCTGGTGTCTATTTAAACTCACTTTTTTTCTTCCAGACCAGAAGGGCTGAGGTCAAAATGACAGCAACATTTGTTCCGCACAATGTGCCGCTTGCGTTGACTGACCACCTGGGTCCTCTTCTAAAGGAGTGTTTCAAGGATTCCAAAACAGCCCAGGAGTACAAGTGTGCAAGAACAAAGAGTTCATGTATAGTTAACAAAGCACTGGCACCACATTTCATGAACGAGTTGGTGGTACAAATGAGGGAAGGGCCATACACCCTCCAATGATCCAATGACACATCCAATGACACAGGTATTTCCCAAACTATTGAACGTGATTATTTTAATTTGTTTATTAATCCCCAGTGGGGAAATTACAATTTACACTCTGCGTACACACTTTGTTAGTAATCACACACAGGCCTGAAATACACACACATGCACTAATGGAGAGATGTCAGAGTGAGTGGGGGGGCTGCCAGCTGAACCAGCGCCCTGAGCGGTTGGGGTGGCCACAAGCCACCAATCCACACTCCGTACTTTTTGGTCCATATGGGGACTTGAACCAGTGACCCTCCGGTTCCCAACCCAACTCCCTACGGGCTGAGCAACTGCCACCCCACAATAATCCACAATAATCAGGCATGATATATTTTTTAAAACATGTATATAAGAATATGGGAGGCTTTATATGCTTACATGCTGTCATTTCAGGAGTAGAGAAGATGAACGCCCTGACTGTCCGGATGTTTATCAATGATAAGGTTGTTCACCGCTTCCTGGGGATGTGTACTACTAGCGGAACAAGGTGTGGGACAGCAGACATCATCTTCAGCAAGATAAATGCCACCTTAGCAGAGAAGGCTATCCCATGGTAAAACTGTGTTGGTCTCTCAGTGGACAATGCTGCTGTGAACATAGGCTCACATAATTCCATTGCCTCCAGAATTCTGAAAGAACACTCTAGTATTTACGTTCACGGTTGCCCATGTCATATAGTCCACAACACCACTAAAAGAGCTGGGATTGGATTTTTGGATGTGAGTATAGGCTTAATTTTACTTTATATACAACTTTAAATTTTTCTACTGATTACATGCATTAACTGAATGTTTACAGTCTGCTTCATGTATTGCAGGTGTCCAAATTTGATCTGGAGGACTTGGTAGTTGATGTTGGCTACTGGTTCAAGGGTAGTACAAACCGAAAGGGGTTCTTGACAGGTATGCACTTTAGACAGTACCATTTATAATATTGAAATGTTTTTGAATACATAAGATTTATAATTAAATGTATGTGACAGAATTTTGTGAGCTCCATGAAGCTGAGTATATGGAGATCCTCCTGCATGTCTCCGTTCGTTGGTTAAGCCTTGAACTCTGTCTGACCCGGATTCTGAGGTTATATGAACCTCTGGCCAGCTACTTCAAATCTGCTGGTAGGATCCCTCATACTATTTTCATTATGCAGCTACAACAAATGCCACATAATTTGTGTACCACAAATAACTGTACACTTGTGATAATGACAACCTTTTTTTTTATTCAAGATGATAATCAGGCGCGGTTCAGGAGACTTCAGAAGGCGTTCTCTGACCCCATGACGGAGGTGTACCTACCGTTCTTCCAGGCCACCATACCGGTATTTACCTCATTCAGCCTCCTGCTCCAGAGAGAACAGTCCTCAATATTTCTGTTACATGATGAGGTACAATGGGAGGGTGGGTGGGATGTGCTTCTTCTTTTTTTGCTGCCTCTGAGAGCTTATGCACACACTGGATTACACTTGTAAATGTCTTTGTTGTAGATGAAGAACTTCATTCGCAAGCTGTGCGCCAAGTTCATGGTGCCTACAGCGCTGCAAGACGACAAACCGTTCTTGCTTTTTAAAGAAAAGGAAAACCATTTGAGGTCAGTGTTTGATGATTACCTATCATTATTTTTAATACTTCAAATTTTACAGGTGATGAGATCAGACTACCAAAAACATTGGACTTCATACCTAGTGTCATGCTGCTATTATGATCAGCATGACACAGCGTTTCTGTTAACATGATTTGTTGTATCTGTGATCTGCTCCCCTACCATGGCCCCCAGCAGTATAACCTACTCAGTGACAAATTCCTGGAATACCAGACTATGGCAATACCAAGTCCCAAAGGAAATTGACATGGAGAGCTTCTGGGCTGAAATGGCTAACCAAAAACACAAGGTAAGAATTATGCTTCACCAAGAACACAATGAACAGAATGGAAATACGCTCTCAAGCATTATTGTTTTGTTTTTTCTTCCCTTATGACAAATGTTAAAGTATGCTGTAGGTTGATGTGTAATCAGTTAGTGCTGTGTGTGTAGGATATAGTGTATATACAAAGCATCATATAGATGCATGCATTTTGTCTTAATCTATCAAAGACAAGAAATAAATTAAAAACAACAATACTACTTGAGAGCTTATTTCCACTGTGTTCTTGGCTCGTTCTTCACAGGTGACAGGTGTAACCCTGTTCCCGAGGCTTGCCACCATTGCCAAGATTGTCCTGGTGCTACCCCATTCAAATGCTGATGCGGAGAGTGTTTTCTGTGGTGGGACTAAACAAGACCAAGGTCAGGAACAACCTTGCACTGGATGGCACCCTGTCATCAATAATGACAATAAAAATGGCTGGTCTGGAGCCCTGCTTCAAGTGGGAGCCACCCACAGCAATCATCAAGGCCTCTAAGAAGGCCACAGTTCAGTATAACAAGGCACACAGACCTTAAAAGTCCAGTGTGTAAAGTGTTTAGTTGTTCATTATCAAAATTTGTGTTGCCCATTCACAAACTTGTCCTTTTTCATGAATATTGACCACCATCATTGATTACAAGTATTCATAATGGCTTGAAATTTTACATTTGCATTCACATGAACTGGGGTAGAAGCTCCATATTCATCACTTTATAGGATTATAATTTATGTAAATAAGTGCTCCTCATTCTTCTATCTATCTATCGTGTGTGTGTGTATGTATACATATAAAAATGTGTGTGTAAACATTTTTGCTGTACAGTAATGATGTTAAATAAGCCAAAAATAAATGACTTTGTACACAGCAAAATTTTGGTTGGCTCCACCAAATCTCACTCCAAGGTTTTTTGAAAAGTTGGCAACCCTGGGATCTGAGTGTCACACTTTGGTTTCATATTGCATATTGTTACAGCCTAATTAATGTCAAGGGTGTAAACCTGTCTCTGGAATGCGTAGCGCCCTTGGCGCCATTTTGTGGCTAACAAGCCATCATCATGCAGTTAGCATCCCATTGATCGCCATTCACTTTGACAGTGAATACAGGGTGGCCGCGGGTCCTTAAAAAGTCTTAAATCACTTTTCCTAAAAATAAGGCCTTAAAATGTATTAAATTGTCTTAAATTCAGATTGGATAGGTCTTAAATATGTTTGTGTCATGTCACGGCAAAAATGCAGGCAATTTGTTGTCAAATATTGTTTTCCGGTAGGCTTTGCGCTGCGTTGTCGCAGTAACTTAACCCCATTTGTACATGTCCTATCCCCTGACCAATCGGCTATCCTAACCTTAACCACTCGAGGTCAAATGCCTAACTCCAACCAACCGAGCTGCTTCGTGGGCGGGTATTGGCGTGGCCGGAGTCAGTGAGATTTGTAATTTCGCGGGATTCGTAATTTCGCCGCATACAGGTAATACAGCAATGGTTGATAACATGGGGGAATGCAAATTCGTTGACAACAGGCTTGAAAACAACGAGTAGTCGGTGCCTGGAAATGCTTATGAAGCGAACTGCGTTATGTGTCGGAAGATTTTCAAACTTGGGACAATGGGGATCAGAGAGGTGGAATCGCACGTATAAAGTAAAAAACACAGAGACTACGTGAAGGGACGCCAGCAAACCGCCATTGCTAGTTTCTTCTCCACCATTTCCACCGCTAGCAACAATGTCAACGCTACAACGCTAGATGTTACGATGGGAAATTTACAGCCAACAATGCCAGCTGACCTACGAGCAATTTGTGTCTCTACGCCAACACTCCGAGCAGAGGTGATGTGGGTGTTGAGGACCGTGACAAGCCACAATTAATACAGGTCAAATGATTTGATTGAAGAAGTGTTCCAAGCAATGTTTCCAGATTCAAGGCTTGTACAGTCATTTACCTCTGGGAAAAGACAAGACCAGATATGTGGCTAAATTTTGATTGGCGCCGTATATCAAAAAAGAGCTTAACACAGATGTCCAAAAATGCGGTGCGTTTGTAATTATGTTCGACGAGACACTGAACCAGACAACCAAAAGCAAACAACTGGACTTGCATGTGCGTGTGTTGTTATAAATTGGTAAGTTCACTCTTTTGGGAAGGCTTTCTTAAGTGCCAAGTCACTGTTTTGTTTATTATATTAAAAGGATTTTCTCCAAGTATATTCACAAAAGCTCAGGAGTAGACATCAGAACTTGAACAAAAATTGGTCACATGGAGACATGAGAACACACACACACACACACATACATATACACACACACACACACTCAGTCTCTCTCTCACTCTCTCACACACACACACACACACACATTCCCACACCGCAAAACACTCTTACACACTGCTGTCTACTTTCTCATCCTCCACAAACTGCAACCCATCAATCTGAGTCTCTCTCTCTCTGTGTCTGTTACACACACACACACAAATTATATAAAAAGTCTTTGCATTTTAAAAGCATCTGGAATTGGAATTGGATTCCATCGTAAGTTTGGTCTTAAATTTCATTTAGAACTGGTATTAAAAAGTCGTAAATTTAACTTGTTTATACCTGTAGCCACCCTGGAATAACTTCACATCTGAAGCGTTTCAAGACTCTATTTGTCTGTTGTTTATTTCTAAAGAAACACAACAATGTATAAAAGGCTCCATTACCTTGTAGCTCACGTTATGGCTCTGTAGCAGAAGTTTTTATAAAAATAGGCTAACGATTGTGTCATAACCAAGCGACTTACTGTCGCACAGTAGAGGAATTACTGAACAGTACAGGATATGCTCGCAGACAGTTTTGATTCACATTAGCTGTTTAGGTTTAATTATTAACGTTAACTAGAATGTTAGTTAGCAGTAATTAGTCTGTGCCAATTTTATCCCTTAACATGTACCTACGCTCTCCGTCTCTGCTGATTGGGAATGATTGAGATTTCTACCAGCTACCAGAAGACTTACAACTTTCAGACAGGTTGCTCACGTCACATCTACTTTGTCAAGGTCAGTTGGAGGCTGCGCAATAACGCTCAGCCATCACCAGAAAAGTGCTTCTAATATCCTTCATTGGTCTCTGTCCAGAACAACCGGACCTGTTGGTCCATTTCTTTAACTATCTATGATTAACGTACATGAACATGGAACAACAAAAACTGAAGGCTGGACTTATTGCAGGGCTGTTGTATTAGACTGCATTCATGTAGTATGTAGCAGTATCTAATGAACTGGCACACCTAAAACTTGATTATCCATCAACCATTACTCTGTTATACCATTACTCAGATTTGTTATTCTGAGTGGTTCTGTAAAGTGTATACAAATTCCTGATAGAACTGAAATGAACATCTGTAAAGACAACCATATTCTTTGTTTACACCACCATTCAGTTTTTATGTCGCACATCATTGCGAATTGTGTCAACATGGAAGCTTTATGGATGCAATTCACTGTGAAGTCATTATCAATGATTTGCTTTCAGGGCTTATTATGAGTATTTTGAGGAAGATTGATTTGCCAACCGACTTGGATCCTGCTGGGATTCATCAGGTCCTTGCAGAGCTTTGTAATAGACAGATTGTCACACACTCAGCTCTATGCTACTGATGCTAATGTTTTTTTTCTTCTAAAATGTCTTCCTGTCATTGTCTTTTTCCTTTATGTGATCCAAATGTAATTTCACCGGCTGAACGGCAGAAAAGAATTGTGCATCAGGGCATTTACTGGATTGCTCAGTGACACTCTTACTGGAAGAAAAAAAAAAATGACAAGCAATTAAAGTAGGCAGAAAATAAAAACTGCATCATTTTATGTGTTGAACAGGACAAAGACCAAACAGATGAAATTACTAAAGTTAGAAGAAGCTTAATTTCATAGTCCAGCAAGCCAACACATTCTCAGTCCCATCTCGTAAAATACGGACACTTGGTCAGGTGCCTATGTTGTTCTTCTTTAGCGTCATATAACTAGCTTTACTTAAACTCGCTTGGTTGGGACTATTGACGTCCCTTTTGACACTGTTAGGTTAAAGAAAAGCTTGTGGGTGGGCTTGTGATTCCATGACACGCGGGATAACAGGCCGGTTAAAGTCACACGCGGGACACAAACCCCGCTCTCCTGGGTGAAAATCCTGTGTTTGACCCATCCACCCCCCCCGCCCAATGCGGAATTTACTCCCTTACATACTACTCGCTACTCCCTAGATGCTGCTCTCCCCAGTACGTTCTACACACACGCCAAAGGGTTCTTCATTCATCATATCAGATGCGGACAGCCACTGTCCAAACGTATTTTACGCATTTGGAGTAAGAAAAGGTTGAGTAGTTTTAAAAGAAAATTCAAATTACCACTGATTGATGCCATACAGTTCTGTGTTCATAGTGTGCTCCAAATTGTAACAAAGGAACAGATGAAATAACAAAATAAATTGCATATTCCAAATCTGAGACTTTTTAAATATGTGGCTAGTAAATGCCTTGATTATCTGTCTTGTGAAAAAAAACTCAACGACTGAGAAGTTACTGCATTAACACAAAGAGACTCTCAACATCATCAAGACTCTATCACAACTTATCTTACACATGTGATCAGTGACATGAATTAGGAGCAAAAGTGTACTGACAATAATAGAGTATTACTGGAAATGGAGTGGGATGGGTGATGACATGCATGTCATGTTTTTTGGCACTGAATAGACAGGCTGATACACAGCCTGATCGGTTACACTCACATCTCTGCTGACAGCAGGCCGACCTGTTACGCAAGAGCGATGGTGAACTCGACATCCAGCGAGAGTGACAGTGTTTATTGTAAATGAAAAAGGTCTAGTTAGATGGCAATGATCGATTTAAGTGCAGTGAAATGTTATGACGGTACACACAATTACAAGTGTATTTTCAGTGGCGATTTCAATGCATGCATCACTCAGAAACTGCGTGTGTGATGGTGTTGTAAGCTAAACAATCATTAAAATAATTAACCAAACTCCATCACAACATTGAATGAATTCTGACTTTGTGGTTTTACCTAGAAACTTTTGGATGATGCAGTTTACAGCACTTGACCCTTTAAAACAAAGGAATGTCAATAGGCGTTGGTCTGCAAATTGTGAAGAGTTAGCCACAGAGAGATTTTCCATGCCCCATCTATAAAATTGAATCAGATAGATAGATAGATAGATAGATAGATAGATATTTATTGATCTCCTTAGAGAGGTCGGCACCAAGGTGCTTCTGGAAAACCGTTCGCCACCTCAGGAGGGGGAAGCGAGGAATCATCCAAGCTGTTTACAGCAAGGATGGGACGTTGTTGACCTCAACTGGGGAGGTAATAGAGCGGTGGAAGGAGCACTTTGAGGAACTCCTAAATCCAGCTGGCACGCCCTCTGTGGTAGAGGCAGAGCTGGAGGATGATGGGGGATTGTCGTCAATTTCCCTGGTGGAAGTCGCTGAGGTAGTAAAACAACTCCACAGCGGCAAAGCCCCAGGGATTGATGAGATCCGTCCAGAAATGCTGAAAGCTCTGGGTGTGGAGGGGATGTCTTGGTTGACACGCCTCTTCAACATTGCGTGGAAGTCTGGGACGGTGCCTAAGGAGTGGCAGACCGGGGTGGTGGTTCCCCTCTTTAAAAAGGGGGACCAGAGGGTGTGTGCCAATTACAGGGGTATCACACTTCTCAGCCTCCCTGGTAAAGTCTACTCCAAGGTACTGGAAAGGAGGGTTCGGCCGATAGTCGAACCTCGGATTGAAGAGGAACAATGCGGATTCTGGCCGTGGAACAACGGATCAGATCTTCACTCTCGCAAGGATCTTGGAGGGGGCCTGGGAGTATGCCCAACCAGTCTGCATGTGTTTTGTGGATCTGGAGAAGGCGTATGACCGGGTCCCCCGGGAAAATTGTGGGAGGTGCTGGGAGTATGGGGTGAGGGGTCCCTTCTCAGGGCCATCCAATCTCTGTATGACCAAAGCGAGAGCTGTGTCCGGGTTCTCGGCAGTAAGTCGGACTCGTTCCAGGTGAGGGTTGGCCTCCGCCAGGGCTTTTGTCACCAATCCTGTTTGTAATATTTATGGACAGGATATCGAGGCGTAGTCGGGCGAGGAAGGGTTGCAGTTCGTGGGCTCGGATCTCATCGCTACTTTTTGCAGATGATGTGGTCCTGATGGCGTCATCGGCCTGTGACCTTCAGCACTCACTGGATCGGTTCGCCGCCGAAAGCCTGGGATGAGGATCCGCACCTTAAATCTGAGGCCATGGTTCTCAGCAGGAAACCGATGGAGTGCTTTCTTCAGGTAGGGAGTGAGTCCTTACCCCAAGTGAAGGAGTTTAAGTACCTTGGGGTCTTGTTCACGAGTGAGGGGACCATGGAGCGTGAGATTGGTCGGAGAATCGGAGCAGCTGGTGCGGTATTACATTCTGTTTATCGCACCGTTGACGAAAAGGGAGCTGAGCCAGAAGGCAAAGCTCTCGATCTACCGGGCAATTTTTTCGTTCCTACCCTCACCTATGGTCATGAAGGCTGGGTCATGACCGAAAGAACGAAGGGTACAAGCGGCCGAAATGGGTTTCAGGAGGGTGGCTGGCGTCTCCCTTAGAGATAGGGTGAGAAGCTCAGTCATCCGAGAGGAGCTCGAGTAGAGCCGCTGCTCCTTCGCGCCGAAATTGAGGTGGTTCGGGCATCTGGTAAGGATGCCTCCTGGGCGCCTCCCTAGGGAGGTGTTCCAGGCACGTCCAGCTGGGAGGAGGCCTCGGGGAAGACCCAGGACTAGGTGGAGAGATTATATCTCCAACCTGGCCTGGGAACGCCTCGGGATCCCCAGTCGGAGCTGGTTGATGTGGCTCGAAAGGGAAGTTTGGGGTCCCCTACTGGAGCTGCTGCCCCCGCGACCCGACTCCGGATAAGCGGATGAAGATGGATGGATGGATGGATGATCTCCTTAGTAGCGAAAACCAATGTCAACGGAGAAGGAGAATCAGGAATTGAATAGGGGGAAATGCGACGTTACCAAGCCATGGTCAAGCGGACCAATCACATTGTGATTGTGTTCTGCGTCGCCGTGACATGTAGTTCCATCAGGTGCAAGTCGCAAGCTGCGGCGTAGGGGCCGTTTCTCCACGTACCTACGTAGATACCTACGATATGGATCATGAATTGAGCTTTATAATGTCATAAATCTCATGACTCCAAGATTTCCCTTGCGATTCTTTTGAGTGGTCCTGACTCTAAGGATGGAAACCTGGTAGGAATTTTAGCTACATGGGTAATTTATATGCAGTATTTTCTGTGTTCGCTTCAGGTGAGTAAATTAACTTTCTTCTGACCTGAACTCAAAAATTGTAAACTAGACAACTAGACAAAAGACTATGTTGGCCTCCAAAGCATGTGGAAACAGAAATGTGCAGCTCAATATGATGTGTGTGTGTTGTGCTCTGAATACTAAAAGAAAACATCCATGACTTATTGTGAACTGAGCATGAACTCTAAAGCAAATGATACGTATGATGTGGATGCAAATTGAATTCCTCCACGGTGATGTAGATAATGTGAAATTAGCAAGTTGTCTCCTGTTTGCCCTTTGAGAGGTGAGCTGAACAGTCAAGCTATCAGCATACATCTTTATGACGTACTGTGCAAAACCCTAACGTTACACAAAACATCAAAGCACAGCCTAAAATCACCACAGTTTGTTCAGACTTTTCTCACAGAAGTCCAGATGCTGGGATGGTTCGGGCATTTCATTTTAGAGCCAAATAAAATCAGAACACCAAATCCATGTGTCCAGATGTGTGAAAATGTGCCTGGTTGGTTAGAATTGAAGGCAGATGTGTATGCCCCACATCCACCCTGCTAATTCAGTGTCAGATCTCTATTTGGCATTTATCTTACACATAATCCTTTTGTCTTTGTCTCTATTTTAATGCAGAGAGCATGTACTTGAATTCAATGATATTATGCTCATTTCACACAGTTTCCAGCATGAGCACAGGTCTGATCTCAGCCCTCCACACGTAGCATTGATGCTACCTCCACTGAGATCAGGGGGAAAAATTGTCAGTGAATCCTTGCTTTAACACACACACACACACACTGGCCAGTTTAGCAGTTAATCAAATGTGGCAAATGTGGAGTTAACAGACTGTAGACACGTTTCTTCTTCTCAATCAGTGTCAAAATCAATTCAGGGGTAAATAACTGCACATTACTGTTTGATAATATATACTCTACCGGTCAAAAGTTTGGGTTCACTTACAAATTTCCATTCTAGACAGAATACCAGCTGATCTGAGTGGGTGGCTGATCTTTAAATCTACATTGCCCATTATCAGCAACCATTCCTCCATGTTCCAAAGGCACATTCTGTTTCCTAATCTGATATCATTTTAAAATACTTACTGAGAAACCATTGGAGAACCTTTTGCAATTACAATGTAATCTGAAAACTGCTGCCCTGGTTAAAAAAAAACTGATCTCAGTTGGTATTCTGTCTAATGGAGTGCAATGGAAATTGAGCCCAAACTTTAGACCGGTACTGTATATCAACCAAACACCAGCACATTCCTACAGCTACTAATACTGGTCTAGCTACTTTATACTATTGATCAGGGTAAATTTGAAAGAAAATGGTTCTGTTGGAACCATTATTTCTTGTGTGCCGCATTAAATAAATGAGTCTCGGGGTTTAGTGATAATACTGAGTCAGTGTCTGCTTCCCTGACACTGACATCAGTTCAGAAATACATTCTGTAAAAAAACAAAACCATAGGTTACTTTCCCCTGGTTCATTATTAGAGGGAAAATGCTTTTTTTGGATTAATTCTACGTCCGAACCCAAAGTCTGTTGAGTGATTTCTTCGCTCTTAATGCAAAATAGGCAGTTTTGATTTGTTTACCTCTGCACAAAGATAAGTAATTTATTTGATATTCACTGTTCACTTTTGCTGTAGGGAGTAAAATTAATTAAAAAAAACCTGTGTCTATAAAATATACTTTGGAATTGTACTATAAATTTTCACGATGCGGAAACGTCTTGCAGCCAATATATAAAGAGACAAGTTTTGCAGTGACAGGGTTTACAATGAAAGTCTTTGGGATTCAGATGCCATGAGCGGTATGGATAATACCTACAGTTGATTTGAGTGTTTATGTGACCTGGGTTATGCTGCAAACTGTGTCATCTATAGCAGAGGCTGCTAGGCTGGAGATGTTTTCTGGCATTGTTGTTTGTTGATTTATTATCAGCAAGGCTGCTTATGCAAGAAAAAACTACTGAACTATTCCCCATTCAGTTCTATAATGTGTTATTTAAAAAATTAGAACTGATAACACAGAACTGGGGGATTGGCATATATAGTGTAGGCCTTATTAAATCCCTCCATGAGAAGTAAATACAAGGTCTTCCATGGACACTGAGTTTGGACATAAACACAGAGAGCAAATCTAGCCATTTGTGAGTTAAGAGAAAAGCTATTTAGAGAATATTCAAATTCTGAAGTACAGTAATCCGGCCATAGCTTGTCTGTAATGAAATCTGGAGTGGGAGGTAAACCTGAGTGCAGAATGTGTTAGTTGAGTGTCTCATGCTAACAAGAAGGCATGTTCCTTGTGGGAGCCAGGGGGCAGCTTGTAGTAAATCTCCATTTTGCACCCAACACTGCCAAAGTACTGTACTATGCAAAAAGACAAATTGCAGTTACCGTGAATTAGCCAATACAGCATCTTCTTTTATTTACAAGTAATATGTCTCACTTTTACAATTTCCATATAATTCTCACAGCCTGGGATTGTCCAATAAGTTTGAAACCATAAACCATTTACTAACAATATTAGAAATCACAAAAACAAGTCTCTAATCTATAGTCTTACTGCACATCTGAGGGATGCTCCATTCCTAATGAATTGGTACGTCCAAAATATCTCCCCATTTAGCAGCACTCCCTATTCCAGAATTCTTCTTCATATACACAAAAACACTGCTGTCACAGTCAGGTTTTCTATTGTTTGCGATTTATTTTCTGTGTAACTTATTCTGTGACTAGAGGAGAAACAAACTCCTTTTTTCCGTTTCTGTCTGTGGTAGCTAGCAGTTTATAAATACAATCCTAAATACTAGCCTAAAATATCCTGAAGCCTACAGATACAGTATAGATGAAAGCTGGTGTTTGTCCCTTTCTGTACAGCTGTACAATTTATATTAAGACTGCAGTAACTTAACGTGAATGCAGCTGTACTTATACGCTTATCATATTTCTTGATTTGGTGATTATAGACAGCTAGTCAGATTTAAAACTTGGTTAGAAAGTGTAATCTTTAAAACGACTAGGTAACATAAAACAGTTTATTCAAAAGTGAGTTTCTGTGAGCTTTGCGTCAACTTGAAGTGAAAAATCACACTTCCTCATTTGCAGTGTGTGGGATGTCTGTCTGGGTAACTCAGCCACCTGCTGTCAGCTTCTACATCATGCATAAGTCTTAGAATTTCTTTTAGAAACAGGATTAAATTTGTGTCACTCTCCACGTTCTTTTGCACTTAAAAGTTTTGCCTCTGTGGCTTTGTGGCCACTGACACTGAACTCAAATCATAGAAACTTGTTTGAGACAAGTAAAGACAGGCCACATGCTTGCAGAGGCATGGTGACATGCTGTCACTTAGCAGCGTTTCCTTTATTCTTCAGTCTGCCATGGATATTGATTTCTGGCCCTCTGCTTTCAGACAAGTGACCAGTTTTCTTTGAAATTCAGCTGTGACATTATCAAGTGGATTTTCAATTTTTTCCAGAAATACATCCAAGTACTTCAACCCTGATGAAGGCAGTGACTGCCAATATTTCTTTGACATGTTCACAAAAATACATTCAATGTTTTTTTCCTATTTTATTGGAGCCAGAGGCATTCATAACAAACTCTGTGGCTACATAGGACGTTCAATTTCAAAATGTCATGACACCCTGAGACAGTATTTTCAGACCAGTAAAACAGAGTCTTATTTTAGAAAAGGAAAACAATAATATCCTTCTTTCATTTTTAATTCTATCACAGTGTAACTCATTTCTATTTGACTGACAAAGTGATTCATCTGATAACACTAATACTGCATAAATTAATGTATCAATAAAAGCAATGTCTTCCTTTTGACAAACTCTTCTTCTTTACTATGGAAACTTTAGTGGAGTGCCTTGGAATGAGAGCATGGACCGCCATTAAAGTAGAAGATAGATTCAAAAGCTACAAAAAAAAAATCAGAATTACAAAACATAGAACAGGTTTTCAAGCATGTAGATTATGTGACTTTGTCCACCTGTTCTAACCGACAGGAAGGAATGTTCAATGCTACAATTGCTGCAAAAAAAAATCTATTTACAGAAACTCTTTGAGTTTAATGTGACTTTTCAGAAATTGCGACAACTTGATAGATAATTATCTCAGTGTTTTGTTTGCACTTTCTAGTATAAGCAGGCTTTCAGGGAAATATAAGTATTAGCCATGCTTGTCTCTAACAAGATGGATCTAATCTGTGTACAAATCTACCATGTCTGTAATGTGTGACGTAAAAAATTCTCCGCAAAATTACCTAAACACCATCACTGAAGACAGAGGTTATCTAAAATCTCTCCCCCACCCCCCACCCCCAAGTTTGACAAGCTCCATGAAAGCTGTTACAAAAATAAGTACCTATCATGCTTACCAGCTCAAACTGTAATGATATAGCAGCTGCCTACAAACACAGCTTATTGATTGTCCAGATACTTTTAAACAACCATAGGAACTCCAAATTCTGATTTGCCATTATGAAGTTTTGGTATCCAGCATATTCTTATATTGCACAATTCAGTATACAAAATTCATCATTGCCAGTGCTGCCAATATAGGAAGTGTGGTGAACTGAATGTTCAGCTTTGACCATGAGACCATTTCATTTTTTTCATTTCATTTCATATATTTATTATACAAGAAAGTAAGAAAAAGTAACATTTCATTACAATATAAAAACGGGCCTGACTCAGTTTAAAAACTGGTTTTCAGCAGGTTCCTGTTCTGCAGAAACATAAACCATGGTTACAGCATGTCAGGACAGACAATAATACAAGAAATCAATATAGAAAAATAAATTTTGACAACTCAAAACAACAATACAGTTACATAAAGACAAAGACATTTATACAAAACATCAGCTGGGCTAGACAAATACGGACAGTGCAAACAAGACCTGGACAATACATAAACAAATCAATTAATGCATGCAAGTGTAACTGTTAAGAAAGAGCTGTTTGTATGCCTTTTTGAAATATGTGATGGATGATAGTGTTCTGATGTGATACGGAATGTCATTCCAAATCTTGGTATATGTATAAAAAAAGTTTGTGCCAGTCATTAATCTTTCATTACCTAGCTTTTTTACCTACACATGCTGTACACATTGAGAGCAGTTTAAGGTTCAGTGTCTTCCTCTACTACAATTTAACCATGTGATTTATGTGGAGCCTGCTCGAGCAAGCTACAGTTTTATCTAACCTCAAAACATTAGTGTTCTTTTTATGAAATTGTCTGTATTGCAACTCTGAAACCTTAATGAGAGAATTGCAAGATAAAGTTATTGAGACCGATTGAGATAAACTACTTATAATGTCTGGCGTGCACAGTAAAAGCTACTGGGCATGTCTGTGCTGCGTTCTAGTTTAATTCCGTCCTCCGCCAAACGCCATACCACAACGGGAGCGTCTCAGAAGCGGAGCGTCTTGCTGCCCGATTGCCCCAGTATGCTCCTGGGGTTCCGTTGGCGGCTGGTGGAATATCAAACGTTGCCTTGAAGGCAGCGATTGCTCGCGGGGGCCTCGGTGCATCTGAAACGCAGCGCAGACATGCCTGGTGGGAATTAGAGGTTAGGGCTCCAGCACGCAGCCTGCTGGCATAAGCGTGACGTTTCTGTTGTGTGTCAGTTGCGTGGCGATTTCTCGATGTCTTTGCATTCCAAAAACGTGTCTGACGCTTTATTTTGTCAATATTTTTGTGTTTGTACATTTGTTTGCACATATTTCGATATGCAGTATATCTTTATATTTCAATTCCATTTCCTGAGATAATAAAGTCCATGTTTTTGTTTTACCAGAATCCAATTGAAAAACAATTTAAAAGGGAGTTCAACAGAAAATGCCATTTATTAAATATATTCAAAATGACATCTTTTCCTATTCTATTTTTCCTAGAACCCTTTCCAATGCGCTTGCTTGTCGCATGAAACATAGGTGTCGGTCCTTTTTCTAGCATGCACGCGTTTTTGGCGCGAGACTTGCATGCCACTGAGGCACTGTGCAAGCTCCAACCTGTTAACATGGGAGCCAAAATAAAAACGGATACGCCACACAGCTGACACGCTCACGCCACACAGGCAGTGTGCAGCAGCTCTTAGAGCTGTAGAGGAAATGTCACAGAAAAAGGAACTGCATGTTGTTCCACCATTACAATTCAGAGAGAGGATAGCAATGCTTTGAACTCACTGTGTATATCAAGGTTTGATTTATTCAATTTGAAGTCAATTTGTCTAGACATTCTTCATATTTTACAGTTGTAGTGCTTTAATTAATCTCTCAGATAATTCCCTCTCAGCATTAGAGACTACACTGCATCATTTCTATCTGAATCATCAGATGGGTCTGCCAGTTTGGATTCAGCTTGAACAAATACTACCGTAGGAATGACAATGAATGAAATGACCAGAACAGATTAGTGTTCATGTGGGTGGGTTACTGCAGAGGTGGGCTACAGCTTTATTATTATGCTGATAGGAATTCAGACTATTTGAATATTTCAACTATTCTTTGAAATGCCAGTCCATCTCAATTTCCTTGCGAGGATCAATAGAGTGCATTCAATGAGAAATACCTGGAAAGAAGCACTGCACAGATGCATATGACCAAATAAGGAAATGGACAAGGTTTTCATAAAAGCATAATCTAATTCATGATAATAATACAGTGGTGCAAGACTGATATGTTCACCCTGCGGCAGTAATGAAGGAAGTATACAGTATAAAATACAGTATAGTATGCATTCATGTGAAAGTAGCATTTTATTGTTATATTTGGTCGAGGCACAAATTAGATATAGTGACTGTCCGGGAAGTTTATTCACACTCCGTGGTGTTAATGTGGGAGAAACTTTGAAAAAATGAGAAAAATGTGGTACCTGAAGAGTTTGCTTCTGCCATCTCACACTAGGCCTAAATGGTTCCAACACTTTTGTGTGTGTTGAGTGTGAAGGTAGACCTATGGACAGTAAATATCTACACTCACAGCACTTCATTTTTTTGAGTCCTTTAATTTTTAACGATGTATTAGCTGGTATGTTATGCATGTACAATTTTGATCTGTAAAGTACCCAATAACAGCAGATGACAAATACATATAATGGCGTAAAACAGACAACATTACATATAAAGTAATATATAAAGTAGTTGTTCTGTTTGGGACAAACCCACAAACTTCATATTTTAAAGTTTTACCTTACCTTATTTGCTTGTTGTAGGCAACATTGACACATTGCTGCTGCTTTTACATTTTCTTTCCAATGGTTGGTGCAGGTTGGTGTGTATGGACCTGGTATGGCAATGACAAAACCTCCTGCTTTAAGAGAATTTGCAACCCACAAAATGTTAATGACTTTGTGAGTGAGTAAAAAATCAGTTACATTTTACTAATTTAAACACAAATTGAAAATAAACTGTAATTCAAGTTTGTGATTTTAGAGGGCCATAATGTCTTCTGCAAACAGACAATTTAACAGATGTGGCTCATTTCTTGGATTTCCCCTTAAAGCTATAGTGTGTAGTTTCTGTCTCCTCCATGAGGAATTCTAAGTAATGACAACAAAACTGTCCACATGATACAAGCCTTCCGTGATCAAGCACCCCTTCTCCACCCAGTTGCTAGTAGCCAAGAAGGACACGGAGGATTAAAAAAACATGATGGACTTTGCAGAAGAGGTCATTATCTTCACTTGAGTTTCTGCGCGCAATAGTCGCCGGACGATACAATCTCCTGAACATATATACATACTGAGAAATACAGAAAGAGTGTTTTGTGAAGCCGATAGTCTTAATTAGCTTTGTATCAACTCATTTGGCAAAGGCTTGGATGTAACGGACGTTCATTAATATAAAATAGTTATGCACTAAAGCTTTAATGTTTTGCCACAGTATCAAGCCAGAAATTTTGGCATGATGGCAAGACAAATTATAGTGATTTTAAAGGTGCTCTAAGCAATGCTGGGTGCCGTTACTTCTTGTTTGAGGTACTTTCAAACAAAACGAGGCTAGCTTGCCCCTCCCTCCTCCTCCTCATCCTTTCCCCTCCCTTCTGTGATTCCGTGCACTAAACCCCACCCCCACCCAAAAATCCTTCTTGTTGGTTATTGGCTGGAACCCTGGAACACTGTCTGTGTATGCGTCGTGGTTCAGGTGGGAGCAGTTTATTTTGGTTGGCGTTTGTAGACCCTGGGCTGTCTACAGAGAAATACTTATTTGCAGCTGTGTCATAAAATAAAGAGTTAAAAAATCATACATTGTGATATTTTTTTTTGTGGATTATTTCTCTCACAGTGGACATGCACCTACGGTGACAATTTCAGACCCCTCCATGATTTCTAAGTGGGAGAACTTGCAAAATAGCAGGGTTTACAAATGTATTTTCCTCACTGTTCAGCCTGCATACACGTTGTTAAAATAGCTAATATTGATAGCTAGAGCAACAGGTTAGCTGTGTGTGTGTGTGTGTGTGTGTGTGTGTGTGTGTGTGTGTGTGTGTGTGTGTGTGTGAAGCCTTGTGCTCAGCTGAAGACAGAGATCAAAGAAGAAGAGAGAAAGACAGCAGACTGCAGGGTGTTCAAATACTTATTTTCCTCACTGTAGTGCAGATGCCAAGCCCCAGCTTTCTTGCATTACGAGTTTCTTATTTTTTCTTTTTTTTTGAGAAAGCAGACAAACTGTCAGATATATATGGGCACAGACTGTAATGTGTGGAATCTAGCCTAATAATATTTGTAGAGGCTGTCAAATGCATAGACCCTAGAATGTGTATTTATTTTACTACATAAATACATTTTTTAACTTATAGGGGAGAGCAAGATCCACAGAAAAAAATCAATTGAATAAGCGATTAAACTGCTAAAGCTGCTATTCATAAATACATATTTCTAATGGTCAGGGAAAAAATGGAAAAGTGGGGAAAAGAAGGTCTCCTGAGAATTATTAATATTATATATTATTATTTATAATTTATTATATATTATTATTTATAATTATTATAATATGTTAATTATTCATCATTAAGTTTTAGGATTTTTATAGCTGAGCTGACATTGAACGACAAGCCAAGTTTCTGTCCCATTCTTAATTCCATTCTGCTTGACTAACGGACCTTTTTTCCCCAGAAGCCCGTTTTACATAAATTGTGTCAAAACTATAAAAGTAGAAGTTGACCAGCAAACATTTTCAGATTTTTAAAAATCTTTGGAAACTGTCTCATGGCTCAGTACTCAAGCAATGTTGGATTATCTAGATTTATGTAAATGTACAGTGAGGAAAATAAGTATTTTAACACCCTGCTATTTTGCAAGTTCTCCCACTTAGAAATCATGGAGGGGTCTGAAACTGTCATCGTAGGTGCATGTCCACTGTGAGAAACATAATCTAAAAAAAAAAATATCCAGAAATCACAATATATGATTTTTTAACTATTAATTTGTATGATACAGCTGCAAATAACTATTTGAACACCTGTCTATCAGCTAGAATTCTGACCCTCAAAGACCTGTTAGTCTGCCTTCAAAATGTCCACCTCCACTCCATTTATTATCCTAAATTAGATGCAACTGTTTGAGGTCATTAGCTGCACAAAGACACCTGTCCACCCCATACAATCAGTAAGAATCCAACTACTAACATGGCCAAGACCAAAGAGCTGTCCAAAGACACTAGAGACATACAAATAAATAGTTAAAAAATCATATATTGTGATTTCTTTTTTTACATAATGTCTCTCACAGTGGACATGCACCTACAATGACAATGTCAGACCCATCCATGATTTCTAAGTGGGAAAACTTGCAAAATAGCAGGGTGTTCAAATACTTATTTTCTTCACTGTAAGTTCAGCCTGCACACACGTTGTTAAAATAGCTAATATTGATAGCTAGAGCAACAGGTTAGCTGTGTGTGTGTGTGTGTGTGTGTGTGTGTGTGCCTTGTGCTCAGCTGAAGACAGAGATCAAAGAAGAAGAGAGAAAGACAGCAGACTGCAAAGACTCACACTAAGCTGAAATGAAAACCCTGCGCTGCAACACCTGTCTTTTGGTTGAATTATAGACATTAATTTATGATTGTGTTACTCTACACTCTAAGTTTGACTACAGTGGTCGACAGGGGCAAACGTACTCCAACCTTATGAAACACGCAAATAGACAAAATACAAGCAAAAACCCAAACGCTGCAAATAGAAAAGATAATGTCCACCTCCGCAAAGATACTGTCAGCACCTTTGCGAAGACATTAAAAGATAGACAGAACCAACAGATGGAGCAGCTTCCACCCAGTTGGCCAGCAGCTGTCACTACCTCACAGACCCAGGCCACGCCCTGCCAGCACCCACCATCCACCTTCTTATACAAAAGGCAGCACCAGCCCAACAGAGACCCACCCCGCCCGTAATCCTGCTGGCCTAGCCCAACACCACGCTGAGCACCCGGGGCAGAGGAGCTACGCTGAGACACTCACACCAACCAGTGCTGGCAGCCCTGCAGACCAGGGGGAGATCAGACAGCTGCTCAGTCTCATATGCTCCACACTAATCAGCAGTGGGACTCTATGGCGTCAGAAACACTATTCTTATTTTTAGAAGAATAGCGTGTTTTCATAACTTAGTCTCATGTTTTATAAGTTTAACCACTATCCACTTTTAATTATGGCTGTTTTGTCTTAAGTAGTTGATTGACTGTTTAATTCAAATAGTTTAATTTAAATTATAAGGGTATTATTACCAGATTTACTTAATTTTTCATATTTTATTTTAACCAATTTATTTCTATTTACTTTATGTCTTCCAGTGCAGAATGAATTAGCCTTTTTCATTTTACTTAAAATTGAAGAGTGCATCTCTGGTATCACAATAATTCATAATTTGTTTCGGTCTTTCACATAAACTAAACACTTTGTCTAACCCTAACCTTGTAATTCATCTGAAAATAACTAAATGGAAGATACCATTTAGAAAATGTATAACTTAAATTAAGTAACTACTATTACTACAGATATTATAGAAGTGAGATGTCTCACTCTGTTGTTAAAACAGAGACCTAAACAATCAGGTTGAAAACAGGATCTGCAGCAATGTGTGGTCCGACAAATATATATTGTCATAACAATGAAGCATATTGGCGTTTATAAGCTGAAAATTGTGTGACAACAGACTCGCTTGTACCACCCCTGAGTGGTGTCAGGCGGTGTGGCTTATGTGCCTCTTCTCATTGAAAATAAAAGTCAACTCGGCAACCTGCATTGCACTTTGATGATTTATTTATACGTTGTAGTCACAGAAGGGATAGAATTTGTTTAAGACATGAAATATGCAATAAGGCAGAGTTATTTGCACATTACTACATTCACACTTCATGTTGTTAGTTGTGGGAAGAACTCGATTGAAATGAAATTAAGAAAATGTGTTACCTGAAAAGTTTGTTTCTGCCATTTCACACCTCAGGCCTAAAAGCATCCAACACTGATGTGTGTGTCGAGTGTGAAGGTTGACCTATGGACAGTAAATATCCACACTCACAGCACTTTGTAATGTGTGACAATAACTGTTGAATTGAGTCAGATAGACATTTTTTGAGTGGGGAAGTCCCCTAGATAATGACAATAATAATATATTTATGTACAGTAGCACTTTTCAAAACAGCTGTTACAAAGTGCTTTACAGATAAATGAGGCAATAATAAAAATAATTGTTAAAACAGCAGCGTAGGTCAATAACAGAATACAGATAGTATTACCAGTCAAAAGAAAGAAATTTGTAAACATGAATGTATATACATTTTATGCATACAGACAAATACATATTACATATACCCATGCGAGCATGCTCTGTACACATGCTTCACCACACATATACAATGTACAAACTATGCACATACAGTATGGACACAACTATGAGATAATTATAAAAAATGGCATTCTAAAAAAAAAAAAAAAAAAAAAAGTGTTTTTTACAGCTTTTTTTAAAAGACAAAAGGAGGTAGATGATTGAATCTGTACAGGAGGCGCATTCTAGAGTTTAGGAGCTCTGACAGCATAGGCCATAGATGGTTAGTCATTGCTGTGTGTGTCTATATATTTTTAGTTGACTTTATATTTTATTTAATATCATTTTACTTCATGCGAAACGGAACATAATGTGATTGTGCACTGAAAATCATCACATAACCAAATGATGCCAGTGCTCTATCATTCCTTTGTGTGATTTGTAGTCAAAATGGGACTCCTGGATCAGTGATCAGAGTCATGGATCAGTGATAAAGGCCCCGTGGCATACTGAGAGAAAAAAATTGTAAAACGTGTGTGCTGTTGCATTTTTCTAAATGGAAAATGTTCCTTTATTTCCAGGGCCACAGAATGACAGCGCTGTGGGAATAACACATTAGGACATATGTGGCTCAGTGTATCACACTTTGCATAATGCACTGTGGCATATAAGCTCCAGAGGATCTCATTTTCCCTCTAAGTATGTCCTGGGGCTACACTACGTCACATTTTATGACAGCTGCCAGTTCTACATGTCCTCAAATTGTGGTCCTTCAGCAGTGGCAAGAGGAGGTGCAACTGTGAGAAATTGATTTCTCGGACAGTTATGCCTCTCTGAATCACAAAATAACTGCTATCCCAGCTCATGACATGTGCTCTGTGTGGATGTTGTGGATGTTTTGGAGTACACATTGCACAGGTGTGTGTGTGTGTGTGTGTGTGTGTGTGTGTGTGTGTGTGTGTGTGTGTGGGAGTGAGAATTGAATTGCAAAGGAAAAGACAGGGGCCAAAATGTGAGAAACGACCACTTGTTCAACTTAATGTAGCTTTTTCCTGAAATCCAAATTATAGTACTGTAAACTGAGGGGGTAGATAGGATTGATCCTCTGGGGAGCCTAAATGTTTAGAAAATGTCATGTTAATACATCCAATGGTCAACATAGTCATTGAAATATTTCCGCCTGGACCAATTCCGTTAGCATGGCAAATAAAATAAGATTGAACAATATAACTATATACAGATACAGCTGTGTTGTCATTGATTTGCAATGCAATCAGAGCCATGACACAGTGAGAATTGTGGATGTGGCCACATAATGTATAAGTAGATGTGAAGGGCCAGCTGGTGGTAGCACACTCCCCCTTCTCCTTGTATCCAAACCGTCCTTGTGGTGCACAGCCAACATGTCACCATTGAGCTGTCTCCAACATGGAGCAGCAAATCTATCATCAGAGCACAGCAACATACTGAAATAGCCAAATGTGTTATATCTACCTAAATTAAATAAATTTGTCATCTATAAGTCATAATTGCTCACGGCAATATCGTATTTTCCAAAATACCTGCTACTCAAGGTGAAAACAAATGTCCCTCACCTGCACTGGAGCCAAAAACAAAAGCATTGACTGGGGCTGATTCTGACGGGCAGACAGACCGGCAGACCTGCTAACAAAATCTGTAATGTGGTGTAATTAAAAAATTAATCTGTTAAATAAAATACAAAAGTGAAGGAAGCACTCAGCCTTTATGAGTATTCCCAATCTGCGTTGTTATATTTCCTTTTAGTTTTGACTAATGGAAACAGTGAAACCACTTCAGTTTTAAAACATCCTCACATTTCCAAAATGAAATTAAATCATATTCTTAATTCTGTATTGTGGTCATTGAGTCTACCATTTCAAGTTTTAGTTTATTATTTCCTCAGTGTTGATAATACACCATTTTTCATTTCACTTGGTTCGTTAATCATCATACATACCAAAAACAAAACAGTTTCCTAATACACCATTTTTCATTTCACTTGGTTCGTTTGAGATTTGTCATTCTAATGAAGTGCATTGTGTGTTGCACAATCATTTGGTGATGTCACCTGTGTCTTACTGTTGCATAGCGATGAACTGCTTGCAGCCTGAGCCACCAATCACCTCATGTGGATCTTCTCAGGGTTGCCTCCCACGTTGTGATCAAGTTTTCTGGTCCATTCTTTGTGCAGTTTGGAGATTACTGCCTTCACAAAGCTCAACAACACTATGCTCAGGACCGATGCTCAGGACCCCCCTCCTGGCATCCGCCATCATGCTGTTTCAAAGTCTGTTGGATCACATTATAAGCTCATACACTGTAATCTGGTCACAAGTGAAACAAGTGTGGAAAAGGAGTTGCTGTTGCGTTCACTTGTTTTATGCAGCATAAAAAACTGCACGTACTGTATAAGGAAAGGGCTTTCTGTCACCTTTGGTCATTGAGTTAGTTTCCTTGAATTAAAGTAAGTGAATATTCATTGCTCTCACTTGAGTTCTGCCGAATGGGTATGAAGAATAGACCCTCAACAGGTAATTGGCTCATTGATAAACTCATTAAGAATTTTTTTTTGAGTCAATGAAAAGCATTACTAATTCCCCAGTGTAGGCTATGAAGAATCTAGTTGGATGTAGTACAGGTTTAGTTACGCAACAGTGGCAGTCATTTCCTGTCAGTATCCAGTGTTATGGGCTCACGCTCACCTTTAGGCAAGGCAAGGCAAGGCAGCTTTATTTGTATAGCACATTTCAGCAACAGGGCAATTCAAAGTGCTTTACATAAAATCAGTTAAACAGATAAAACACATGTACAAACAGTTAAAAATCATAGGCATTAAAAACCGATAAAACACATGAATAGATAGTTAAAAGATTAGGACACATAAAACACAAGAATAAAAGTTACAGTGCAGCATAAGAAATTTAAAGAAATGAGCAGTCATTTAAGAAAGGCAGCATCAAAAAGAAAGGTCTTCAGCCTTGATTTAAAAGAACTGAGAGTAGCAGCGGATCTGCAGGTTTCTGGGAGTTTATTCCAGATTTGAGGAGCATAGAAACTGAAAGCTGCTTCACCCTGTTTAGTTCTGACTCTGGGGACAGAAAGTAGACCTGTCCCAGATGACCTGAGCGGTCTGGGTGGTTCATAGTGGAGTAGCAGATCAGAAATGTATTTTGGACCTAAACCGTTTAGTGATTTATAAACTAGCAAAAGTACTTTGAAATCAATTCTTTGAGACACAGGAAGCCAGTGTAAAGACTTCAGAACTGGAGTGATGTGATCCAGTCTCCTGGTCTTAGTGAGGACTCGGGCAGCAGCGTTCTGAATCAGCTGCAGCTGTCTGATTGATTTTTTAGTGAGACCTGTAAAGACACCATTACAGTAGTCAAGTCTACTGAAGATGAAGGCATGGACCAGTTTTTCCTTTAGGTTTTCTCAGTCCTCAGGATCATTTCATATTCCCTCAACTTATTATAAGGCTCTATAATCCCATTTTAATATAATTCCCCAGTCCTTTGGTAAACACTCACATTTTGTAAGAATGATGAACAATCCATTCTCTTTCAACGTCTTATTATCAAACAGCATGTGAAAGCAAAGGTGCAACAACTGAGAAGTGTTAACATGGAGCTCCTCCCTCTATTTTTCAGAGATACAACTTAACTTTGACATTTGAATCATATTCAAAATAGCAGTTAAAACATGATGCTAGCTTGAGACTGGCTGTAGTAAAAACCAATAAAAGCATGTACATGTAAGCCCTCATAGCATATGAGCTGGATTGGTACGTACATTGTGTTGTAGTGCAATATGTTCAATTCACTGCGTAATACTGTTTTTTTACTGTTGCACTATAATAACCTTTTCTGAGACAGTCAATCTAATTTGCCAGCAGAAACTATCTGCCTTGAATGACCTTCTCTTAACTGCAGATGCTGGAGACTGTACCATTTTAGTTTTGTTAGATGTTCGTGAAGCTAACATTATGGTTGATTGTGTTGTTTTATTGGTTCTGCATGAGATGTCAATGGGTACTTTGGGTTAAGCATTAAGTTGGTTTAGGGCCGTTCTTACTAACAGATCATTGTCAATTAAAAAGGGAAATTCCTTCTCTTCCAATGCTTTTACTACCCTCAGGTCCCATTCCCTTGTGTCTTTACACATCTTTATAAATGCATAGCCCTGCATTTGACTCAAACTCAACTCAGAGAGAGAGAGAGAGAGAGAGAAAAGAGAGAGAGATCTTGGTATTGTGGCCCACTAAGCCTGTTGCCGCAAACCTTTGTGCTATCTTTTACAGTCACCTTGCTTTTTAGAAACGGGCTGTGCTATATATACTCGTTTCACCAGAGGTATTTTAGTTAAGGCATGATTAAAAAAATAAATTTGAAAATTGGAGAGAGAAGAAAAGAATTCAGAAATATTTTTCAGAGATTGTATTCTTCAGACTTGAGACTTTTGCCATAGATGGTGTCTGGTGATGAGAGTAGTACAGTTGTGATTTCAACATATCTCATGTAAATGTATGCCACACACTGTATTGCTAATTCAAAAATCCCTCTCAGGCCTCTACATTCTTTAGAAAAATGCAGCAAGGATCTTAACTTCCTCAAAAAATTGAGACCCTATGACCCCTACTTTGGATTCTCTCCACTGGCTGCTAATCAAATGAGTTTATGGCTTTACTGATCACCTTTAAAGTTCAGTAGGGGTTTGGCCCTGAGCTACAATGCTGACCTTTTAGTTGCCCATGAGCCTGAGTGCACTTTCAGATCCTCATACTGGGCCCTCCTGGCTTGTCTAACTCAGATTGAGAAGTGCTGTCAGATCTCTTCAACAGCCAAGTGCCCTGAAGGAGCAACAGAAGCCTACTGTGTAAATAGTACTTTTTATGAAGCAGCAAAAATGTTAAAGGAATTGAAAGTGCCGAAAACAGGCCAGACACCAATGGCATCACTTGTTTCTTTTTATTCTCTTTTTCAGAACAAGAGCTTGAAAAACAAACTGCTTTCGGGACACAAACTTTGTGACGCCTATGCTGAAGAGGTAAGATTTTTTTTTAAATAAGTATTGTCTTTTTTGTCACATACATGATTAATCCCCAGCTCCAGCTACTTAATTGCTCATTGTTCACAGAAAAGGTGCAATTCATGATAACATATTGCAGACAAGTTTTGTTCTTTTTTGAACAAGCAATGTTAACAAATATAGATTCTTACATGTAACAGAACATTTTGTCTTGAGTTGTGGTACTTGTACAGTGAGTGGTGAAAGATTCACAAAAAGACCCACTAAAGGTTAGAAATAGTGCAGTCCTGTCACTCTCACTCTCTCTCACACATATAAACACCCAAACTTGCTTGGTTTTGGCTGTCCAGTGAATTTCAGAACAATTTGTCTCTAACATCAGCGTCTTTGATGGCTGTACAGAGCAATCTGAGGAGCTCGGCTTGTAGCGAGAGCAGCTTCGAGTACATTCCGTCTGTGTCATTTTTGCTTTCACCTACTTTTCCTCTTTCTCCTTTTGGCACTGCTGCCAGTTATTACGGTCAGCAGCGTCCACCAGGTTCACATCTTTAGTGAAGCCTTGAGCTGAGCTTTGAACTGCTGCTTTGGCCATGCTGCTGACCAATGCTCATGCTGTAATTTAGCTATGCAGCATCTCACAAGCCAGCGGGTCCTGCAGGCGTCTGATGACAGGGCCATGTGAGTGCAGCTGCTGCTGTGTAATCGAGGGCTCAATAGTTATGTAGTTGTGCAGTTGGCAATTTCAAGTATTTTCCTGTATCCATGCTACAGTATGTAGAAAAACTTTAAATCCTTTGCATGTAGCACATGTGTGGTGATGCAGACAGGTTGATAGATGGCAACCTTGTTGTGCAGATAGGCAGATAGAAAGAAAGACCCTGGGCTAGACCTCCTCAAAGGCAGCTGAGGCTTGTTTGGTCAATGCTACGGAAAATATTCCCAAGGTGTTTGAGTGACAGACAGTTAGTGGTTTGCATTTTTAGGTGAAGGCAAGGAATTTAAATCCGTACTGTAATCTGTACCTTTAAAAAAATATGCCATTGAATTCGCAAATTAGTTAATATGCCTGCTCCTTCTCTCTTGATCAGCCACTTCTTTCCCACAGGTCTGCCTTTCCTTTACTAGCTTTTAATTCTCAGGGAAGTTTCCGTTTGACTGTTTCTTTTGTCATTCTTTTGAAAATCTGAAACATGATACTATCAACATTTTCTTTCCAATTTGAGCACCGCTTGAGTTTAAAGTGCTGTCCAAAACTGTTTACTATGCTCTATGGAGAAATGCACTCACTTACCACAGTATTAGGTCCACAAGCTAAAACTAATGCAGTCTAACGCAACAGGTTCTGCAATAAATCCTACCTTTATCAACAAGTTCATCTTATTACTTGGCAACTGAGTGTATATAGTCAGACAAATACTCCACAATGGTTAGCTTGGAAATAGGCATCTATTGGGCATCAAGAGCTCCAGGATCTTAAAACATAGCATATTCCACTTTCAAATACCTGCATCTACTATAATCCGAATAAAACAGTTAGTTACATGACTCATCAACTTTCACTGTTTATTTTACACAGCCATTACATGCTCAAGCAACCAAAGCTGTCCAGCAAAGTGCTGATACAGCGGCCTATGAAGCTTGACAGCTGGATGAGAAAGAGACAAAGGGACAAGGACAAATGCAAAGAAAATTATCATTGCAAGGGAATTAATGTAATTATTTGGCCATTATCACACTTGGTGTCATCTTTGACAAAAAAAAAGTAAACAAAATTGCTGGCAGCATTTTGGTTCCAAAAAGCAGCCAAGAGTGTCTTTTGTTGCTATAACAACAGCTACTGCTACAGTATCCAAGAGTACTATGTGGTGTGAGATAAATCAAAGTGGTTGAGTGATCTAGAGAATGAACAGAGAGAGCCATTACTAATGTCATTCCCTAAACAGGAAGCACCCAACTCAGCAACCTTAGCTCAACACTAACACAAGATAGATAGATAGATAGATAGATAGATAGATAGATAGATAGATAGATAGATAGATAGATAGATAGATACTTCATTCATCCCAAAGGAAATTTTAGTAGCAAGACAACCATAACACAACAAACACATATACACACATATATCTCACAAACATAAGAATACAAATAAAATAAAAAAATTAAATTAAAACTCACTCACAGAAATGCAATGACCATGATAAGGTGAGATACTATTTTAGACTGTGTGTAATGATGATAGTGAAAAAGTGAACAGTGCAGGGATTGAACAGTGCAGTAGATCATGATAAGAATATAATATTGACTATTACTATAAAATATAAACATAATTACCTATAAACTGACTGACTGAATAAGAATAAGAACATTATGTAACAGGGAATAAGTTATAAGTTATAAGAAGTAGACAAGTCTATCGATCAACACCTTCTCCATTTTTAATTGTTGTTATGGAAACGACAGATCTCGCTACTCCTTGTGTCATTGGCCAGCTGTCAAAAAAGCGCTTGGCGTAGTGTGTTTTTTTAGAAAAGATACACGTTTTTCAACGTCAAAAACAATGCCCTGAGCTGCAGAAAGAATGGCGATGGTGTTTAACGAAGTGCTCAGGACCTTTTTGAAAAGACGGTTTACTCCGTAGTATTATCATGTAAAACAGACGCTGGCAGTGTAAAAGATGCCAAGTCTGAATATTGCTTAGCTGACACCTGAGCACTGAGCTGCTGACATGTTTACCCTAAATGACACACAAACTGTGACTTCTATTCCTGCTGTTACAATAACTCAATGCTATTATTTTGACTTGCACATCATAATTAACATAAGGATAAACAGACTCAGCACAGTAGATGGAGATTTTCTCAGCAACTCCCAGCCCATTACGCTATGGCTCTAACAGGATAGATACCTGTGCACCGCAGCAGCCCAAAGGTCCACAAAGAGAAACAAGTGTTTGGAAGCTCTTGATGTTGGAGAGCTTTTCATTGACTCTGAAGTCTGCTCGAACACTTGACTTAAGTTATTCTTCAGTTCCTTTTGTGACAGGGGAAATTAGAGTTGGAAATGGCAAGCTTCTTTTCTTCTACAAATCCTCCATTCTCCATATTTCAACAGCTAAGCTCATCCAAGTCATCATCACATATTCAAGCTCTGAGATGATGATGGCACATTTGATTATTCAACCAAGTCTTATTATAACATTTCAGGAAAGAGTACAAATGCTATGTCAAGGTCCAGATTGAAGTTCTGTCAATCTACACAGAGCCAGAATATTCCTAATGACCGCAAAGACTGGTGGCCTTTTTGCTTGTAGATGAGAATATGCTCAGTGTACAGTATGTTTGGACCAAGTGCTTCTTTGTGTGACAGTGATTATTTCTGCAGAAGTGGTATAAAGGCAAGTATAGACTTTGAGTTCTGTAGGGGGCAAATCGCTACTAGAATTTCCTTTAACACAGGTATCACTGGAGGTCCATGTCTGCAATTCCCTTGGCGGCTATAAAATGCAGTAAATCAGTGAGAGGAACATTCCTACATGCCCTTACTTTCATCCTGGAAAGTTATTTATGTTTAAAGGGGAAGGGTTAGGGACCGAACCTGTAATCACACTGTAATGACTGCAGAGTCGCAGAAAGAGATGGATACTAAAGCTGCAAAACAATTGCCACCCAAGGAGGTAATTGCAAACGTTATTCTATTAAAAGTGTGTCTATTGGTAAAGCAAAATCCCTCCAGGACTTTGCAATGTCGTGATTGCGCCAATTCACACAAATTCAAGCAATCACCGCGACTTTGGTGCGACCCTCAATTTTGACCAATTCATCTTCAAATTTGATTTAATTTAATAAATTATTATTTTTTGTCATTTTCATTTGCACCATCCTCAGCCTTATTGTTACTAGTAAAAGTCAACCTAGAGTAATTTTATTCTCCTCAAAATAGGTTTTGTTTTCATTTAATTATACACACAAAAACGCAACTTTTTTTGCAATGTTCTTTGTCTCTCGCAACTTCATTGCAAGGTACGTACAAAAAACATTGCAACTTTTATCGCAATATTTTACAAAAGCTCCTGCAAAATTAGGCATTTTGGGTCGAAACAATTTCAAAAAAAGGCTGCGAAATCCTGGAGGGACTGGTAAAGAAGTAAGATATGAGCACTCTGTTTATAGGTTCTAAAATCTGATATGTGCTCTGTCTGTATCAAACCATTATTGACCTATTGCACCTTTAGAGTGGGTGTCCAAAAACAACAAAAGTTGGACCTAGATCAACCCTTAAGGCCATGTTTACCCTTAAACTTTTACTGAATTGTTGTCTGGAAATCATGTTTTCATGCTTCAAAAATCTTGTTAATTAAGAGTCCCTCATAGCATTGAATTTTGAATCTTAAATTAGACTTTGAAGCCATGTTCAAGTACCAAGTTTGATCAGATCTTTTTTAGCTGACCTTGGATAAACGTTCTGAGCATAAGCTTCTTTTGTTGCAAATTATACATTTTAGGACCTTTTTTATGAGTAAAGAGCAGTGTTTCCTTTAAGTGTGATTTGCATTCACATCTTCTGAAAATTGGCTTTGGGAATTCTTGCATTGTATATTGGAATACATTTGATTTGGTGCGGTAATCGTTTTTAGAAAGCTGCTTTAACTTGTGCTTTGCTTCTGCTTATGTGAGGTGGAGGATCAAGCTTTGTGCTCTTAATCTGTGTTGCATAGTGAAAACTACTTAGCTGAAAAGACATGAAATTATATGTCAACAACACTGTAAAGGAGGGTGTGTGGTTGCTTCTACAGTGATATGCATGAACTGATCCTGTATCCTCACTGATTTTTACTTAGTGATGTATCCTGAGTCTAGAACAAACTGGCTATTATTTAGAGAAAACAAGATCAATCAATCAAAAAAAAAAAAAAAATGTGATATTTATTTATATCACATTTTACAGTAACCAGCAGGTATCCAAAGTGGTTCACATCAGAAACCAAGAATAAAACAACATATCACACAAAAAAGAATGAAACATAGAAAACAGTAAAATCAGAAAAGGTTACATAGAACCAGGAGAGGGAAACTGTCACACCACTACTAGGTATTAAAAGCCATTCTAACCAAATACGTTTTGAGTTTGGACTTAAAAAGATCTACATTTGTAATCACACGAATATCACAGGGTAAGTTGTCCCAGCGTCTCGGGGCAGCAACCGCAAAGCTTAATCACTCCCCCCATTCACATTGGGGCTTGTAAAACCAGTTGATTTGAAGACCGCAAGTTAAAGAAGTGTACAAGTTAAAGACGAGATGGAGGTCTGATCCGAACCAACATAAAGAGCATTACAGTAATCCAACTTTGAACTAATAAAAGCATGCCATGCCTGTTATGGAAAGGCTTAACGTTAGCCTGGAGACGAAGCTGGAAAAAGCTCATTCTAACGTTGCTGATTTGCTTGTCACATTTCATGTTGCAATTAAAGGTACCCCCCACATTTCAACAATTCAACAATATGAATTAATACATTGAAATAAACATCCATCAAAACAATTGCATGCTTTTAGATAACACAATAGGGTGGTGCTTGATTATGAACAACATACCTGTTGTCAATGTAGCTTCAAAATATATAAAAGCGCTTGTTTTGTTTGGTAGTTTATCTTATGAGGAAATGTCTGATAAATCTTTTTCTGATTAAATACCTATCGCTATTCTCTAAAACACTGACATCTTCAAGTTGTTTTGTCCGACCAATTATCTGTCTAATGTTGACAATTGATTGTTTCAGGATAGAATATGAAGTTAATCTCATAGAACCATGATTTCTATGTTATACTGTATGTATTTGTCACATAATATAATATTGGCATATGTTTAATTATATTAATTAACAATGATGTCACATCCATGTCTACAATATTGAAGGTACACTGTGCTCTTCCTGACAACTCTCTAGTTGTCAGGAATGAGAATAGGTCACTAAAAAACAGTATCACGGGCTTAGTGATGTTCAGTCAGCCAATTCACTGGCAGCCACGGGGCCTGATTCGGTTGTGTGTTTGTTGCCTTTACCAATCACAAACACTTCCCAAATTTCAGCAAACCATTTAAATTGGAAAGGAAACTTGTGCTACTGCTGCTGGGGAAGCTCCTGTTGCCTATCTGGCTATTTTCCCTCTTTATCCGATTCATTGGAAAAATGACATGCAACCTTTCTGAACCAGACGGTGCTTTCCTCAAGGGAAACATCTGATAGCTCAAAAACCAGAGTCACCGTCAAGGTGAAGGAGAGCGGCATGTGGCATTAGAGATGCCATTTAATCTATGGTGCATCCTCAAGAGCACACATTATTGAATGGCGCAGCATGCCATCGTCATCATCATCATCTTGAGTATTTTGGGGCAATAAATCAAACTGATCACATCGTCTTTTATAAAAAAACATCAGTTATTTTAATAAATGTTCTTTGCATCAATGTATTGAGGGAGGGAAGGGGGGTGTTCAGTATGTAAGCTCAGACACTAGGCTGAACTGGTTTTATTCTTGCACTGCTAAATGTATCTAAAGCGAGTCTAGAATGTCATACAAGAGATTTCTACATATTGATTTAACTAAATTCACTAAATTCTGAAGTGGATATCATTATCATATCATATAATTCGGTGATGGGCATTTTTCTTTTCTTTTTGACATTTTACAGACTAAACATCAACAAATACAGTATGTATTACATTAGAGATTGTAAGTTTAGATGTGTGTTTGAAATGAGAGTATTATTATTATTATTATTATTATTATTATTATTATATTACCGCTGACATATATGGTATCTGTGTTAAACCTCGTCCTAGTCATCCCCCTTTTTTATTCTATATTTTCAATATTTATTGGTTTTGGTTATTGGTAATATAATACACATCATGTTTGATGTTTGGCAGCTTTGATAATTTGTCAGCAACATGTTGTATGCTCCCAGCTTCAGGGATGTGCCCTACAGTATAATAGGTGATGTGCACAGGGAGCATAGTGGATCCTTGAAAAAAGGATTACTATGCTCTACTTCATTCACCATCCATATTGAATAAATCAGATTACCCTTACTGAAATGATTGAAATAAAATATATACTTCTGTCAGTAAGTTTTGGCTGCCAGCCAGTTAGTGGTCTGCCTCAGTTCACAAGCTTCAGCCACCCTTCACAAATATTGTAATATCTGTTCAAACGGGGAAGGAGATATATAAGCTCTGTGATGCTGCTGTTCTTCTCCTGCGAGTGCATACAGATGTATGCTGAGGCAAGGGCTGTATCTCTGGGATGTGCTGACGTTTACGGTAAGCGTGTTGTCTCATTTCCGGTGCTCCAATCTCACGGACTCTATTTTTCTGCTCCAGCAAAAACTTACTGAACTCTGCTTTATTGTTTTAATCTGGTGGCTAAGTGACTGGAATTGGAGATAAGTGTTGTGCATTAAACTACACTTGTTTTGCTTAGAGTCCCCATCAACGGGGCATATTTGTTTAATTCACGGACGCTAATTTTCTGCTCCATCAAAAACTTACTCAGCATTATCTTACAGCGACTCCTTTGCTTATCTCAATTGTTAGAACGCTGTTAGCTACTCCAGCTTAACCATTAGCAATGGTGGCTCTGTGTGTCAGATGTTTAGCTATTCCTTTGCCTCCTTTAGTGATAAAGATATACAGTATGTAATAAATGTAGTATATTCGCTGCTCTGGAGGCGAGGCTTAGTGAGTTTGAGGCACAGCTCCGCACCATGGAATAAAAATCATATGCTTCCATAGCTAGCCAAAGCCCCGTAGCCGGTGCGGACCAACATACTGCAGCTTCTGGCAGGCCCTGAGCAGCCGGGAGAGTGGGTGACTGTCTGAAGGAAGCGTAGTGCTAGCTTCAAACCGTGGAGTGCACACAGCGGCGGCCGCTCCAAATCTGAGCTTATGGCTGGCCGACAACATCTTCGCCTTTCTAACAATTTCTCCCAACTCAGTAACACACCGGCTAAGAAGCCAACTCTGGTTATTGGGAGCTCTATACTGCGGAACATGAAGTTGGTGGCTCCAGCGGCTAAAGATAACCTTGAATACAGTAAGATCATACTTCACATAGGTGGTAATCATACCCAATTACGCAAATCGGAGATCACTAAAATGAATGTTGAGTCACTTTGTGCATATGCAAAGACAATGTCGGACTCAGTAGTTTTCTCTGGACCCCTGCAAAACTTGATCAGCGATGACAGCGATGTATAGCCACATGTCATCCTTCCACCGCTGGTTGTCAGCGTGTTGCCCAGCTAATGATGTGGCCTACTTGGACAACTGGAGTGCATTCTGGGAAAAGCCTAGTCTAATTAGGAGAGACGGCATTCTTCCCACTTTGGGAATATCACTATCTCATATCAAAAAACTTGACCAAGTCCATTATCGGCCATAAACCACGACAACCCAAGTCTGATATTAGTAATCAAAGGTGCAGTACAATGCGCTCCTCTGTGCTTCCACTGGGTCAGTCGCCCACTCATAGTCTAATAACCATGGTGTCTGTCCCCCGACTCAGATCGGTTAAATCAAAGGTAAACAGAAGAGGGGCTATAGTTAACAACCTAATTGGAATTAAAACTACCACTGCAATGATAAAACAGAATAGGAAAATTAGATGTGGACTATTAAATATTAGATCTCTTTCTTCTAAAGCAGTACTATCTGATATCAGATAATCAAATTGATCTATTCTATCTTACTGAAACATGACTGGGCCATGAAGAATATGTTAGTCTAAATGAAGCCACTCCTCCCAGTCGTAATAATATTTAAATTCCTAATTCTCAGAGTTTGTATCAGGTATAGTCCTTAAATCAGACAAAGTACTTATTGTAGGTGATTTTAATATCCATGTGGACGTTGACAACGATAGCCATAGTATTCCATTCAACTCACTACTAGATTCATTTGGTTTCAGTCAGAGTGTACATAAGACCATGCACTGTTTTAACCACACCCCCAAACCATGTGCTGACATATGACATCGAAATTGAAGATTTAATAGTTTTTCCGCAGAATCCTTTATTATCAGACCATTTTCTAATCATTTTTGAATTCTTAGTACCCGACTATACTAAATTAAATAAAAGCTTCTACACTAGATGCCTGTCTGACAGTGCTATGGCTAAATTTAGGGAATATATTCCAACAGCATTTCATTTAATTCCATTCCTTAATATAACAGAGGACCTTTATGTTAACTTTAGTCCCTCCCAAATTGATAAATTTGTAGATGGTGCTATGACTTGCCTACAGACGACTTTAGACTCTGTTGCTCCTCTCAAAAAGAAGATGATGAAGCAATGGAAACTAACACCTTGGTATAACAAAACTAATCTCGCAAAAACTTGAAAGTAAATGCCGTTCCTCAAAACTGGAAGTATCTTGTTTAGATTGGCAAGACGGTCTAAAAATGTATAAGAAGGCCCGCAGAAATGCCAGATCAGACTATTACTCATCACTAATAGAAGAAAATAAGAACAACCCAAGGTTTCTTTTCAGCACTGTAGCCAGACTGACAGATAGTCCCAGCTCTATTGAGCCATCTATTCCTATAGCTCTGAATAGTGACAACTTTCTTTAATTATAAAATTATAGCAAATAGAGATAAAATTCATCACCTTTTGCCCTCAATTTCTAATGGTCCGCCTTTAAACGCAGAAGCACTAGAAAGAATGACAATACCTGACATATACTTAGACTGCTTCTATCCTATAGATAGAACAATTAATGTCTAAGGTCTCTTCAGCTAAGCCAAGGACAAGGACTTGTCTTTGTACTTGTCTTACTAGATCTTAGTGCTGCATTCGACACCATTGACCATACCATCCTGTTACAGAGACTAGAACACTTGGTTGGCATTAAAGGAATGGCACTAAGTTGGTGTAAGTCAAATTTATCCGATCAATCTTAATTTTTTAATGTTAACGATAAATCCTCCAAGTACGTTAAAGTTAGCCATGGCGTACCACAAGGCTCAGTGCTTGGACCAATTCTATTCTCCTTATATATGCTTCCTCTAGGCAATATTATTAGTAAACACTCAATTAACTTTCATTGTTATGCGGATGACACCCAATTATATCTATCAATCAAGCCAGACGAAACCAGTCAGCTAAACTTCAAGCATGCATAAATGATATAAAATCATGGATGACCTACAACTTTTCTGATGTTAAACTTAGATAAAACTGAAGTTATTGTGCTTGGCCCTAAACACATCCAAACTTCATTATCTAGGGATAGCTACAAAGCTACTCTGGATGGCATTCCCCTGGCAGAACCCTGCTATGACCTGCTCCGCAGGTTTCTTCCTAAAAGGTTTTTCCTCGCCACTCTCACACTGTTGCTTGCTCTGTAGGGAACTACTAGAACTGTTCCTTGTAAATTACGGAGTGTGGTCCAGACCTGCTCTATCTGTAAAGTGTCTCGAGATAACTCTTGTTATAAATGGATATTATAAATAAAATTGAAATGAATTAAGGGTGTCCGGACACTCTAACACACCTACCAGGGTGGTGGTGGTAGGTGTGTTAAAGTGTCCGGACACCACGTATCATGTCACTTGTTTGTATATGCTTTTATGTGATGTGAGCAGATGTGCTGTTGTCTCACAGGAAGGATTTGTGACACATTATGTTATGGACACAAGATTGTATATAAAAAACAGATCTATTTTTTCCAAAAACAATGTTTTTCAGTAACAGTGTAATTCAATTTGTTTGATATAGCTTTGATAGCTACTGTGCAATTACAAAGGATGAACAGATGTTTAGAAAGGCATCAGTGTTGTGAGAAGTTATATTATGCAAACTCCTGTTAACGTTTAGACAAATTTGCTTTGTGACCGAACCAAATTCTGCCTGTCTTGGCCTGATTGTACTTCTCTTTTTTTTCATAGATATTACCTTTTTGTTTCCAATTCAAGACACTGTGTCATATACTGTATACTGCAGGCTATTTGAACTTGGATAATGAGAAACCCACAAAGGCTTTAATGCCATACTTCTGGAGTTATGTCTTTAGATGCAGAACTGTATGATGCGGCTTCAGCTTTAACTCAAAGTTATTGACACTCTGAAAATGAAAGAGCAAAAACTTTACTTTTGAAAAGCGAATCTCCATCCAACAAAACTGCTTGTTCATTGGACATACAAAATGCACGTGCCTGTCGAGAGGTGAAAATGTGTCGAGATAAGGGGACAAAAGAAAGGAAATTTAAAGAAGTGTAGATTTAAAAAAAAACATTTTTGGGTAATTTCCTTATTTAACAGTGACTGACACTATGATTGTGTGCTTTTGTGTGGGTTCAGAAACAGGTGCTACACTTTTTGGTTAGGAAATGGCATTTCAAATTAATTTATTTGCCTATTGTCTATTTACAATTGGGCAAAAAAAGTGAACAAAAGATTTTGTCATCAACTTAAAAATAATATAAAGCTACACAATACTGTCACTTGTAGAATGTTAATAACTTAGTCAATAGAGTTTGAGTCTAACAACTGACACTTAACAAGAGTACATTAATCACAAAAACATCATCCTAAATTCTAATCTTAAAAGACCTAATCCCTCAGAACCTGGCATCCTGAATTTGTCTGATTTTGTCACAAATAAATAAATAAATATTAAACCTAGCAGAACATAAGTATACTTTCACACACATTAACATGTCTGTCCTTGGGACAGGTTGCTGGAATTAAACAGTTTTGTCATCATTCTCACAAGGACGATGACTCACAGTAATACATTACTTGAATATTTTGAAAAAGTAATGGAGAGCTTTTCAACTACACCAAGCTTATAAAATACCATGTTGCTGCATTTTGTTTTGCTTGTAACTATTTGAAATGCAGGTCCCACCCTTGCAGGATTTGGACCATCAGGAACAACAAGGCAGAGGTGCTGCTGTGATTCTCTTGGGCCAAGGAGGCAGCTCACATGCTTTATTCTGAGTAAATAATAGACCAATATTTTGGCAAGTGTGAATGCTCAGCACTTTTAGAGATTCATATATTTGCATTTATAAGTTAACACTCCACAGAGTACAGTGACTCTGGAGCCACAACAATCACAACAACATGATTCATTATATTACCAGAGAGTATCTCAAAAGCTCCCCTTAACTGGTACAAATAAACTAAATTTGTTAACAATTTATGTTATGACCTGGACCACAAACTAGCTCAACTCAAATATACAGTGGGGCTCGAAAGTATGGGCACCTTCTTGTAGCCAGCCAAGAGTCTTTCAATTCTTGTTTGAGGTATCTTCGCCCATTCTTCCTTACAAAAGTCTTCCAGTTCTTTGAGATTTCCGGGCTGTCTGTCACACACTGCTGTGTTAAGGTCTATCCATAGATTTTCAATTATGTTGAGGTCAGGAGATTGTGAAGGCCATGGCAAAACCTTCAGTTTACGCCTCTTGATGTAATCCACCGTGGATTTTGAGGTGTGTTTAGGATCATTATCCATGTGTAGAAGCCATCCTCTTTAACTTCAGCTTTTTCACAGATGGCATCAAGTTAGCGTCCAAAATTTGCTGAAATTTTATTGAATCCATTTTTCCTTCTACTCGTGAAATGTTCCCTGTGCCACTGGCTGCAATACAACCCCAAAGCATGATTGATAATGCTTAACAGTTGGACAGAGGTTCTTTTCATTAAATTCTGTGACCTTTCTTCTTCAAACGTACCTTTGCTCATTCCGGCCAAAAAGTTCATCCGTCCACAGGACTTTTTCCCACAATGCATTAGGCTTTCTGTATGTTCATTTGTCAACTTCAAACGCAGATTTTTGTGGTGAGGATGTAGAAGAGGTTTTCTTCTGATGACTCTTCCATGAAGATCATGTCTGTACGAGTATCTCTTTATAGTGGAATGGTGTACCAGAACTCCAGTGTCTGCAGGTCTTTCTGGATGGAACGTGCAGTCAAACGTGGGTTTGAACTTGCTTTTCTCACAATCCTGCGAGCTGTTCTGTCTGATATTTTTCTTAGTCTTCCAGATCTTGCTTTAACTTCCACTGTTCCTGATGACTGCTATTTCTTAATTACATTCCAAACAGAGGATATTGGCATCTGAAAACGCTTTGCTATCTTCTTATAGCCTTCTCCTGCTTTGTGAGCGTATATACTATGTATGTACTACCAATACTACATACTATTTTTACTTTCAGTTTTCTAGACAACTGCTTAGAACAAGCCATGGTGCTGATTGTTGGGGCAAGGTCACATGAGTCTGGGCATTTAAAACCTTAAGATTGACATCAGCTGGTCTTTCCAGACAATGATTGAGAACAATCCATGACACTGTCAGGTCTCAGCTTTCCAAAGGGGAGATGCATGCTAGAAACTCTGCAGGGTGCCCAAACCTTTGCCGACACATTTTTTTGTTTTATGTAATTTTGAAAGTGTAAATGATGGAAATAAAATCTAACTCTTTGTTACATATTATACAAATGGCTATTCTGTCATTTGATGCCTTTTGGAGATTTTTCCGTCTTTTCTTGGCTTCTTTATGCACATTAATACAAATTTTTACCTGGAGTGCCCAAACTTTTGAGCCCCACTGTATGGCTCTCCCTGTTTGAGTTGGAGTTTTAAAGTTCGCACTGTGTTTATTTAACCTTTTTACATTGAGCCTCGGGATGCAATTTTTGGATTCAGTTACACATGACAGAGATGGGTGTCTTGGGACACAGAAGCTCCCCAGGAAGAGGAATAACAAGATAAAGAATATCATAAAAAGGTGCAGGTGCTTGTCAAGTACACAAAACCCTTTGAATAGAAGGTGTCCTTCAGAATCGGGTTCAGTGTGCTTTGGTGAAAGATTAGAACTCATGTCATAGTTTTACTGCCAATGGCAAAGATGTGTAGAGATAGACAGGAAGGGAGCAAGAGAGGTTTATAGAGATAGACTTGAAAAAAGAACGATGTTTACCGTGCAGATGGATGTAAAGAAAGAGATATAGACAGGTAGAAAAAAGACGTTCTGTATATGTAGAGCTGTAAAGACACACATTAAGATAAAGAGGTGGGTAGAAAGTAAGAAAGAAAGAGATATAAGTCACGTTACCATCCAAATGTAATGCACATTTTAACTGCATTTCCAGGAACTGCACAGTCTCAGTTGCAGTTAAACCATTGCAGAAGAAGAGGGAATGAAAAAATGACAAAACTAAAAGAGCGGCAGACATTTTTGTTCATTTCATGCCTTAAATTAGGTAAGTTACAGTCTCTTCATTGATTCACTAATTTGAGATTTCCTTTTTTGTCCCTTCGACGTGGCCGCGGTTTACGTTTATGTTTCATTCACATGCACACGTCTGTTTTCACTGCATTTTGTTTTTATCAATACAGCAACTTTTCCACCTCAACCTAACATGAAACCTTTTTAGTGATAGTTGATGGTCTTCAAATTTCTCACCCATGTTTTTGTGAAAAACACATGGACATAAAAAAACGGTAGATGGAAAGTCACTTATATATAATACAGAGGAGGAGATATACAGTAGAAATATTGAAAGAAGAGCTATAGAGAGATTAACAAAACATGTAGATTGATTGGAAAAAAGATAAACACTAACTAGATGGATGGATATAGGAGTTATCATTTTATTATACTATAATCTTTCTCATGAGCTCCAATTAACCCTTAACGACTGAAATACCATGCACTGACCTACCCATCCTTTCATTTTAGCCCTGTACTTTGCCCAGCAAATATAGGCTATAGGCTATACTTTGCTGGGGGTCAAGGCAGATTTATCTGCATTCCAATTAATCACAGTTACAGTCCTGCAAGGCTTCACAATAACCATATCAAAATATCTTCCAGACACAGAGAGAAACCCTCTGAACTGCAGCAGGGTCCTGTGTGGAGGCTTCCAGTGTTCATGCTCACATCATGAGCAGCTTTGTGGATGGCTGTGTACAGTATCAGTCCATCTAGGAGACAGCCTCTCTGTTCCATGTGCGTACTGAAGTGGAACGGCGGATTGAATGTCAGGCAGAGCTGGTCACTGTGTCTGTTTTGGGGGGGTGGCAGTAAAGATCTGCTCTGTTTGTGTGTGCGCTGTTTACCGCTGACAGGCGAAAGCCCGCAGTAACCTAGGAACCAGCATGTGTGTGGTGATGGTGGCAGTAATGTGTGTAGTGGGAGTGAGAATACAGGTTTAGACAGTGGGCAAGAAGCCAGTGCATGACTGCATCATTGTGTGGACTATGCTGTTCAGTGAAGGGGAGATTTAATATTTTCTTCCTCTCAGTGGAGTCTTCCTTTAAGCCAGAGCCTTACCCAGGGAACACTCACAAAGGACTCTTCTGCTGCAGCTGGCAGAAACCTGCTATATGATCTAAAACCAATTTCTCTATTTGAATAAGCTAACACTTATTTCCTTATCTTCCTCTTGCAGTCCAAAAAAATCCAGGCTCAACTGAAAGAACTGCGGTACGGGAAAAAGGATTTAATTTTTAAGGTAAGTTCAAATTGAAGGGGGGTCCCTTTATAATAGCTCTAGACCAGGGGTAAACAGGTACTTCAGACCACCTTCAAAAGGATGATCCCATCACAGGAGGTACTCCAATTAATTCAGTCTGCAATTACAAAGTCCCTCCCTGTCAGCTGCATGCAAAGCCAATTGGCCAGTGCTTAGTCCACGTACTGTTATGTCTTGCCCTTTGATTTCCCCTCTGCAAGATCCATCCCATCCTTTTCAATCATGGGAGGTATGTGGATAAATGATGTCGACAGTGGTGGATGTGGTTGATACAGATTTATGCATTAGATCATATAAAAGGAATCTTCCAGACACATATTTCAGATGACACCGTGTATGCCTATAAGTCAGTGGGTAGCATATATTATAGGGCATTAGAAATTTGCCTCCCCCACACTTCCTTCCTCTGCAATAACATTATTAACAGTGGTAAGAAGTTGCCCACCCATTCATACTCCACTGCCCCTTGTATTGCGAAATTTCAACATTTTCTTCTCTGTGAAAGCTCTGAGCACTTGCGTAATATTTATTGGCATTTACTGGTACATGGACTGACCTTTCAGGCCTTGTTTGCGGTGTTAAAATGTCACTCCACGTTTCTGCCACAATGCCCTGTAATGTCATTTCTTAAATGTATGCTTTGATCCTTTAGACCCATCATTCCTAACGCTGTGTCAGACATGAATGAAAATAAAGGCCTCAATCCTCACAGAGGGAATTTGATGCCTCTAGCCCCACACCTGAATATATTGTCCCTGGACGTCCTGTTCTTTGTTCTATTTCTAGCCTGTGAATGATGGATGCATTGACTTACTTGTTCGGTGTCATTGCTTACAAACGTCTCTAAATTGCATCAGTAACTCACATTACACAACCTTATTGCTCAATGTCACTGAGCATGTCATGTAGACCTTCAGAACATTATGGTCTATGGTGATTTGTAGTTGCATTCTAAATGAAGCTAATTTTAGTGTATTCCATACTTGTCTTTGAAAAAACAGTCATCTTCTGGAGATGACAGTCAGTTTTTTTTTAACCTGATGGAAAGGACCAAGGGAAATGCATCATGTCCCTCTGACTCCCCTGATTTCTTTTCCTATTCCTGATAACTCAACTGTATTCCACATGCTCTGTTTATAATCCCAGAGGGGGACAAGAGAGCAGGAAGTAAAAAAGAGTCACTCAAAATTCGAAATGTCATCAGCCTCACAGGAGGGATGTCAGTCAAGGCACCTAGACCTGGAGGCATTTGAATTGGTTATGACGGCTGTTGTACCATATTAAACTGCATTTTGCAGCACTCCAAACATAACTCCAATTTCCTCTTGGGCACAATTCGGTCTTTCTTAGATCTGGCAGGTATTTTTATTAGGGCTGTAACCTCCCAGTCGACTGGTCGATTTATTGGTCGATATGTTCTGGCTCAACCAAAATTCTGATTGGTCGATTTTTTGCCGTGTTAATTTCATCAGGTGGAAGCATAGACCGTTAAGGTCTATGGGTGGAAAGCACTAATTGCTAATGGGTGTGTTTTTAGAGCACCCCTGTTTCACAGGTAACAGTCTGTCTTCAGAACACCCCCCTTGTTTTCACCTTTTTTGGATTAGCCCAACCCACCGGAGACAGATTGAAGAAAGTTCTAGAAAGCCTTCGTCTGATGGTTTGCTGAATATTTATTTAATTGTGAGTGTTTAATTTACAGTCGGTCCTCCTTTACCATGTCAAAGACATCGGCAGTGTGGCAGCATTTTACAAAAAAGTCAAATGCAAAGTTTGCAAGCAACAGTTTGCATATCGCAGCTCGACTACAACCAAATGTTGCCAATGTTTTTTCAGTGGATCATTTTTCATTAATAGCCCTCCGATTTGAAGGACAACTTAAAAGGAGACCCAAATCAGTAAAATTTACAGTAACTTACTGGCAACAATTGGCCAGTGAGTTACTATAAATTAAAGGTACCGTACTTTCTTTTACAGTATTTTAAAATACAAAACAATTAAACACTGTGATTTTAGTTGTATTTACAGTATTGCTTTACTGTAGAATAAATATTAATTAAATACTGTGATTTCAATTGCATTTACAGTGCTGGTTTATATACTGTACAAATAAAAACACTGTTTTTTATGTATTGTGTGTGGCAATTCTTAACAGTATGTAACAGTTAATTACTGTAAATTCAGTTTCTCACTGTACAATTTAAATACTGTAGAATCACCCATATTCTAAAATATTTCAATTAACTGCAGACAACAAGAAAATTGTTAACAGTTATTTATTTAAGATTTGGTGAACAGGAACATGAGAAATCAGGTACATACTGTAAGGGATAATGGACAACACACTAAACACATTCTAAAGAGCAATAAAATAAAATAAAACATTGAACAATAAAAAATAAAATATTGAACATTTGCATGAACATTTAAAACAGAAATGAAAAGAAACTTCTTAGAAATCTCATCTCTATGGCCTCTTGAATGCCCTGACCGTGGAGACCCAGAATCCCAGTTGGAGCCCTGAAATTAAAGAAGAAAACACATTAACAGTTACATTGATTACAATTACTTTGTATTTGTACCACATGTGATGAGGGTCTAAGATGTCGGAGTTGTGTCAAGGTAGTTATACTATTATTATTATTATTAGTATTATTAGATAATCATTAGTATTATCAAATTATGATTAATTATGTTATACCTAGCCTGACATCGAGATTAAGAATTTTGTAAATTTACCATAGATGATTTGGCAAAGTAAAGACTGGGATTATGACATCTTTTCACATTTTGTTGTTGAATATCTTGGTCATCATGGCAAACTAACATATATACTAACATATAAAAATACTAACATATAAAACATTTTAAATAAGATAAGATCCTTAATTAATGTAAAAATGGAAGAATAAAGCAGTTAAAACAGTTGAGTATACAAACAGAAAGTTTACAATTTAGAGTTATTGATATTACATAATAAGGTGTATGTTGATGTTGCACATTAGTAAATTGTCACATATGGTGTGTGTGGTCTACTTGGAGCAGTGTAAAGTCTGACAGCAGCAGGAAGGACGTGTAGTATCTCTCCTTCAATCTACGTTTAAGTACAACTTCCAAAGAGTTAAAATATTTACTGTTGATAGATGGATATGATTTAATAGTAGTTTATTACGTACCCATTTCGAAATGTGTGTACGTCTTTTTTGGCTTCCTCTTTTCTGGAATCATTAGTGCCTCTTCCTCTGGGCAGGCCACTTCTGCAGTGGTCTTCAAGTCATAGTTTTCAAACTCTTTCCTGTTATCTGACAGAGATTAATATACAGAGGTAATTAATAGATAGAGAAAGTCTAGGAACCCTTGAACACAAAGGGTTTGAAAAATAGATACACATAAAAATCATGTGTGGTACTACGCCTGCCCCGAATAGATAGATTCGGATTACAGGTGTTTAATTTGCATCATACAAAAAACTAATATGACAATAACATACCTGACTTTTTTATTTATACACACAGCTATTATTGTGGTATGATGTCCTTCATATGTCCTGCCCACATCTTCTGATCTTCCACTATACATCATACCAACATAAAAACAGATAGCTACTATCAAAAACACTGCTCTTTTGTGAGGATGCAGTATTTTTAGTATTGCAAACTATTATTTTGCAAGGAACACAGTGTATTCCTGACATTTTGTAGTAGATGGTGATATTCTTAGGCGTGAATATGTTGCTTGGCAGAATTCAGATTTACTGTCAATCACATCAACAGCGTGTGTAACGTAAAGACGTCCAAATGCTTATTGAACAATGCCTCCAAATGATCTAACCAACCAAGTTAATACCTTGCTGCGATGTATAGATTTCCATCATAATAAGACGTCCAGGCGCTCAATAAATTACGTTCAGAATGCAGATGAAGCGATCTTTTGCATATTTGTGCTTACTGGGTATGAGTTAAAAGAAGAAGAAGATAAAAGATTAAAAGAAGATAAGCTAAGATAAGATAAAAAAAGCAAAAATACAGCAGTTTACTATTTAGAGTACTATATATACTATATTGTGATTTTTTACAGTAATGCTTTGTCTACTGTGATTTCAACTGTAATACTTAGACTACTGTGATTGTATCACGTCGTAATCATAGACTGTATATATATTGACCGTCTATGGTTGTAATGTGAACTTTACAGCATTCTACTGTAAAAATCATTTACAGTAATGTGACTGTGAAATCTAAAGTAAATGACTGGAGATTTCACAGCCATTATTTACAGTATACCCACGGGCAGGTTTCCCTTCACTTGCTCAGCCAAAACATTAAAAACTTCAGAGGAACTGACGGTGCCTTCCCCGCCTTTCCCTACGAGACAATATTTTGGCAGAGGAGCGGTATTCAAGCCTTCACATCTTCTTCACTTCGCCAGTCCACTTTTAAATGTACCCCTAGAGCTGTTTCTACTCCAGCTTAGAAAAAAAAAACAGAAAAGAAAGGAAAAATGATGGCTTGATGTAGTTGCGTGCCTCGTCTAGCAGAGCAGCTAGTACCCCACTGACCCCGTACCTCCAAAATGTATTCAGCAAAGAAATATGGAGCTTTAGACCTGGAGGCACTAACCCTGAAAGTCAGCATTTCTGGGTCAGTGCGCTCACAGTCCTTAGAGGACTATCCACTGATGATGCTTATAGTGTAATGGATGGTAATGGCTCAATAGTGTAATGCTACACATCCAACATGCATACACATACAAAAACACATTCTTGAGATCCTTTACGAGACAAGCATTTGTTTTCTCTGTGCTTGTGAGACTCTGGACCCATGATTATTCTTTACGCTACACTTTCTTCTCAACCAAACACATATCCATATTCAGCTACATTTATAGCAGCTCAGAGTGCTGCATTTTGTATCTGTGTCTACTTCGTCTTCTTTTAGCTGATTGTAATATAATATTATAATGTACTGATTTAATGGCACATATCCAATAATACGTTGTAAGTTTCTTTGAAATTTGAATATTTTTTTATCAGCAACCTTCAGTATCCCATTATGCTGAAAAGAATCCAAATGTGCATCAGTGAATACTTTTACCTTTCATTTGCCCCAAAGAGATTATATGCAATCCTTTGTGTTGATGATTAAAGAACTATTCCTCAAACTTTATTACCTTTGGATTCCCTCTTGAGTGCAGCCCGACAACTACAAATGGCTTTGTGCGATTGTCCCAAACTCCCTGTAATTGGAAAAAAGAGCTTCTGAGAGAAATATTTGATTTTGACCTTGAAAACCCATAGTGGTGAATGCTGGTCTGTCCTTGACTGTCACTGCATAACTCATCTATCAGTGAAAACTTAAACATCATTTCAGCTGCCCCGTGAGTGGTAGAAGTGACAGACAAGTTCATCATTTGCCAGGAGAAATCGAGATTAAAATGAGATGAAATTGGCAAACATGCCAGGAGTCCCCACAGTGTCACAAAAGTCACAGTGTTACAAAAGTCACTGAGGTACCACATAGATCTATAAAACTCACCAGAAACCATCAATCAGCCTCATCAGCAGCCTCTGAGACTTCACAGACGTCTGTTTGTCAGAGATTGTGGATCTAGTTTGTTAGGTTAGCTAACCTTGGGTGTTTCAGAATGTAAGGCATGCAGTTTTTCATTTTGAGAGGCCAGTACATACCGGTACAACATACCGGTTACCCGCGTTGTGTCTAACGAGTAAAGCAGAGAGACTCAGGTTTTGGCCCAGGACATTTATTGCTGCTGTAAAAACACAGGGTTGGTCATATGCCCTCAACACACGCCACTCACGGCCAGATGCAACACCGTCTGACAAGATCATTTCATTTCTCAATACAATAAAAATCCCACACAAGAAACTAATGCAAAAATATAACTTATATTATATATCTACTTATATCTTATATATAGAATATAAGAATGCTTTTGTAATATGTAGCCTAAATACAATTGCTCTCAGATGCCTCACACTCACACTTCCTCACAGCATTACAAAATATACACTTTAAATCACAATAGGTTCTGTGCAAATAACATACCTGTTCAGTGTTTTAGGAGGAGAAAACACAGCGTTGGTCATATGCCCTCAACACACGCCCTCAAACAATATAAAGAGATATACATATACTCATACCGACACAAAATAGCGAATGCCAATGCAGATACATGTGAAAACATGTAAGCTAGTTCACTAAAACACTCAGAACTGAACAATACACAAAAAATACACAGAAGAGAATGAAGCAGTACAACTGCTAAAAAACTATACTAATCACAATCAGCCTGTCTAACACTTAAATACACATTAAACATTGTATTTCATACATCTGCCTTGCGCTACACAAATCTTTGTTTGTTTGTGTGTTGTTGTAAGCATGTGTATATCCAGGGGGTGATCTGTGAAAAAAGTAAAAGGGGGGGATGTTTTTTTGATCACACACTACAAAACAAACAAATTAAATCCCCCTTTCAACACCATGGATGTAGTGCCACTCGGCCAGCCATGCCAAAACACTTATTTATGCACTATACACAATATTCAGTGGAAAAGAATCTCAAAATGAAATAGCACAACATGGTGTTAACATAAAACATGGTGCATTCAAGCCCGGGAGCTAAGTTTACTTTGTGGCGAAAACAAGATCCTTTCACCCAGGAAGCGCTCGGTTGTACATTGAGTGTGTTTCAATCCAGTCATTTTCTTAAATCTAACTAGTCGTTCTGGTGCCTAAACCTAACTGTCATCGCCACATGACGCTCATTTTTTCTGCCTAAACTCCAAATACCACGGCCCCTGAAAGGACTGTCATCTGGCGGTGCCTGTAGCCAGCTCACAGTCACCTATTGGCAGCTAAACAACTATTGCAGGTAGGCGGCGTCCCGGAGCTCTGTAGCGGCTAAATACACCCAGCAACTGCTGCTCAGATTTTATCATTCTGTTGTACTATCTTCATGTTACAGTGCTTTACTTCGTTTAAAATAATCCTATTTTGTGGACAGTTAGCTCAGTTGGTAGAGCAGGCATACATCCAGTATATAGAGGTTTATTCCTTGACAAAGGGTTTGAATCTGACTTGTGATGATTTTCTCCAAGTCTTCTCCCTCTCTCTCCCCTTTCATATCTGAGCTGTCCTATCCATTAAAGGCGGAAATGACCCCCAAAACTAATCTTAAAAAAAAACTTCTATTTTGGGTATATAATGGTGTATTGCTGAAGTAGCATTGATCACTTTAAAGGGGCAATACATCAATTCAGCAGAGACGGGGATATATAGATATCCCCCCCGGCAAATCACACCCTGTGTATATCCTGCAGTGTACAACATAAAAGGCATTAAACAAATGATGAAACACTGTAATCAAATCCTGCATTTTAGCAAGTAAACTAAATGGTAAATACAATACAATACAATAATTCACCTCAGCATTTATAATTCTCTCCTTCTTTCTGTGGGCAGTGTGTTTTCCTGTTTAACAATCAACACACAGCCTGCCATCTAATTGCACACATACACACCAACCTATGAAAGTAATACAATTTAGGAACGTTAGGGATTTGATGAAATTAGTCACATAAATCATTTTTCTGATATATTGATTGCACACTCGGGAGTACCACGCCGAGACACAACTTTTATAGTCAGACAGAAAGTGGGATTAGTTTTGCTTTCATTTTTGAAAAAAAGGATGAATACTGTGGGCCTTCATACCTTACTGTGATAATAACTGATTATAAGTGTATGTGAGTAAATATTTGCATGCAAATGAGTTTCTATGTCTAATTCACGTTTTCAATGTGCAGTACAGCCATTATGCTAATGCATTAATTCGGCGGAAGAGGAGAGGCAATAGAGAGTACCAATGCTAATCGGTGCTGCTTCTGGCCAATAACGAGGTTTATTATGAAAAAACATCTTTTTAGTTTTCTTAACGCTATTCTATTATTATGACAATATAGGTATGTGCCGAATAGGTATTTAAGAAAAGTTAGGGCAGAAGGCAAACAGCAATAAAACGTTAAAGAGGGACGACTAGTGGCAACGGTGCCACCACCTTAAGGCCAGTTTTAGACAAACTGCATGCATATTTTGATCAAATACGAGTTTCCTTTTTTGCCTGGAAACGCCTGGGGTTCCCCCAGTCAGAGCTGGATAATGTGGCTCAGGAAAGGGAAGTTTGGGGTTTGGTGAATTTGGCAGTTTATCCAACTGGCCTCACAAGCGCAGACCACATGTAACCACAACAGCCCAGGACCTCCACATCCAGCATCTTCAGCACCAAGATCGTTTGTGACCAGCCACCCGGACAGCTGCTGCAAGAATTGGTTTGCATAACCAAAGAATTTCTGCACAAACTGTCAGAAACTGTCTCAGGAAGGCTCATCTGCATGCTCGTCGTCCTCATCGGGGTCTCGACCTGACTGCAGTTTGTTGTCATAACCGACTTGAGTGGGCAAAATGCTTACATTTGATGGCGTCTTTAGAAAGTGTCCTCTTCATGAATGAATCCCTGTTTTTACTGTACAGGGTAGATGGCAGACAGAATGTATTACATTGTGTGGGTTTGCTGATGTCAATGTTGTGGATTGAGTGGACAGGCGTATGTTATGGAAAACGAACAAAGGTGCACTTTATTGAGATACCCTGAAGAGATCCTGAGGCCCATTGTTTTGCCATTCTTCCACAACCATTACCTCATGTTGCACAGCACCATGTTGCAAGGATCTGTACACATCTCCTTGAAGCTGAAAACATCCCAGTTCTTGCATGGCCAGCATACTCACTGGACACATCACCCAATGATCATGTTTGGGATGCTCTAGATTGGCGTATATGACAGCATGGTCCAGGTCCTGCCAATATCCAGCATCTTTGCATAGCCATTGATGAGGAGTGGACCAACATTCCACAGGCCACATTCAACAACCTGATCAACTCCATGTGAAGGAGATATGTTGCACTGCGTGAGGAAAACGGTGGTCACACCAGATACTGACAGTAAAACTCAGCAAAGAAGAAGTGCTCACTAACATATTTAGACAGATTTGTAAACATCTGCCTTTATTTTCGTCCTTTATTGACAGTCCTCGACAGGACAGCTGAAGACATGAAAGGGAATAGAGAGTGGGAACGACACGCAGCAAAGAGCCGCATTAAAAATGGGGGCAAAAACAAAAGTGTTGCGTTTATAATTTTGGTCAGTGTATGATAACAGAAATTTCTGAGTCAGTTTGCTAACTTTATGACCATTTATTGATCTCTGCAATTCCCAGGTAATTCCATTTGTTTTATCACAAAAGTACAACATAAAGGCAACACAATTCATTTTAAGAAGGCACTCAGTTGGGATGCTCACAAGAGACAAAGTAAATCAAAGAACGGTCAACATTGAAGCAACAGAGACAACAATATCCAGACTTTAAGTCTTTCGTAAGCTCCCAAAACACCGGGTCCTACATTGTTGATAATGCTTATCATTGGCATCTTTTGTGAGGACCTCCATGTCTAGTAAATGTCTTTCAAAAGTCTCAAGCTCAATTTGAGATAACTGTGATGACAATGTCAGTGTTGATCTCTCAGACTTTGGAAAGCTTCATGTGTAAGAATCTGTGGGGTGCCTATATTTAATGTGAGTTGCACATTTCTATAAGATGCATTATTTTTTTAACAAAAACACATAGGTATATCTTATATCCAAAAACATCAACTGCTGTAAAGGATTCCTGTCAAATGAAAAGAGACAACTGTCTGTGCCAGAGTTCCTCAGAAAGTCGGTCTCCATGAGTCAAGTGATAGTCTGACCTTCACGGCTCCGGAACAATCAATAAAGCAATCTAATCACGGAGCGTTAGCCGGGGTTCAAAACCAAATTATGTCAGAAGAAAGGACTTTAGGATTTGTGGGAAACCTGGTAAAGTCAGGGCAGAATGTTTAGTGTAATTTTATTAATTGGAAAGAGCATCAATGTTTGCTTCATCTGTTCCTGGTTGCTCATCATGTCTGAGTAATCTTGAAAAAGCCACTTTGAAAAAGGGTAAATTGAAATGTACAGTACATGCACACGATATCCCCCTTTGCGCTATAGATCTGTGTTATTGATAGTGGTAGTGATGCACAGAACAAAGAGGCACAAGCTGATTCAAAAGTCCTATCTTTCTGCAGGGGCAGCAGCTAATGGACTTGGAGCACAAGTTAACTGTAGCCAAGGAAGAACTGGAGAAGACTGCACTGGATAAGGTGAATAACATAATAACAAAAAGAAACAATCTGTACTGATTTTCATGATTTTTTTGTGCTGTAATTTTCAAGGCTTTTTTAATATTTGTAGGTTGTATAACTTTGAACTAATCATGTCTCTTTCATCTGGCCCATTTCAACCCTGCAATGTCTAACAAATAAATGATTTGTTCATGAATAAAGTATGTGTAGTAATATCAGTCTGTATAGATATAGCTTTAGAGAGTGTTAAATTGTAAAATAACTCCCAAAATTAACATTTCCATGACAATTGTCTGATAAACGAGGATCTATTAATTAAAAATGCTCAGCTTCAGCAGGTTGAAAGCATGCAGCAGCGTCAATATATCATGTGTAATGTTATTTCCATATATAGTTATTGACATCCTGTCAGTAGGGGCAAGTTAGATGAGTTAAAAATGCAGGGGGGAAAAGGTGCTGCAGAGGAAAACAGGTAATTCCAGTGCTCGACTCAGGAGTACTGACATCACAGGGCTGCTTTAAAATAATTATACCAATCATTCTGCCCATTATTATTATTGATTAAAAGTAAATTATCTTTTCAGCAGTGCTTCTTTTGTACTGCTCTGGTGAGTACCGCTTCATGTATTGCCTAACGATGCCTCCTAGCTGTGCTAAAGCCATTTGAAAGCATGGCCAATGGCTTTAATGCTCAAGTAAATTTCTCATGTGGATGGATGGAAGGAGGGATTCAGCAATCTGTCTGTATGTATGATTTTGTTTGGGGACAGGAGTCTCAGCTGAAGGCGCTGAAGGACACAGTTCACATCTGCTTCTCAGCTGTCCTGCACAACCAGCCCAGCAGCAGTCCCAGATTCCCCACCTCCCCCACCCACTTGTTCAGATATTCATCACTCATCAACAGCTCCAGAGTCACCTTTCAGCAGCCACATGCCAAGGTAATTCAACATTCCTTTCACTTCCATTTGATGTCATGATGATATCAGGCCTCCAACCAAATCCAACCCGAGTGATGTGCTCAGTCTCCCATATATCTACTGTAGATCCGGCCCCGCTGTCCTTGGGCTAACACTTTGTCTTACTCTAAGACATCAACATGTGCTCTGCAAGGAGTTCACATAGATAAGCATTTATTAATAGCATTTAGACAATGTGAAGTCTTTCTATTCTTAATCATGAAATAATAGGTCTGAAATACAAGTAGTTATATTCTCATTCCATGAGGTTGTAACAATCTTACATCTCTACTTTTCTTGTTTTTAAAATGGCTCTTGTCAATGACACTTAAAGCCCATATATTTGTATATCTCTAATAACTACTTGTAACATTTTAACCCTTGTTTTGTCTTCTTGTCAAAATTGAAAATCAAGACTTTTGTCTAGGCTTTTAATCACTGTTTTTTTTTCGTCATTACGTTTTTTGTCCCTTTATACTTTTAGAGTATTTTTTCATAGTTTGCCACTTTTTTGACATTGTCAACACTACGTAACACTAATGCATTAACTTTAGTTTTTTACAGTTATTTTTGGAATTTATGGTCAATAAACCTCATTTGTAAATAAATTATACCTAATGATTGAGTTAGAAAAGCAGAAATTCGGAATTATTTAGACTAAAATCAAAGGAATGTATGTTGATGGATAATCCCAGACTGGAATATGGCAACTTTTACTCAATACTATACTTGCCAACGAGCATTGTGTGGAATCAATCATGTTATTTTGGGCAATTAAAAAGAACATTGATATAGGAAAACAGGTCAATTTGACCCGAGGACAACATGTGAGTTAAAGGGAATATTTAACTTCATTAAATAAATAAATCAATCAAGGTGACAGTCTTTTGTCAAAATCTTCTTTTTTTCTAATTTTATAACATTTCTTAACCATGAGAAAATGTATGAACAACTTCCCTTAAGTAGATGTATGGCAACATCATTGTTTCATTTAGATAATAACTCTTTTCTTATCACATTGTCAGTGTTAAAGTTGAAATTAGCAAAGAAATACTGTAGATGCTGACATAACTACATGGGCGAAAAAAAAACAAACATTTGGCTCAGTCTAGGAGATTTATAATGTGTGGACACATTGACAGAAGTAAACCAAAACAGCTAAACTACAGTCCAGTTTGTCTTTAACCCTGAATTAAGGGTTTCGGCATTGTATCACTACAAGTAGCAACGCTGCTATCTGACTAATGTAAGTAATAATGTTAGCGGTGAATATTTACTGCAGCTGTAATCAAAAACGTCAAAGCGACACAGGTTGTGCCATGGATACATGTCTGTTTGGTAATCATGGTTTATTACAGATTACATTTATTTATTTACAAAGCAGCTTCCTTACCGTGGCTTTGAATGACCAATGCAGGCTGAATGTCAAAATGCATTTCCACAGCCCTTAGATATTACCAGAAGCATGACCAATGGGCCTTTTTCACAGCAGACATTTTGACTTGTCGTAGCAGGGGAAATCACAGGTGCTATTATTACTATTAACAATGACTCTATGCCTTTTAAGTGTATCAGTCCATGTCAGAGAGTGCCCTTGAACAAGTAGAGCTAAGTGGAGTGTGACGCTGATTAATAATTTGAATTAGACTTGTGGTGTTCTGAAATGGAAAGTCCTGCAGTGTTGATTTTGCCTCACAATATCTGGAAGGTTTGATTGTCAGTGAAACCAGTTTAAACACAGCAGTTACCATGTCTTGGGATGGAAATAAGAGAAGTTTGTTTTGTAAAGTGAAAATGGAAAGCTTAGAATTTGGATTTGCCTCTGTAATGGTGGAGTATAATTGTCCCTCTGACTTTCCAGATAAGATAAAGCAGGCTGCTGTTTTCCACTCCTCTCTGTGTAAACACTTCCGAAATTGAAATTCATTTCACACTGTAACTCCCAGCTCAGTTACATCATGGAATATAACTCTGTGCCAAAATTTTCACATCACCACACATCAGAGAGCACATAATGCACTGTCTGCAATATGAATTTAAGTGTTAGCCGATTATTACCTTCTTTTCAAGTGGCTATTTGTCTATCTGATGCCTTGAGTATATCTCTCCAGAGGGAAATAGCCCAGGAAATAATTACTACCAAATATAACAGTTGGGCAAACACGATTTCAGAGGTTGTTCAGAATAATAACATGTCTAAATCAAGCAGCAGCCTAAGTCATTTACATCAGTATTTGTATTCCATGGTGCCGTAGCTTTGGAGGTAAAGCCCAATTACTTTGGGGAATTATGGGACTTTTGGTACTGTATGTTGGATTTAAAATCTGTTCTCTATGAAATTATTAACTCAGTGTGACACAGGCTTTGTTTGGAGCCTTTCAAAGTCAAGGTCACAGTAGATTCAACTAAGGGCTCAGGATTTAATCCATTTTAGGGGTAAAGTAAATAAATAAATAAAAAGTAACTGGCCTGTAGTCATTGTAAAATAGGATTATGCCTTCAGCATAGGTATTGCGTCTTGTTTTTCTATGAAAACACGTTGACATTTAAGTGTAAAGTGTAAAGATTTTACCCAGACAATATGTTTTTCTTCTTTGAAAACAACCAATAATAACTGAAAAAAACATTTCTTTATTTCTGTGACTCTAGCCCTATAACAACAGAACTGAAACCAGCAGAATATACACATTACTTTTGTTTCTTGAAAATATTCTCCTGTGGTTATGTTTCCCTCTTCCAAGCAGTCATGTCAATCTAAATCAAAGATCAGGTTAGTTCTAATTCCTGAAAAGCAGTCGCTGCAGTCGTTTTGAAATCATCTAGCCCGCCACGGCTCCGCCGTGCCTTATCTGCCATGATCCTGGTGAGCAATTCTGTCTTTAAGAGGCTTTTCTCCCCTTCAAGCAGTCACAATTTACTCTGCCTCTCTTGTGCCTAAGAGATTTAACATGCCTTAGAAGATTTTTGGTTTTCTTTATTTCTCATCATACGTCAGTACCACCATCTACACCAGTGTCTACATTGTCCCTCTGCTGTGCATCATACAACACAATAGTGGGCAATTGATACTTTTTGCCCATATTTAAACTCTTTTCGGTGAGGCAGCAAAACCGGATAAACTCAATATAACCACATTTCCCCGTCATCCTTCTTTCATTACTGTGAGCCAAATAAATGCAAGCACATGGGCAAAATAAGAATCTCACAAAAAGAAAAGTAAAGGAAACTCAAGGTAGGTGTGGGTTGACTTTATGCTAATGAAGTTTATACTTCCTACTTCATTAGCATACAAGTAGCAGCACTCCACTTGCGAGCAGTTGCTAGCTCCATTATCTCCTGTGGCTGCTGTACACTTTGACGGGCTGTCTGATAAATCTGAGCACGCCTTCTCTCACTGTAAAGATTACCGGTGTGCTCCATCTGTCCACTCTGCCTGTGCATGTGGAGGCGGGTCAAAACTAATTTAAATCACTGCTAAATTTATCTCAAATTAAGTAAAGAAATAACAGCACACTATAGCACTTACTGTGCAGCCAAACAGCCCACAGCTGAGAAGTTAGGTAACAGCTGACATAGAGGCAAATGTCAAGAAATTTTAGGACCATGTGGTGTTGCTTAACAGCATGAAAGCACTCAGTAATTTTATTATACTCTTTATGCAAGTTTCTGCTTTGCAGTTTTGAAGCTGACATATTACTGTAAGCTGACTTCATTCAGTTATACATGCTGCTATTTCTAAAACTGCATGGCTAATCATATGCTAATTATTTGTTGGGGATCAAAAGGTAATTATTTTGCACACAGCAGGGTATGATGGACACTACCACCAATGGAAATAAAGAATAACAATGTTCCAATGCTTTTAACAAATGGAAAAAGTATTTATGTGTATTATAAGTGGATGATAAAACATACATTTCAGTTTCATGAGCACACTTGGACTAAAAATCACTATGTGTTTTTGAAATCCAGAGTGGGTAAATGCAGGGATGTTTGTTAAAGCACACACTGACACCACTTTCAGTTTTACACTTGTAGTTTGACTTAACATAATTGGCCTTAAGCTCTGGTAGAAGCTACAGAAAAGACTCTCCCAGATCTTGCCCCACACACACACACACACACACACACACACACACACACACACACACACACACACACACACAAAGCTCTTTTTGCTGGTGAAAGATTCATTAGTGTGAAGATGCAGGGATCAGCACCATTGGAGTGGAAGTTGCTTCATATTTAACAGTCTTGGGGAGAGAGCCAATTCTTGTGGTCCGTTAGGATGAAATTTTCATCAAAGTAATGGGAGATGATGTCTTAGCTGCTCGGAGCATTGTGCCAGAGGAGAAATCAGGTATTTCATTCCCCTGTTCTCAGCACTCACTATTTACTTTTATGATTGTTTCCTTGATTATATAAATCAACGGGATATTCATCTCTGCCACGCAAGGAGGTGGTAGTAGGTGGTTGATAAAAAAAAGTAGCTGAAGGTAAATTTGGATGGTGGAGATAAAATGGATAAAATGCAACAAACATGAGAATTCTTACTAAGAAGTAAGTAACCATTCTAGTATAGCACCCTTTTTTATTAAATTCATCTTAGATATTTTCCCTTGGGTCAACACTTTTGTTACGATTTTATTTTACTTTTATTTATTTTTGTTCCTTTTTTCAACAATTTTGATGTTTTTTTTCAATGTTTGTCACTTTTTTGTTTTCAACACTACGTAACACTAACTTATTAACTTTAGCTTTACAGTTATGGTCAATAAACCTCATTTATAGGAAATGATACCTAATGTTTGAGTTAGAAAAGCAGAAATTAGGAATTATTTGATGCATAATCACAGACTGGAATATGTCAACTATACTCTATTTCAAAACCACGTTAATTTGTTTTCAAATGCTATAAATTTGAATAAGATGCCCCAAAATTTATGAAAGTAGAGATTTGTACTTGCCAAAGAGTGTTGTGTGGAATTAATCATGTTATTTTGGGTAATTACAATTGGGTAATAATTAAAAACAACATTGATATAGGAAAACGGATCACTTTTACCCGAGGACAACATGAGGGTTAAACAACAGTTACATGTGCAACACAAGGGTTTCATATCAGGAAAAAATGTTTGTATTTTAAGAAGCAAACTCTTTATCTTATTGATAAAATATACTGTATATATTTTTATATTTATAATTGGGTCTACAGTGAAGCGGTGCTTTCCTTGGTAATAAATGTTCTCAGTTTTAGCATTTCATCAAGTTTCTACTGAAGGATCAATGGCTGTATGGAGACAGAGGAGCATGTTAAATGCCCTCCCTCTTCTGTCGTAGTGTCAAATGTTGCTGGATCTGATGGAAGATGTCAAAAGTCAGGAAATAATACATGAAATGTTTGCCCAAAAGCGGTCACTGACAAACGTGAAGCCAATTCTACTGAACCTGTCTAAAAGGATGTTGTTTCAGCTGAGAAAGTAAGAATGGAGTGTGACAGTGACAGGTTATCTTGCAAACATCTTTCTTTATGTTCTCAAGAGAACACTTTTGACCCAGTTAAAGAATGTACTATGTACCAGCCTACAGCAAAAGATGGGCAGAGTTACTTTTGAGAGATATCTGCTGTACAAACTCAGTTTACTTTTACTGTTTGGTGCTTACTGAACAATATGTAGTAGACAGCAGGAAAGAATACAGAACATGGTCCAAGCATATGTTTTTCTTTTGTGTTATATTGTTTAATTATTTTAATGATCGTATCCAGAAACTATTAAAAGAGCCTAAACAAAGAAAATTTGTCTTAACACCCACATGAGTCACTGGCCTACAGATCGTTCCAAGTATCTGACTTTTTTGATTGGCTTTTTGCTGGAGAAGTTTGTGCCTCACTGTGGGTGAAAACTTGAGCTGACCCTAAATAGTGTCAACATTCCTTATGCATAAGGGTCAAGCAGAAGGCCTTTTCTGTACTCAGGGGACCCTGAGCTGAAAATATTCTCCACCACACTAAGTTATTTACATCAGTCTTCTCCGGAATACACTGTCAGGGAGCCTGCACTAACTTTTTTGCACTAGAGATGTGTTGATGCCAATTATTTGGCGATTTAAGCGATGCTGGGCAAAGATTGTTGATATTTGAACTTAACTGCCAAACAAATACAGCCCCTTCAGAAGCTCCCCCCCCCAGATTCACAGACAGATAGCTACTGGCCAAGGTTTATGACCAAAAACCTGCAAAACTAATGACATTTCCCATCAGCCTCAGCTGTACTGTGTGTTTAAGCATGGTAACACTCTAACCTATTGTGGCTATGCTAACAATTATACCTGCTGAACATAGGCATCTTAGCATTGCCTTTGTAAGACGTTAGCATGCTGGTCAAGATTGGCCTCACAGAGCCGCTAGCATGGTTGTGGACTTACTTTACTAAAATATAACTGCATCCCTCATCACAGTAGCTGTTAGTGTCAGATGAGAATTGTTTTGCATATTGTATGCTAACTTTGTAAACCATAGTTCAGAAACACTGCTGGTGTGTTTGTGGAGTCTGGCTTCTAACTGCAGTTGTTCAAATTGTAAAACTAGTTGTGCAATTAGTAAGAAATATTTTAAAATATTTTGAAATATTTTGATATTAGTACTAGATATGTGGTATACAGTATGGTGGAATATTACTAGATTCACCTCCAAGCCTTCCAAGTATTTCAATAATTCTCTTTTTAGTTGTTCAGCACTCTGTTTCTGTTGCCCTTCCTGCTGCCTGTTGTAAAATCAGCCATGATTTATTTACTACAAACAAATAAACTGGATTAGTTTGGATGTACAAGTATAGATGAAACCGCTACAAACCTTTAAGTCACAACTGTTTACTTTTCAAGAACCCCAGAGCCACTGCTGCATCAACAAGCCATTCAGACATTTTATTTTTAACCTCGAGTTGAAATGTTCTCTCTTTTTCCCAACAGGATATCTCTAAAGTTCAGAGAATTGTCACAGCCAGTAAATCACCCATGAACATCGGAGTAATGAGCAGAGAGAGCGGCGGACTTAAAGACTGCCAGATGGAAAAGGTGAGCCTTTAGAGTAATTAAACTATAATGGCCTATGTGACCTGAGGGCCTGTATCCATGAGGTTCATCTGTTCACCTTTTCACTGCATTCATGCTCAAGTCCCTCATCAGAAACCAGACAAGCCACTTTTACTTCAAGTGTCTTCATCAGGTTCATTGATTGGTAAACTGTATGCAGGAACTGCAACCAGTTTCAGCCTGATGATACATTCTTTAGTCAATAGTTTTTTAGCTCAACTTGTACACTTATTATTTTGTTGAATCGGTTCTTAATGCACATTACCAAAGAATAAAAATGTCCTCTGTCCAACATTCGTTATAAACCATGGTAAAAAGTAGGACTGAAGCCATTTGGCCTTTTTTTCATTGAAGACTCATTTCCTGATCTCAAAATGCAAAGACATGCTGCTTGTTTATTTTCTTATTTAGATCATAGTAACCTAAGGGCATTTCAATTTGGAATGTGAAGACATTATCTGGGTTTGAGAGAACTTGTGACATTGTGCATTTATGTTGCAGCCTTAAATGTTATGATTCTAGCAATGCATGATAACTGCAGCTGCATTGGAGTGTGCTGTAGTTGGAGAGTGCTGTAGTGGCAGTGAAGATAACATTTGCACATTCACACCAACTTCAAAGAGCTTTTCACTCATAGCTACACTTGTCCAGTACAAACATACACTGAACTGTACACTGGGGATCTTCATTGAAGCGTTGCTGGTACTTTGGAAGCAGTTAGAGAAGGAGGGAAGAGCAAAGCAAGCACTGACCTGTCCAATTTAGATTTTTTTTGGTGAGGACTTTGGTATTGTCACAGAATTGCTTTTTAACGATCAAATTGTTAGCAGTCAGTCATCACGAAGGAATCTCTAAACCAATAGGATGTGAAGAAAGCAGGGGAAGTGAACCGGGTACATAAGGATTTTTGACAAGTGCTTATCAAGAACCATTCCAGTTATTAGTTTATAGACCACTGGAAACAGGGGAGTACTGTACGGAGGGATGCCACCATGTCAAAGAAATATTTTTTTAATGAAATTCTGCCTTAAACAATGTTCACTCGTGTCCCATAATTGATTATAACATTTTGGCAGGGTTGTAAAATAAATCGTGCAGCAAAAGAGAGAACCATTTTGATACAGATAACAGGAGACATATTTGATGCAGAGACTGAGATACGGTGTTTGCTCATGAACGCCGCCACATCCCCCCGGTGGGCTGGGAGGAAATGAGGAGAGACAGTTTGTATGAGTGTGTATAGCTCGCAGTCTATGCTTTAGTTTGGAAATGAAATGCGATGGATTTTACTCCACTCAACAGTTGATTTGCTTTTCATAGACAGACGTCACACTTAACTGTTAAGGATATATGAAATATAGAAATATATGTCACACAAAATCTAGTGGGCTGGAGATTGACTCACAGTGCTGTGACACATCCAGGCGTTCACCTTCATTTGTCAACATGTGGTTCAATGCATCCCAATATTCTTCTTTGCAGCAGGTGCTTCACGCAAGTAATCAGGCTGTTCTCATCAACCATTCGTACTTATATCTACGAAAAGTAATGCAGAGTAATATGCTTTCCACATATTTTTCTCTTTATGCACCGCTTTGACTGCCGCTGTGAAAGAGCGCAAAGATGTGCGTAGGGAAGAGGTCAGGGTGGATGGATGGCTCTAAAACCTAAAACACAAGACTTGCACCCAGATAAACGCGTGTTTTTGTCTCTAGAATACTACTTCAATTCAATGTCATTTATTCATAGTTATAAATCATAACAAGAGTCATGTCAAGACACTTTACAGATAGAGTAGGTCTAGACCTCAGTGTATATTTTACAAAGACCCAACAGTTTCCCACAAGCAAGCATCTTTTTGGTAGAAACCTCAGACAGACCCAGGCTCTCTGTGGGCGGTACCTGTTGCAGATACAGATATAGAGATATAGATCAACATAATTAGCAGTTGGAATGATGAACAGTGGCAATTATAGTAACAATAAAGATAGTGGAACTGTGCTTAGAAATTGTTGCAGTTCAGGGTGTAGCAGGGCGACTTAAGGGGACCAGTGTTTTAAGCCTAGCCACAAGCTTTGTTCTAGCTAGTCATTTTGGTGGCTAAACCTAACTGTCGTTGCCGCAGGACAGTCACACATGTCAGCTAAACTCAACAACAACGGCTTCTGAAACGACCATGACCTCATGGTGCTCTGTACCTGACTCACAGTCAACTTTTATTGGTTAAATTTAACTGTAAAGGCCACTACATTTCACTGTCATGTGGCATCATTTCGTAGGATTATCATACAAATTGTGCACAAGTTTTCATTCAATTTCACACAAACCCGTTCATGAAGTTATTAACCTACCTAATAAGATTAGAGAGGAGTAATTTATGGACTTTGTAGTGACCATGATTAGTTTTTCAATTTGTAGTAATGTTACATGAAAGCAAAATTATTACCATGGGTGCATAATGGTCTCAAATGTATTGCAACAATGAAAAGGATTGACATTGCTTCTAGCCATATGTGCAATTCTGTAAAAGAATAACATTAACACATCCTGTAGGGCTGTAGTTAATCAATATTTTCTGTATTGGTGATTTAATGATTGATTGTTTAATCTATAAATGTCATAAAATGTTGAGAAATGGCCATCTCAGGTTCTGAGAGCCGGAGGAGACATCTTCAAATTGCTTAAAAATTGCTGTAAAAGCCTTAGGAAAGCAGCAGATCCTCACTGGAACTACCAAATGTTTGCCAAATGCCATTTTTTATTAAATTTGGTAAATTGCTATACAATTATCCATTATTCACTTATCAATTTAGTTGTTATTGTATTGTACCTTTAAGTGACTAATAACTAAATGATCTAATGGTTCAATCACCAGAAAACTGGATAGTTTATGTCCATACTCATGTAAACTGTCATAAATCGAATGAGAATGTTAATTGGATGATTCTATGGCCGTAGTGTAATGAAACTTCTGGTAGCTTTTTGGTGAAAATCAAACATGCATAATAATGTCACTTAGAGTGGTCTATTCATCTGATGACAGCTGGGAAATTGACACAACTTCCACACTGCACTGAAATATTTTCCCTCTACACTACTCCTTTAGACTGGGGGCGACTGCTTCCACAATCAGACGGAGGAATCAACCCCAGCAAGTAAAAAGCTACCAGAGCCACAGCAGGTGAGCGTCACTCAAATTTATATAATCACATACAGGTCAATTCATGTTCTTCTCTGGCCCCACAGGGAATTTGTCATCAGTAGGAATGGCGTACAGGATGGAGTTTTTTTTTTTCATATTTTTCTTATGGTCAAGAAATCCCACAAAAGACCAAAATCGACAATGTAGTCTCTCTCACAATACTTTTTGATTTGACATCCTTGTCTGTGGCACTCAGCCAAAAGCTCATTGGTTCCAAATAAAGACATAAATCTTTATAAATAGTGTAATGATGTAATAACCGGAAATGAGGGTGGAGACTTCACACATGACAAGTTTGATGAATTTAGATTAAATGCAGATTATTCAATTATTAAACAAGGAAGATAACCGTGGGTACAGACACGTGTGTACCCAAAATGCTTCAAGAACATCAGAATAACTCCTCCTTTGTACTTTTCTTCTTGTCCTCACACATGTCAATCTATTTACTTCTTTGGGATAGGGTTGCCTTCAAACTACTACTTATTTGTAAGACACTTCTAATAGCTTTACACATTTCAATCTATTCCTGCGAGCTAGTGTCACCTTTAAGCTGACCCTGCCATGGAAGCTCCTGAAGAATAGTTAGATACATTCGAACACCTGCATGCATAAATACTAACCTATCAAATAGGTTTTTTTTTAAGGCTCAGTTTCCCAAAACAAAAACATGACTAAGATGAGTAACTAGTGCATTGTTGGGGACTAATTTCAGCCGTGGATTTATAGTATTAAGTATTTACAGCACCGTCTATGACGTGTATCTGGGACTCAGAATAAACTACAGTGTGTGGGTTCATGATAATGAACCAGTGCAACTTTGGAGCTAATTTGATGTGACTTTAAAAACAATTTTAAAGTCTATGGCACAGAGGAATAAGCTGCACAAACTTTCCTTTTCATGGATATTTCATGATTGATTTTGACAAGAAACAAGAAAGAACAAGAAATCTATTTATAGCTATACTTAAAAATAAGTTGTTGCATTACCCAACAATTGCATAGTCAAAATATAAAAAAATAAAACAAAAACATGTTGCAAGACAAGCATGTTTGAAAAAAACTTCATGGAAAGAAGAATTAAACAGATGGAACCGGCCCTCTGTGGCTATGGGGACTCATAACTAATAACTAATAACCCAAAATGATTTGTGTCAGTATGCAACTAAGAACGACACAAAGAAGTGAATCGAAGCACAGCAGATGCATGAATGTGACATAGAGAGACACAACGCCTTCAACACTTTCCTAATAGAGGGTAACCAATCTGCCGAAGCCTTATATTCAGTGTGCCAAAGTCACATATAGTATATGTGATAATCAATGCCCTGCCAACGCCTATGCATAACTGCCTCCCTCATCATGTTATTGAATTGAGTCACACCTGTTTGGCAGTGGCAGATGGTACAACAAAACAATGCATCTCATTTCAATGCAGTGCACTACTGTGTAACTGAGCAACTGTCTTGCATTCCAAGTGGCAGCAATCCATTTTTAGATACATTTGCACAAGAATACGAGAATATTTGATAAGAGATCTCGACAAATGGGCAGATTTGACTTCACTTATTTGTTTTGTGCCAGAGCGATATTCCGAGAGATGGTCTGATTTAATTTGCTTTTACAACTGCCTTGTGTCACTGATTCATAACAGTACATGATAATGGTATTTGGTTTTAGATGCAATGCAGTGAAAAATTTCGACATGTTATTGAAGTCAAAAGCATCTCATTCCCAGAGGCATTTGTGCTGATCAGTATGAATACAAGATGCAAGACAAAAAGTAGTGAACCATGTACATCGTAACAGAAGTTATGTTAAAATATGATTTCTTCTTCTTTTCCTGTTTATTTTTATTTTATTTTTTTTAGCAGCTATAGCAACGTTGAGGAACAAAAAAATTTATCATTTTTTCTACTGAATTTCTAGACATCTGCCCTTTTTTTGTGAATTCTTTTTTTATCTCATTCATTGGGAAACCTTCATATTGTGTCGCAGCACTGAATCAACAACCAACTCACTCTTCCTGTTGTCAGCTGGTATCCGTCATGCACTGCACTTGCCATTCCAGGTGTTGTAAACAATTTGATTAGCAATGATTTGCATCCTGGTCTTTGAGGATCAATCTGCATTAAAGTGCCCTCTATTCCTGTCACTACTCTACCTTCATTATGTGTTCTCATGTTTGATTTGGGAGACTGAGAACCTGAGTGGCATCTCGCCTAATGTTCAACTGCTGTTGAAAGAAAGGGCTATTTGTGTAGTCTTGTACATGTTGTGTTTTCGTACAACTCAAAGAAGTGTTTAAATAACCCCTGCACTTTTTAGGCAAGACATATTGTACAATAATGTATTCTCTCAGTCTCCCATGGCACAGTGATCAGACAAAGAGGCTCTCATCGATGTGGCTGGCTGACAGACCAACACCCACAGAGCAGTTTTCAGCCAGATTAACTATAGCTGGATTTCTAAGGGTTTCACCAAGTCAAATTTAAGCCGTTTTGAGACATTTTAAGACCATTATAAATGAAGATGAAGACCTTTATCACAACATCAACTATGTCTTAATGTGATTTTATCAAGCCAAGTATTGCTGAACATGCACTTCACCATAGCTGAAGAATAAAATCAGTTTTGTGTCTGTGATACAATCCAAAAGAGACTTGCACCAATAACATGAAAGTTGCAATATAAGGTACACGTTGGTCTCATCTGTAGTTGCAATACAGCAAAATTATATTTAGACTATGAAAGAAAGAACTACAACATTACTGAATTTTTAAAAATTAGTATAATGAAGACCTGTTTAAAATGATTTAAGACCTATAAACAACATACTTTTACTAAACGTAAGACTTTTTAAGGCTTTTTAAGACTCACGTGTTGTTTTCCTCAACAGCATGGAGGAAAATAACAATTCTCTGGCTTGGTAAATTTACAGTGTAGGCTTTGAAGCAGCGATCTCCAACAGCAGGTCCGGGACCCCAAGAAAAAAAAGAGACTCTCACTGCAGGGGAGCCTCCAAATTATTGGCAGTTTTTTATTTTTTATTTTTTTTAAGTTTACAAAAATAGGCCTTACATAATTCCAACATATTATTAGGGAATATAAATCCTTATTGATCCTTATTGATTGCCTATAGGTAAGGTAGTCACTAAGACACTCACAGAAACAGTTATTATTTTTATAGCTTATTATTCTATGCAAAAAAAATGTGTAAAGGCGTTAGACCACCCTACACTATATTGTAGGCCCAGTTTAATATCCAACTTCATTTCATACAATATATAGTGGTCCCTGGTCCATCCCTCTTTCGGTTAAGGGTTCCTTAACTTAAAAACATTGAATACCCCTGCAATAAAGCCACAGTATGCAATCTAACCTAATAGATGTATTGAGCTGTTAGGTGAATCTGCTTGAGTCCATCATTAAGAATCAAGATTTTCTGTTTCTTCTTAAGTCAAAAATATTCACACACATTCCAGCAAACCCTGGCATTCCTAAACAACTCAATATCTAAAAAAAAAAACTAAAGTTGTGTGATGTGTTTTAGTTGCCAACATATTACAAATAAAAACACTACACCTGCATGCTGTGGCACAATCAATTAGTTAACTAGTTAATTGGCATGCACCCACATTTTCACCCACAATAAAATAGGGCATTGGAGAGGGTTACTTTCTTTTCACTATTTATTTTATATCCATAGGGCAAGAGGGCACAACTAACCTAGCCTTACAAAATTTTATTTCTAAAGTTGTCTTTCTATATATGTCTACAATCAACACTCTCTACTGACAGCACTACACATTTCCAAATTTTTTAAACAGAGCTACATGTTGAAATCGACCGAAATTCTCCTTTAAGAGAGTTTTAGCTGGGGATAAAAAAAGGAGACTCCCAGACCCACATCAAAGTGGGCAGCAACCCTTGGTTGGCAAGAAGCCACACAAGTGTATTCACTGAGAAATCGTTTGCCTGTAGATGGAATTGAGAGTCTCAGTCAATGACTCCCTGCACATACTTTAATAAAAAATGTACTACAAGTAGTATTTTATAATTACATAACTGCCCAATTATAGTATGGTCAAATTCAAAGTTTACCTTCAAGCTCTCCTGAAAGTGATACGATAAATGTAGACGTGTGTGTTGCCTCTTTTTTATTGTTGCCTCAAGCCAGGTAATAGAACTATAACCCACTGCCATGCAGAGTGACGTGTAACTCAATAATTTGCAAGCAGCCAGCAAGCCTAAAGGCATTCTCCAAAGTGACATTGGTAAACACATGACAGATGCTTTTCTTGAGGAATTGGTTTCCAGAGCCTGTGTGCTTTGCTTAAACATGTGATTACCAAAACTGACTAAATTATTTAAAATAGCAAAGATAATTGCATCCCATCAATGAAATACATTGGAGCCCAATAATTTTGTCTTTAAAGTGTTTTGTTTAAAATAGCTGAATAAGAGTAACCCAAAAGAAACAAAATCACACACACTCTCTCTTAAACTGCATTTTGTTTCAATGTGCCACTCACCTGTACACAGACAGCTGTTGTTGTCAGTGTGGGTCTTCCAAACCCTCAGAGCTGCTGGCTTTCCGTCCCACCAGGTAGTAAATTGCATTTTTCCCCATGTGTAAATCATTTTCTTGATAGCTGGAATGAAAACCAGCTGGACTCTATAGCTGTCTCCCAATCTATGGACATTACCCCCTTCCAAGTCAGCATTTCAAAACCTAGTACATCTTAACAGGTTGACAGGGCAATATTAAATATCATTGCCTTACAAGGTATACTTCATGCCCCCAAATTACAATGTTCACCCTATCCACCCAAAATGCATTTTTTATTTGTGTTTATGTTAAAGATAAAACTGGTAAACTTTGTAAATTTTATACATTTTACTATTCACACTGTAAACTCAACAGTTACGGACCTTAAAGGTAAAGTTAGCAATGCTCTTGCAGTTGTAGGCTTCGTATTGATTTTAAAATTTTAATGATCACTTTTAAAGCATAGAATGGCCTTGCTCCAAATTCCACTGAGGATGTATTTGTTCCACTATGTGCCTGGCTGTTCCCTCAGATTAGTGGATGCAGCTCTTCTGCTAGTTCCAAGATCCAGGCTTGTGTCCAACGGTGACCGGGCCTTTGATGTTAGGTCTGAAATCAGACACACCACACCATTAGTATCTTATAAATCCATTCTTAAAACTTACTTTAACAGGAAAGTGTTTATGAAAATATAATATGCTGTTGGGTTTTACCATCCTGCCCTGCCTTGCCCATTTATTTTACAGTATGTCTGTGTACATTTACAGGCACATGTGTATGTGTATGTGTATGTGTGTGTGTGTGTGTGTGTGTGTGTATATACAGTATATATATAAAAACAGGTGCTTCATGACAGTTGTTTTTTGTGTCTGTGTTGTTCTTGGTTTTATTTGCTGTTTTTCTGGAAGCACTTTGTAACCTTGTTAAGAAAAGTGCTAACACCAATGTTAACAAAGCTCTTGTATTATATAGTAATTTTCCTCTTTAGCTGTTTTGTTGCCAACTGCTGCCTTCCCCCTCCCCTGTCACTTGTTTGCATGCGCTGCCTGTTGCATACCTTTCTGTTTGTTTTGCATTTACATTGCCAGAAGCCTGTAGTACGAATCAAAATCAACATGCCCTGGATTTATTTCAGTTACCCGGCTTCACTAACCCTAACAACACAAGCTGTGTCACGATTATGATGTTAACTACTACTTCAATCAACCCATGGTTTCCCAATCCCAAACAAGAGGCGGTGTTTGCACAGCATGACCAATCACAAACATCTACCAGAGCCACATATTTTAGAATATTTCTTCTATATATCAGAAGAGCAAACTATAATTCAACATGAATATGAAGAACACGGTTTTACAGGCAAAACGCAATACCGTCTCTGCTTCCTAAAACAGGAAGGAAAGCTGGCAATCAAAGCCAACGCTGTTACGTGTAAATCACAACGCTTATCAATAACAGTTCCCCATCAGTAAGGCACAAGATCTGACCATGATTGCACTTGTGCTTTCCATAAACTGTTGTTGTTTTAGCCTATTATTTCAGTTGCAATCTAAGAGCAAATAAAAAAAAAAAAACATAATTCAAACCAATGAGCTCATTGGCAACACACGGCTCAAGAAGCCAACCTATACGTAAAAATCCCATAGGCTAAAGTAGGTCCATGCTTTGTTTCTCTACACGATAGAGCATTGGCTTTGCAAGTGTTTTAGGTGGAAAGAAATATATATGTTAAACTCAATAATACACATAATGTGCTTTGGTATGAAAACAATGGATGTAAACATAACATCTGTTTAAAAAAAACAACTACACAGGGCATGCTTAGGGTGGTTTTCAATAGTATTGAGTGTTTTAGAGCAATGTTCTGGCCCAGTTGGAAATGTTAATTTAAAGGGGTTTGCATTATTGCAATATTATGTTTGGTATCTGTGCGACTAAAGAGGAGCAAACAACAACTCTATGGTGAATTATCCACTAATCCTGTTAGGAGAAGATGAGAGGGTTCAGACAAATAGCACTTAGTCATTGCAAAGGCAACACCTTCATTCAGCTGCATCAACTGAAGTAGCAGCCCCTGAAATTAGACAGAAGTTGTGTGGTTAGAAAATGAATCAAACTGTCTGGTGACAATGCCCAATAGTAACCATCAATATTCTTTAAATAAGTTCCTTTGCATCCCACAGATAGCATTTGCTGCTTGGATTACAGACCACCACATGTCTACGGTGAAATGTTATTGTGTCAGCCTCATTAAGAATCTTTATCTTCTGAACCTAACAGCAAAGGAGCCAAGAGCAGACTGAAAAATCCACCACAAAGCTCTCAGACGACAGCGTGGAGGCAGAGGGAGGCATCAGCAAAAAGACAAAGCCACATGAATCCAACTGAGCGGACGGCATATCATCCCAAATGCAGAGCTCCTGTATTGCCTGAAGGATCTTTCTAAGAGCACACACTTGCGCACTCTCACAAAAAACAAATGTGCGCCCACACACTGACACACACACACACACACACACACACACACAGAGAACTACACATACGCATATCAAGTTGAGACACTGGAATTGTCAACAAATTTCAGACTGTCATCTGCAAACCTCCATAGTAAAATGGCATGCATTCTAGAAATTCTTTTAAAAAGGTAGCAATGGCACTGGTAACTTGTTTTATGATTGTTCATATGTTGTTTACTTATCTGAGTTTTATTCTGAGTAAGGACACTGCGTTCTAAATGTGTGATCTTTCTAGAAAAATCCCTTTGCACTGGTGAGGTCTGACACTGTATCCTGTGATAAGTATATCAATTGACACAAAAAAATACTACTACTATTACTACTACCCAACTTAAAATATTGTTTGTCACTCATTGTAGCAAGGTTAATTTACTCCTCCACATTTTGAATTATAGAGGCTCAAGTTGGCTGGCCAACTGTTCAACATTTAATATTTCAGCACTCAAGGCAAAGAGCCAAAGACTCACAATGGGTCGTCTCCCTGAGAATGTGCCATGCACTGAGTAGTAATTCCTAGCTACATGTATCTGTGTTATCTGACCTTTCTGTGTCCTTTCAATAAACTGTAATTTTCAGTAAATGTGTGAAGAATAAATGGTTATTCGTGGGAAAGAAATGAGTGAGTATGTTTGTGATCAACAGAGGAAAAGGTTGCCTGTGCAGAGAGCAATCAAGATGAACACCTTGTGAATGTTAATGAGATGTCTAAACCAGTAGAAGAGAGACGACACGTCTGAAGTCAGAACAAATTTAGTATTTTCTAAAAGAGAAATTATTCATCACATAATTTTAGAAAGACTTGACTCTTTGAACAATCATTTGATACAAATGAGGAAAGTCACAGCATGACCTTTTTTGTCCTAGCTGTCCAAAATGTTAAATACTACTTCTAAATATTCTGTCACGTGGATGACTGCAAATCTTCACAAAATACACAAATTGTAGAAGATTATTTAAGAAGGTGCATTTGTCAGAGTATGATGTTTATGGTTTATTAAAGTCTTACTTCATCACTGAAAACTACATCTAGCTGCTTCTATCACACTGTATAAAGGTGACACCAGCCAAATGCAGCCTAACAATTATTTTCATCATTGATTAATCTGCTGATTCTTTTTGATTCATTAATTAACCTTTTGGCTAAAACAAAGCCTTTACAATAACCCAGACCCAGTCATGAAATGTCTTCATTTGTCTTTTCAATTTACAATACTATTCCGTGAGACAAGGTACATCAATAATGAATGATCGAGCATTGTGGCTTGAAAATGGACTTAATGATTATTCCATTATCAAAATAGTTGGCAGCATTCTGTTAATCAACAAATAGATTAATTGATAAAGCACTAGAGCTGCAACTTTTAGGATTGGAATTGTAAACTAATAAGTGTTATTAATATGTATTTAATAACATTCATGTAACTCTCAAGAGGCTTTCAGACTGAAAACAAAGCAAATTTTAAAGGTGGCCTGATTGCTTAAAATGTCAATGCAAAGTGGATGCAAATTATACCTGTGAGGCACAGGCTGAGGCAAAGACACGCCCAGGTAAGTTAAAAAGGTTTCAAATTAAAAAAAAACAATTGTGCTTATGTCGAGGCTGAATGACTGTCTCACAAATGTCTACCAGGAGGGAATGGGATAATGGACTGTATGAAAACAAAAAAGTTTTCTCAAGATCAGTCACAGTCAAACAATAAAAAAGGTGATTAAACAAGGAACTATAAAACACTTTGGCGATCAAATTTGCAGAGAGAATGTATCGTAAAGAAACAAGAAAAAACCTTAAGCCATCAGAACAGGTTTTTAAAAGCTACAGCTACACCCTCCCCTTCCAGTGCCTTTATTACCATAAAATACCCATCAGTCTCCAGCTGCAGAGTCGTGCCATCAGTGTAATTATACAATGTTTTGTTATGTTATGTCTTGTTTTTTTGTGTTTTCAAAGCTTTAATCAGCTTTGTGGTCACAGCATCTCCTTCATGTGGCATTCGGTGCGGCCACTGGATCCAACAGTGTCCATGCTGGAAAATGTTAGGCGACAGGTGCACAGCTCTATTTTAAGGCCAGTAATCCATCTTTTTTGCAAATTTGAGAGCCTCCTCCGGGTTAGCTCTACGTCTTGCTGAGAGCAAACAAAAGGGCCCGTAGCCAGGATTTGGAGACCAATGACAGACCTTGCAAATGTTGCCATTAAACCTCAGAGCTGCCAGTGGCCGGAGCGGTGGGAGGGGAGTAGAAAGATGGTCAAGCTTCCTATCAAGTAAACAGGCTTGGGATTTGATCAAAGTGACACTGTGATTTTTGTATGCCATCTTCATTTACTGCATCCTATTCACAGCTTGCGAAAATAATGTATTTTTACTCAGACTTAATCTCTGCTGAGCACCCATGTGTAACATGAATACAACATACAAAATACTGCCTATTGTAAATATAATACAATTTATTGCTCAACTATTTAGGCGAGACAGTTCATAAAAACTATCAAACCAGCAACAAATCAAGAGTGGTTCTTTATCATAATAAGAAATGTGTATGAAAAGATGATAGAATCTGTGACAATATGGGGGAGATTCCTTGCATCACCACTTGTCACCAGTGCTTTTCTATATAATTTTGTCCACATCTATTTTACACATTACTCTAGTTATTTTCATATTGTATTAATATTTAGTTAACTATAATTTTACCATTGTTTTTGTGTCACATTTCGGCACTTATTATCCCGGGTTTTTTGTGTTAGAATTGTTATGTTTACATTGCGTACTGGGGTCTATGTCACAAAAGCAGAATCTATAATACAGGATAGTCTTGACCTAGTTTAATCAGTGCACCCATCAGTGCAGGATAAAGTCATTTGGATAGTTGCGCATTCACGGCTTTACTTAACACACCGCGAGGTTGAGCACAGATTTACTGTTGCCAACATGGAGAATACACATTGTGCATTTATATTAAACAGAGTGAGCAGCAGTTTCTAATGGAAGTATGATAAAATGAAACATCATCATTTGTTAAACAGAAACACAGCCTGTGTAATAAAACAGCAAGAGAAAGACTGGCAATTGTGTACAGACGGACCTAGCTTAAAAATATGCATTTACTGACTACTGCTCTCAACTGAAACCATCATAATCATACCATTCAAAGAGTTAGGCCAATTATTTTCCCAATTTGACAGTACTCTTTTGCCTTATAAGTGAGCATAAGATATTACTAAGGAACATTTCCATGAGGATCAATTATAACCACTAATCCACATTCCTAGAATAGATGCACAAATCTCCTTCTCTCTCTCTCTTTTCTCTCTCTCTCATTAGCAATGATATAAATTAAGTAACATTAACTTCTACTGCTCGCTTTTAAGGCAAAGTGTACAACTGTTTGTTTGTGCAAATGAAAAGTAACTCCTTTAATGGTTTCAGTTAAGAGCAAGTTTCCTTCTTTACATAGTATATGCTTTGCTCCCTTGTATATGGAGATAAAAAGAAAGACACTGAGGAATTTGACTCTGCAATCGAGAAACTATGAAGAGAATTAAATGAAACATTCAATGCACACTGTAACTGTAACACAAAATACTCATCAGTTATTTTATCCCCAGCAAAATATAAGGTTAAAAAAACATTGAGGTGTCCTATCCCTGTTGTTTCATGAATGTACAGTAGTCTATTGTATTACTGTAAACATGACGAATGGTTATTTTACGGGATAGATCGATCCATATTGGACCTGTACTCACACAGAGTTGCTGCGTGATATCTCGGTGCCCATGTAGCAGCGCTTCAGCTGTGCTTCCACCCAATGTAGCCCCAAGTCAATATCTGCCTAGGAAATTGTCTAGTCTTATTCTGCATTGCTATTTGTACTTGTTGTGAATATGCAGACCACAAGAAGTAATTAGTTATTTTTATTCAAAACATGCTAACCGGCAGCTAAGCTAACTAGCGGCGCCGCTGCCATTGTTGCACCAGCCTAAAACAATGCATGCACTGAGATAAAAAATGTGTTGGCCCACCTATCTACAGCTAGGGGAGACCGTGATAAGCTCTATTTCAACAAATGGTGGCGTGTTCCTTTAATGAAAACTAATTTGCAACTTCATCAACCATTTCTAATAATCATAACTCCCATACTATATTCACCAAATAATAACAGTACTTAACTGAACAGCAATATGTACTGCAGGCTTATAAAAACAAGGTAGGTGTGTGCTGGAGTGACTGTTGAGTGAACAGAAAGGGCAGCAGGATTAATTAAATTAGCCTGTTAGCCTGTAGGCTGTTTGTCTGGTCCACCATGTTTGGGATGGAGCCACCGAGCATTTCCTAATGTCATCACTGACATCATAGGACAGAACCAACTGATCTGGGTTTTCTTGTGTGTAGAGATACTTCCTGTGTTTGTTCAATGCATTTGAGGGGTAATTGAGGGAGTTACTTAGCTCTTAAAGTGTGCTTTAATTGTGTAGAGAAGCACAAAGTGAGTCTAGCTTTGTGGAGCATTTGTAATGTTAGATATGTTTTGTAGGCTCATCGGGGGGACATAGTGGTGCTGTCCAAGGTAGATTGAGACGGTCCGTTCATGCCAACTGGCACTTTCAGAGGCTAAGAAAATACACCCTGCTGGGAGTTAGATTTTTTTAAAGTCGCTTTTTTTGTTCTAAATACCCTTTAAATGACGCCATACACATCATACGGCCATAAATACTGCTTTACGGTAAGCTCTGAGTCACTTCCTTTGTTCTCTTGAGGCATCAACAACACAGCAGACAAGTTAGGCTATTCACTCTGACATTCCGGTTTTGCTTCAGATGCCTTTAAGTAGGATCTCTGGTCGTAACCAGTCCTTCACTGACCAATCAGCATTCATTAGTAGAAAGGGAAAGGGGTTTTGTTGTAACGTTACTTCCCACCACTGGGAGACTTACTTTACCTGTGGGGGGTGGGGACTGAGGCCAGAGACATCTGGATGGTCATTTTTTGAAATTGAATTAATTTTCTGACTCATTATTTGAAATTGACATTGAGGACTCTGATCAGCATCAGGGCCAAATTAATTAGAACAGAATGTTAATTCAAACATAATTCAATGTAGGATTAGTGTACTGCATTCAAATTAAGTCACCTCTTGTTCATGCAAACTTGATTTATAACAATGGAATCCCTACATCAAACACTTGGAAGGATAACGTTCTGTAAAAATGTCCCTCAGGGGCATTTTTCTAACTTCAAGTTACATTGAAATGTATTGCACCAAACAAATCCAGCGCACTCTGCCCCACAGTGACATCTCATATGTTTTGATTTGTAATCAAGTTTTTATTTTTATTATTTAATTCAAAAAACATAAACATTTACAAACAGTTAGAAACAATACACTGGGACAATGGATGCATCTCAGGGCCAAACAACAAAGAGAGGGACCCATCCACTTTTCCATATCCTTCAAAACGTTGGTCAAAGCAACAGAATAGTTGCTGATTTAAGCAAGGCAAAACCTCAGTGCCCAAACATTTAAACTGCTTAAAAATGGGGATGTTGGCAGAGATGGTTGAGTTGCGAGCAGAATCATTTAAATGAAGTAATGCAGACTTTGACCAGTTCATTTTAAAGCCTGATAAGCTTCCATACTCCTCGCATAATGATAGAATGTGAGGGAGAGACCAAGAGGGGTTCTCTTAAAAAAAAAAAAAACATTGTCCTCAAATAATGAGAGATGATGCTGTGTATTACAAAGGCAAATTGGTCACAACATAATCAATTGGCGAATGGCTTGCGCCTGCGGCTCTAGGGAGACGACAAATAATGCAGGACTCAAGGGGACTCAACCTTGGCGGATGGATCTAGAAACTGGATGTAAAGAGGAGAAGGTGCGTCCGGTTAAGACTCGAGCTGAAGGTTTAGAATACAAAGCTTTAATCGTATCAATGAAAGTTTTATCGAAGCCCATCACCTCTAAGACTGACCATAAAAATGGCCACTCAAGCCTGTCAAAGGCTTTCATTGCATCAAGAAAAAGAAGTGACATTGGGGTCTTACTGTCCTCCGCATCAACAATGTGGAGAAGGCGTCTAACATTATCTGCTGCTAGTCTCGTTTGTATGAAACCCGTTTGGTTGGAGTTCAGTAATTTTGACATATGGGACTCCAAACGACGGGCTAGGAGCTTGGCAAAGGTTTTTATGTCAGCGTTAAGCAGGCTCAGAGGCCAATAGCTAAAACACTCTGTAGGATTCTTATCCTTTTAAAAGAGTAAGGAAATTAAGGCTGTGTTAACATCCCTTTAGAATTCACCATTTTCAATAGAGAAGTTGCATAAAATTCAGGGGGAATCCCAACAAAGCCCAGTGATTTTCCTTTTTGCACATTCTGTACTGCCAACCTTAATTCCTCAATAGTAACTAACTTGTCCAAGCTAGCTTATTCCGCTGCTGATAATTGAGGCTAACCAACTGTCACAGTGGGGTTTATCCAAAGTAACCTCAGATTCATACAGATTGGAATAGCTTGTCTAAAAGGATTTATTTATCTGATAGAGCCAAAGCTTGCAGTTAGAGATGCTAGCTGGGCATGGATATCAGTTAGCTTATTGTTGTTGTCGCTCCCCATCTGTTGAATCTGAGATTGAATCTGAGCTAAACGTGGTTTGAGGTAGCTTTTCTGCTTCTCCAGCGATGCCTCTGCAATGGCGTCTGTAATGCCGCGTTGGACTTTGTTCTTGTTTGCCATTCTGCTTCAAGATACTCTAACGAGCACAAAGTGGTAAAATATCAAAGCTGGAACCATATAAAACAACTACTTGACAAATTTGGGCCAGGAGCTACACCTTAAGCCGCCATCACTGTCCAGCCAATCACGTGACTCCATCTCATATGTTTTTATTAAATATCACGATCACCCACTTGAACCAGTCTTGGGTTTCTCTAAGTGGAATTATTTTGTACATGCATATCAGCTGTGTAGTTTGTGCACACTGATGTAAACATGAAAACAGTCTGGGATGAAAGGTGACATGAATGAAAAGTAAGTAAAAGTAAATGGCCCTGTGGTAAATAGTTTAAGTCAAGTGACAGCAGCACAAGCTTATAAGATATCTTCATAATCCAGAGTAGATAGATTTTTCTGCTCTTTTCTGATTTTTAGCTCATGATTATGTGTTTTGTAGGCAATCTGTTACCTAACCGAATCTCAAGTATTCAAAATGCATTAGTTAAATTACCATTGAGGGTATGGATAGGAGTTAGGAGTATTTTTATATGGTTTTGTTTTCTACAGCTGTCCACCCAGGTTTACATTCGAGAATAACATTAACATTCTTTTTACAATAACAAATGAGGAATTATAATTCAAGACGGCAAAGGTCACCTGTATAATGAGAGTGAATAGCCCTCGCTATTTAAACTCTTGCTGTTGGGGCTGATACTGAATTGTTACATACACCAATGACTGCAAAATCTTTATGGTGCGTGCGCGAGTGTGTCGAGATTGCCCACTTCATCAGCTCTTAACGCTCAGCTTACTAATGCGCTGAGAGAGTAAATGATTTTAATGAGGTGGAGGGTTGTGATGGAGGAGCTGCTTTGCACTCCCATCAATTCTGAACACTGTGGTAGGCAAACCTGGGTCAAAACGCTGGTGCAGATACCATTTTTAAGCACTTATTTTAAACCTGTGTTAAGGACCAGAATTATTGATTATGAGCACAAGTGGCGATGTATGTCACAGATTAGCATTGCTTTAACTTTTGATATTCTCAGATGAGAGCCTAGCACTCATTAGTCCCAGAACACCATCCACTGGCCCCCTAATTAGACTGCAGCAGTAGAAACCTATTTACTAATACAAATGTCTTGTAACCTCCTTGTGCCCCCAGGGGGTTAACATGTATTCATTTACTCAATTGTCTTTTAATTTATCAAAGGTAAAACCATTAGGTTTAGGCAAATTAGGCAAATTTATTCAGGAGGACATAGGTTGAGGTTATAATTTTCATTTTTCTTTCAAAATTGGAAGGAAAGAGAATATAACGTAGCGATTTTGACTAAATGACATGTCTGTTCTTGTGTACATTACTCTAACCGTTTGTGGAATAAATCCTCCCTACCTTCTGAATTTAAAATTTATGAGGTTTCATTCATAACACCATGAGGGATTATCTAATTTACTGTATGAGTGTAAACATCTATGCAGCATATTTAAAGATTACAATATTGGCATATACAAAAGTTGGCTACATTCTGCATAATTCATCTCACAATAAATGCATTTTTATAGAGTAGCAATAATTCCATTTTAATTTTGAAATGTTTTATAGGTAAATAAAATGTGTATATACTAAGTTATAATGCAAAACTGTTTTTTGTTAAGGACAGCAAAAGTTCTAACTGTAGAAAAAAATAAGTTTTTGAAGATAACATTTTAAGCAGAGATTTTTGCCTTGTCCCTGCACAGAACAAAGTTTGAAAAAGCAAGAGACCATCTCTCTACTTGCTAACCAGACTGGTTTTTGATCTCATTCCATCTCTATTTAGCATGATTCCATTTCAATCCTTCTTTACTACCCTGTGTTTGCAAACGTTAGCAGTTATCCAGTTCCTACACTCGCTCCGTGACCAACTATAAAACATATTTTAACACGATCCTGTAATAGCATGCCCATTTGTGAAACCTTTGTTCAACAAAGATGTGTTTGTGTCCTAATGAGACACTGCCTGAATGTCACACAAGAGGGCCACCTGAGCCACACAAGAGTCTTTGTGATCAGCCCGAGTGCTGAAATAATAAAGCTCAATTAATCTCTACACGAGTATGAAGCAGAAGACACCAAAGGGAGCCATGACTGAATAGATTACACACAGATTACAGATATAATTTTTGATATTAAAACTAATATTTGTATTCTAATATGAGAAAAACTCACATCTGTGCAGCAATATTAATTGCATTTGCTTTGTAATTAGGCTACACCCTCATTTTGGTCACATACGCTCTCATTTTAAAGCAGACCAGTATGCAAGGTCGGGTATTGTAAAAACTGTTCAGTGTGGAGAAATTCTTAGGCAACAATGATGAGCCGTTTCCTTAATTAAGGCAAATGGACAGTGTCCAAAAATGAACTTTCCTTATCAAACACCCTATGAAAGTAAAAATAAAAAATTGCAATTAACGTGTTCACAGTGTTTTAAAACCATTGATACACAGCATTTGTCTTCCTGGCAAGTACACCTCTTTGATGGTGTTTTGTATTTATTCATATAAACACAGTAATTCCTTTGTTATAGCCGAGCGTATACTGGGACTTCTCAGAACCACAAGTTCTTGTTCGTAGACCGGAAGACGGTAAATGGCCTACCTTTTCATCCTGCCTGCTGTCTGACATGGTAAGTAGTCAGAACATAGTAGTGGGCAATATTAGAGAACATCAGCGCTTCTATTACTGTATTTTTTTTAATATACAGTATATTTGAATATGTGAATGATAAATTGTATTATAAATCTATTATTAAAGAATGTCATAAATGGCATAAAAAGATCATAAGGTTACTTTAGATTAATTCAAATTGTTATAACTCCTTCCACAGTCACATACCTACCAAGGAATTGCAAAAACATTGACAGGTTTCTGGCACAGCTTTTTCCAAATAAGCTTTTTCAAGGTTTTACTGCCTCATAGCACAAAATGACCTTAATATATCTGCCAGTGGTGGATGGAGTTGTTGATCAATACCAATAAGACCAGTGAGATTTCTGGCTTACAAAACTCGTCTTCCGGTCTTTACACTATTGGAACCCAAACAAAACTCTCTGTCCTCTGAAGTTTGACACTATTATTCTTCCCTACTTGCATTTAACGGCATGAAGATAGAAGATGTTGCTTAAGGCCACTGACAGGGCTTTTAAGCAATTTTGTAAAAGGCAATAAATATGACAAAGCCAGGGCAACTAATGATTGTTTTCATCATTGATTAATCTGCCAGTGGTTTTCTGGATTGTTTTGTGCGTACAAATGTCAGGAAATGGTAATAACTCAACAACAGAAAATCCAATCATGATTTACCAGAGCAACAGTCAAAACCCAAACATATTCAATTTATTACAACCCTACCATGTAGGATGAAGAAAAGCATCGTACCACCCCTATGGAGAAGCTTTATTTTTCTTTAAAGAAATTACTGAAATTCTTAATTGATTATCAAAATAGCTGCGAGTTAATTTTCTGTCAGTTGCTTAATTGATTATTTCAATAACCTTATCAGCTCTAGAAAAAGACAATGTTCACAATATGAATCTAGTCACAAAATAATTCTGCTCTTTAATTAGCCAGCCTTTACTTTGACATCCCTAAATACAGTCCACCACAGAGATGTAACGAGAACTTTGGTACCAAGTTGGTACAAAATTTCTAAAAACGTGGCGTTACTTTTTTTTCTAGAGTACTGTACATACCGGGGAATGCGATTCTTCCGGACCTGACGTAGGCGGTATATGCCTACAAGTGTTCTAATCTGCTGCTCAATGCTGGAGAAGAAGAACGCCCACCGGCACAGCTTCATCTCCGTGCAAAACACGTTGCTCACCCGACCACAGTAAGCCTCTGGCTTTACCGTACATCTACAGCAACAGCTTCCCCACTTCACCTGGAGCTCCAAAACAAAAGTATATGTATATATGTATAACTCTGCCATTGTCTCTTGCAGCCTAACGTTAGCTTTGATAGCTGACATAAGCTACATTTAGCGCATGTTTTAGCGGACCTTTATTATGTCAGTTATTTCACTTTAACCAGACCGGTTAAATGTGAAAAACAACAACGGCAGAGAGAAATAGAAAATTCCACAGACATTTTATCAGTGTGCCTCCTACTTGGTGCACATGCGAATAACAATAAACTTAATCAAAAATAACTGTCTTAACCCTTCAGAGATATAACTTTTTAAAACCTATTTAAGACGTTAGGACGTGTGTGTGTGTCTGTCTGTGTGTGTGTCTGAGAGAGAGGGAGACAGATAGATGTCGACAGACAGACATACAGAGTATGGTTGCCTGGTTACTAGGGACCAATAGGAAGCCCTTCATCTCTGTGATGTCATGTCTTTGATCTGTAATCAGTTAACGACTGCACCTGGCACCTGCTGTCACCAGCTATTCAGGTACTGAACAAGCTCTCAAACAAATGATCATATCATCAAAGGGATACTAGCTATCAATAAAATAAGGTACTTGTGGGCACCAGAAGGCCTTTGTGAACGTATTGATATAAAATGTATGTGGATAAACCTAGAAATGTGGGCGCATCAGCGATGTAAAAAAGTGCTTCGCTCTGCGTTCTGCTCAGAAATGTGGACGATGTTTAACATGGCAGTGAATGGAGAAAGATTGGGAACTCTTGTCATTTGAAAGGTCGCTGAGCGAAAAATATAATTCATATCGCATACACGAGCACATTGGCTGAAACTAGACAAGAATGCTTACATTTTGATGTATAAATTGGCCGTGACAAGTTAGAATTGTTGGTGTGGGAGCAAGTTATAGAGAGAGAACTGAGATTATCTTTTTAATCTCCCCACTCTGTCCTCCACTCTAGCTCTCAACATTCCGCCACATACACACACATTGGAAAATCTGAGACGGTCTGAAAACGGGACGATACGTAAACTGGGATTTGAGAGAAACCATGCTTTCTACGTTAAAGTATGGCGATACAGCACGGTCCCAAAGAGGTGGCGTTTTGAGCGATGTTGAGCGATTTCCCAAACATTTCCCATTCAAGTCTATGAGAATTTTTTTGCCGTTTTTTGCCAATTTCATGAAAACCGCGTGGCAAATCTCTTAGAAAAGTCATAGCACACCATTCCCGATTATTCCACAGGTTTCGATGTATTTTGTGTGCGTGTGTTGGCAACTCTCCTGGACTAGTAGCGGGACAAAAATCTGGCGGAAGAATAATATTAAGTATGGGCAATAATAGTCATTGCGCCGATTTCTGCTATTGCAGCACATCGGCACACTGAACTATACGTTACTAAACGTGTTTCCTGTCTGGGAGTTCCAGGTGAGATCTATATTCACCACGTTCCAATTACGGGATTGGTCCGGTGCCGCCGGAATTTAGCCGGATTTCTCTCGTTTCGGTAGGATGTGCGTTTACTTCCGCTTTCTTTGTGTTGGCATTTTGAACTCCCGTTGATTTATGAGTGTCATATTCACTGTCATCTATGACTAAACAGACAATACCTAGCTACTCATACAAGCGCTGCCACACTTTATTTCTCAGGAAATTCTATACTACGATATTACATCTCCCTTCTTTTGAAAACAAAAAATGGTCATAAATATACACAGAGTAGCTGCCATACATATTAATGAACTATGTCGTCTTAAGGTATTCAATTCATCAGTCAATTTATCTTGCTACTGTGACGGTCCTCTGTGGGACAGTCTCGCTGTGTGTGCGTGTGTGAAGCTGCGTCTGAATATATGGGGAAACCAGACCGAATCAGGGCGAGCACGTTGACATCACGTTAACTGTGATCGTATAGCGGAAGGGTTATTTTTAACAGAAGTATAACAAGAATGGTTTACAATGCTTTGTCTAGTTCACAGTAAAATTAAATAAATTAAATAAAATCCTGAACTCCTAAAAGGCATTTCTAGTGTATAGAAATACAGTATATGAAATAGTAGGTTACAGTGTCTTTGACACCGGAATACAGCTCTTCCATTATCATTGTACATTTTCCACATAAAAGTCAACATGAAATTCAATAACAGTTTCCTGCATATGGGGAAACCAGACCGAATCAGGGCAAGCACGTTGACATTACGGACAGAGAAACAAACAGCCCTATACAACGCACAGTGAGTCAGATGGAGAACAAGCATCAGAATCAATGCAAAATAAGCTAAATTTTACATTCAGCTCTGAGGTCAGAATTGGTGCCTCACTTGACACCAAACTAACCAGCATTCCTCTCTAAACTACATCCCAACAAAAATACAGTAAAGTAAAATGTGTGGTGGACTTTAAAACGTTTTGGCTTATATTGTCTCTGCAGCGTTTAATGTGCAACTAAGCACAGCAGTTATCAGGAGTTCTGCTGTAGATTACTCAGAATTCGTTACTTTTAGCACTGCAGCGCAATGTGAAGGTCACGCCAGCAGACAGCGCTGTTCCCATTTATGAAGGAATTTAACTGAACCTATATACAACCTGTTGCACTACTTTGCATTACCGAGGGATAATATGGTTATCATGTAAACATAAACATTTGAACCTTGACAACACAACTGAAACTGAAACTTTATCAGGTATTTCCTCTGATAGAACATAGCTGTATCATTTAAACAAAACAAGGTATGTATTGACCAAGTAAGCATTTTCACACGTAAATATTTTCACAAAACATTGTTGTTTAGTCTTTTTTGTCTATTTTTTTAACCTCACAATTTCAAAATTTCTCTTGGCCATATTATGCGGCCTGAAATTGTGGTAGTGTAGTGTGCTGATGCAGTGGGGACTGGTTGTGTGCCCTGTGTGTGTTCAGTGTTGTGTTGCAGAGTGACAGGCTTCAGGTCATGGCCAGTTAGTGGACCTTCGTGGTTTGTACCACCTTTTGGCGTCTGCAAGAGGTGACGCCTGTTTCGCCTGAGTTTGTGGTCTTGATCAGTGCAGATGTTGTATGACCTCTGGGTACCTGCTGTTTCGGTGATAGTTGCAGGTTTCCACATCCCATCTGAGAGCTGGTAGCAGACTGTGGCACCCAATGGTAGTGCTGGCAGTGTTTTGGCTGTTCAGTCGTAGTACTGCTTTTGCCGCCTTTGGCACAGTTCTCTCCTGTAGTGGACTGCTGCAACTGCAGGAGGATGCCTGCTCATTAGCAGCTGCACTGGTGACTTCAGTCCATCAAATGGGTTGTTTTTGTACTCCAATAAGCTGAGAGAAGGACCTGTCACCTGTGCATGTGCTTTATCAATGAGGGCTTTGGCTGTCTGGACAGTCTTTCCAGCCAACCCATTGTGGGTAGAGTGGGCTGCTTGTGACATTTTCAAAGTCCCATGCATGAGTGTATGCTCAGAACTCCTGTCCATTATCACTGATTACGGTCTGAGGTATTCCAAACCTAGCAAACATGGCTTTCATCTTTTGGATGAGGGTTGTGGAACTGAGGCTGATGATCTTCTGTACCTCAAAATATCTGCTGTATTAGTCAACTGCCACTATGTAGTCAGTGTTATTCTATGTGAATAAGTTGTTGGCTATTACTTCCCAAGGCCTTTCGGGAATGGAGCCGATGCTCAACATCTGCCTCCGTCGTTCGAGGCAGATGCAGGATCCAACTTGCGCCTCAATTTGTTTCCCCATGCCGGCCCAGAATACCACATCGCTTGCCCGTTGTTTACACTTTTCTATCCCTAAATGTCCTGAACGTATGTGCGCAAGCATTTCAGCCCTGAGTGAGTGTGCTATAATGTATTTTAGCAGGATGCCGTTCATCTGGGATGATTCCAGTATTCGGTGACAGCAGATGGGCATGTACTGTATTCCTTGACTCAGGCCACGCTGACAAGGCAACCTGTGTCAGCATTCAGAGCTGTTGGTCTTGGGCTGTTGCAGCTCTGATCTCTGCCATTTTCCTGTCGCTCACTGGAGCGCTGCTGATCACTGTGTGTATTTGTGAGTCTGTACCTTCACTCACTGCATTCAATTGGCTTTCTGGACAAAGTTTCCGCGACTTGTGTGCAGTGGTGATGTCATACCTTTGCAGCTGTCGTATCATGCGCTGTAACTTGGGCGGTGCAGCTGCCAGTGGCTTTCGGATGATTGCCTCTAGCGGGTTGTGATCTGATTCAATGATCACCTATTGGCCATACAGGTAATGGTGGAACCTCCTACATTCAAAGAGCACTGTGTAGATTTCCTTTTTAATTTGTGCATAGTTCCGTTTAGTCTCATTTAGTGCCTTGGATGCATATGCAACTGGTTTCTCTCCCTGGACCAGGACTGCTCCTAAGCCGCATTGTGATGCATTAACTTGAAGTTTGGCATCTTTGGTATGGTCAAAGTATGTGAAAACTGGGCCGGGTGCCTGTGTTAAGAGGTCTTTTACCTGTGTGAATGCAACATTAAGGTTTGAGTCCTATACAAACTTGCCCTCCTTTAGCAGCTGCTAGAGTGGATCTGTGGTCTCTGAGAGTTTGGGGGTAAACCTGGACAGGTAAGTGAGCATGCCCAGTATAGTCTCCAGCTTTTGCATGGGGGAGCCATGTCTTTTATGGCTTTGATCGTGTTAGGGTCGGGTCGGATGCCTTCTCGTGTCAACCTGTACCCAAAGTAGCTTACTTTTATCCTTGTTCAGCTTTATGCCTTTCTCTTTTGTTCTCTCCAACATGCCACTCGGGTTGGCGTCATGCTCGTCTATGGTGCGGCCATACACCAAGATGTCATCCACAATAGCGACACTGCCTCATTCACTCCTCTCTGGAACTCATCCTGTGCAGATATGATCCTGAAGGGGAGCCCATGAGTGTGTGTGTGTGTGTATGGGAAGTTTGAGACACAGACTGTCTGCGTTGTTCATAAACAGCACAGTTCAGCCCGGCCTTGACCATGAAGGTGGAGGATGGGAAAAACAAACAAAAAGAGACCGAGGCAGTCAGACGGAGCAGGGGGGGGATAGGGGAGGGCATGTATGGTGTGGAGTGAGAATTGTGTGTGTGTGTAATATGAAGCGTCAGACTGTCCAAGTTGTTAGAAAGTTCAGTTCGTTCGGCCTTGCATGAGGAGATAAGACAATGCACAGGAGTAGATAGCAGTCCGCTGCAGACTGTTTGCCCGCTCGGGTGAAGGAGGGAGGGGGGGGGGCATAGAATTTCAATCCAATTTAGGTTGATTTGGCGAAATTTGACCAAATCAATGTCCGTCAATCAATTCCACTCGTCCTCAGCGTCACACGTGCATCCAATTCATGAAGTGCCCTCTGCGCTTCCCCAGACCGGTCTGAGATGTTACGAGACAGTTCACTGGACTGGTCAGCCCTCTGATGTAAAACCTTCATCCTCTCAATCACTTCATGTAGGCACTCTTTAAGTTCCCCAGACAGCTTGTGGGTAAATTTGCTGGCGGCTGTCTGACCAATTTTCTGATCTTCTGAGGTCAGGGAGACCCCAACTCCGACGATCAGGGGTCCCACCAACAGAATTCCAATTATCCAAATAACGTCTTCCACAGTGAGAACGTCCAGGCAGACCCCTTGCCAATTCTCCCAGGAATCACAAGCGTAGCCTGCAGGGAGTGTCCCACTGAGGCAGATAAGCCCACCCGGTGAGGCATGCTTGGGTGAAAAAATCTTGTCAATAGCGCTGAGTGACCAGTTAATCATTTCCATGTCGAATGTTCCAGGAAAACAGCAGGCAGGGGACAAAGAGAAAAAGGAGAAAAAGTTCCACAAGACAAGGTAGACAAATAGAATAGGAGCCAAAGCTAAGATAAGAGGGGAGAGGAGGAAAAACACGACTGATCTCGCCAGAAGCAGGAAGGACAAGATGGTGTTGAATGGATGGATGACCTGTGGCTGAGTTTTATCGCCCAGACCTGGCATCTAGTATGCTGAAGCATTGGTGTGACATCATCTAGAGTGGGGTCTGTGAATGGTTTGTTTAGAGAGCGGGGGTCAAAACATATTCTAAGCATCCCTGTTGTTGGCTTTTCTACCACAACTAAGGCATTTACCCACTCATTCTGCTCTGTGACTTTCTGTATAACGTCCATTTCTTTTAATTCATCTTTAAGTCTGCATCGCAGGGCATATGGGATGCAGCAAGGCGGACACACCACTGGTGTTATGGCAGGTTAAAGGCAAAGGGTGCACTCCCCAGGAAACAGTCCAATGCCTTCAAATACGTCGGCAATCTCATCTATAATGATAGTGTGTGGCAGTGTGTTGACCACATGTACTAGCTTGACCATGTCCAGATCTAGGCATGCTTGCATTCCCAAAAGAGGAGGTGCATTCATTGCACAGACTATGTCAAAGTCTAGCATGATTTGATGATTTTTTTCTTTGTATCTGCATGTGAGTTTGCATGACCCTTCCACTACCAGTCTCTGTCCACCTTATCCTGAGATAATACTGTCTGGTGGGCTTCTACCTTTATTGCCAAACACTTTGTGAAATCTGCTGGCTGTTATTATGTTGGCCTGGGCACTGTGAGCTAAAATAACATGTTTTAGTTTCAACTTGCTGTTCGCTTAGACTTATTGTGACAGTTACAGAAAAAGGGAAGAACCAGTACATTGCGGGACATTATCTGCTACATTTTAGGGTGCAATCGCACCCTGGTTTCAGCCACACTCTACTCAGTTGGGCACTTATCAGTAAAAAGCAGGAAGGTGAAGGGTGAGTCAAAGGTCAGCACAACAGGCTGGGGCGGGTTGCACGAAAAGTACTCAATGTTTGTAATAAGGAGTGTTTTTTCTACATAATCTGCTACGCTGTGAATTTGCTTTCAGACATGACTGTGTAAGGGTAGGAGTTGTGTCTCCAGATAAATCTGCTTGGTATATAAACTTCTGACGTGTGATTGAAGTCTCGTGTGGATCCCTTTCCATCAACCAACTCGGTGGGGGGCTCCAACAGCACCCGTGTCAATTTTAAATTTCAATTTGTGCCTCTTTTCCCTTATTTGCACTTCTGCATATGCCTGTTGTTTGGCGGTGTTAGCATGTAGCTTTGTGGCAGTTCATCTGGTGGTTGCTCTACTCTGAGATAGCATTCACTCTCTTGGGTTTGTATTTTGTCTTTGGTTGCTGTGTTTGTGTCCTGCACACTTTAGAAGAAAGGTTGGGCTTCTTACATTTGTTGCATTGGCCTCCTTTGGCGGGGCATTCACATTCCTCTGTGTGTCTGTGCTCTCCACTGTGTGCTCCAGTCCTTGTTCCATACTGAATTTTTGGAGTCAGTGTGGTTTTCTGCTAATTGCATGTGCTGACTGATTAGCTGTGCTAGCAGTAGGGCTAAGCATGGTTTCTAACTGCTGCTGCGACAGCTTATGTGTCCATGCAATATCAATAGCCTTCTATAACAGTAAGTCTGCGTGGCATAACAGTTTCTTACGCACTTTAGGAAAGTTTGTGCCAAAGACAATTCTGTCTCTAATCATTTCGTCACTGTTGGGGAAATCCCAATCTTTCACAAGTTTTTGGTTCGGTTCCAAACAGGTCAAAACTTTCACCCTCCCCCTGTATTCTCTGGTGGAATTTAGAAAGTGCGACTGTCCATGTGCTAAATATATTCCTTCCTTTTTCGCCGATCCATAGATGTAGATCGTTGCACTTTTCTTCCTGCCGTTTGCTGTGTAGCAGTCCGGAGATCATCAGCTCCACATGTTGGCAGAATTTTTTCCATATGCCGGGCAGATTGGATGAATCCCAGTCCATCCGTGGCGTGGGGATACCTGTGTGTTCCATCTTCCGTTGTCAGGTCGATTTTATATACTAGTCTATTCTGACACCATGTAATATTCCCTGTTATCTTTGAATAAACAGACAATACCTAGCTACTCATACAGGCGCTGGCACACTTTATTTCTCACTTCCGGTTGCTACTGCTGCGCACTTAATTGACGCAAGTAAAAAGAACATTTCTAACAGGACATTCTAAGGACATTACAAGGACTATAGTTAACTGTTCTTCAGATCTTTGCAGGGTAAATCCAGACAGCTAGCTAGACTATCTTTCCAATCTGAGTTTTCTGTTGCATGACTAAAACAACTTTTGAACGTACATGTTCCACTAAAGGTTTTTTTCTCAAGGCTATTTTGCAGAGGTGCCAATGCTTAGTGCCACCCAAGACGATTGTGATTGGTTTGAAGAAATGTCAATAAACCAGAGCATGTTTTTCTCCCATCCCGGGAATGCTGTGTGGACTTGCCAGACCTTCCATCGTAGCTCTGTGGAAGAAGGCAATGCGCGACTGGCTGTGTGGTGATGCCAGGCTTCAGAGCAGCAGGCTGTTGGTCCAGAACACTGATGTTTTGAGTGACATTAAACTATCCCACTCCCAGACCCCTAAATGTTATCCTAAATAAGGACGAGGGACTTATTGTTTTATTTTTTACCGTAGAATCAAATTGGATATCAATAATCATGAAATGTACAGGTACTTTTTCATTACAGTTATTGTGTATTTTTGGTGGTATCGGTACAGACTACTACATTTTTGGTATTGTGACATCCCTAGTCTTCCACATGCCATGCAATTCCTCATATGCAGAAGGACAAACTAATAGATAATGCTCTGCGTGTTTGAACAAAAGGCTGCAAAGGATTCGGCTCTCAGTACAAATGTTCTACAATCAGGCAGAATATGTTTAGTAAACAACTGGGCACCATTAAAGTTTGGATGAATACCAACTAAAACACCACTTTTTGAATAATTTACAAATAACATACACAGGCCTTTGTGGGAAATTGTGCACCTTTATCTTAGATGCTGTGAAAATGCTCATTAAACCCCTCAGCCATCCCAAATGTATAACAGCTGTCAACTCTCTCATTAATGCCCACACCATAAAAATACATCCTACCGCATCCATGGCTCTGGGTAGCCTTCAATGGCCTAATGCTCAGCAATATGTACTAGACTGACGCATCTTTCTTCTCTCTCAAGTAGTTAGCACTTACAAAGCAAAAGACACTCCATACAAATGTCAAGGTGTATCCAGGTGGGATTAAGCTGTGAGGATATACACCCTAGTTTGGAGATAATGTCACATGTGGTAGAGAATAACGCTATTATTATTCAGCAAGGATTGGAAAGGAGAGGCAAGGAAATTAAATTTTTACTTTAAGCAATACCATGGGTTTTTAAATGACTGCATTACAATCACAAAATGAAGGAACCCTCATTTTAATATTTCATTTGTGCAGCTCAGTAAAGATTACAATAAAGATGCATGTAAGTTATTTTTTATTAAGCAGGGGCCACCCCCCAACACTGTGTGCAGCTGCAAGCAAGCATTTGCATGTTTTTGCTAGATCATAAAAATCTATTTGTTAGTAATAATGTCTGGAGAGAAAACGGTGCAGTGTTTGGCACAGAAAATAATTCTTTCTTAAAAGAAGGCAGAATTGATGCTGCTTTAAGGTTCAATATACTGTAGTTGGTAACTCAACAACAATCAGTTTAAAAAAACTGATAACCAGCACTACATTATGACAAACTCTGTGTCTATATGTTATTTTAAAAGTGTAGAAAGCCAGTAACACAGAGGTAACCAATGGGTTGATTGTTCATTATAACAGGTGATTTTTTATAATTAATCGTTTTTGTCAAAGTGCCAAAGATTCTCTGTTTCCAGCTTCTCAAATATCAGCAATGCTTTTAGTACTCTGTTGTTATTACACAAAGGCCTGAATTACACACACATGCTCATTACCTGGAGAGATGTCAGAGTGGGGGGCTGCCCATGGAAAAGCGCACAGAGCAGTTGGGGGTTTGGTGCCTTGCTCAAGAGCACCTTGGCAGTGCCAAGGAGGTCAACTGGCACCTCTCTAGCTATCAGTCCATCACTACACTTTGGTCCGTAATTAGCAACCCTCCGGTTCCCAAACCCAACTCCCTACGGACTGAGCTACTGCCACATAACAGCGAATTAAATCTCTTTGGGTTTTTGAATGTTGGTTGATTAAAATAATAATCTAAATGATCACCTTGGGCTGTTTCTATACAATTCATACTTTGTATGTGACGTCACTGACATACTAGCTGGCGGGCTAGCAACGATACCTAGTAAAATAATCATCTTGCCAGGACGTTGCCAGTTTTAATTTACGAAAGTTGGTGTTTGAGGTGAAAAAGACATGAAACCAAATAGTTGTTGTGCAAAAGCCCTAAACGTAAGTAACAGACTCAGACACGCACACATACTGTACAGACGCAAACACACACACACACACACACGGCAGGCCCAGTAGGAGGAGGACACAGTTAAGTTTCATAGCAGTGAGTTAAAAGAAATAATAAATAGCATAATTTTTCTTTTACCAAACATTAAAAACGGGTCCCACAGACCCAAACACCACACAAGGGATAAGGTGGGAATGGTCATGCGGTTCTTCTCGTCAGTCCACAAACATACAAAAGACATCGCAACTTTTATCGCAATTTTTTTACAAAAGCTCCCGCAAAATCAGGTAAGATACAAATACAGATAAGAACAGGCATGGCAACCATGGTTACAAATATAGGCTACATCGTAACGCAATGAAAACATCAGCAGGTGCTGAGTACGGAGCACACGTTCCGAGTATGTTAATCTTGTCGTGCTATCTAATTTACATTTTTGGTAATATATGGTCTAAATAGATTAATTGTAGTATTGGAAATCTTCCAAGGCTGCAATTCCTCTGGCTGGCCACTGTTTGTCGCCATTTTGTCAGCGTTTCTTGCCCGCCAGGTATCCATGGTGAAGTATGAATTCTAACATTCAGTAGAAGAAACAAATGACATTAATCAATAATAAACTTTTGTTCCAGCCCTGGATTCAAAGCTGATGCAAAACAACATCCAACTGAAGTCGTGTTTTGGGCATATATAGGTAAATCCAACATTCACTCGTCTTTTAGCTCTGCTTTGGTCTCCACCAACTGTGTTTGGTTCTGTAGCTGCTAATTATTGTACTTTTCTGACAAACTAGTCACTTACTTTGTTTGCCATTTTGTGCTGATAGGTAGTTAAAATGTATACTTAGCTATGTAATAAAAGCAGTGAGACTGAGCCATAAAACAATCAGCTAAAACCGGCCAAAAAGCTCTGTAAACCTGCAGAGTTGTGTGGTATGTGATGTCTTTGTGGGCTTTCTCTCTCTCTCTGAATCACCCTTTTCCCATTACTGCCATTTGATTTAACATAAAAAAGATGAATGCAGCTTGAAGGCTGTTAAAATGAATGCACATCACTGCTTCTGTAACATGAATGGTAGAGCAGAATTGATACTGTTATACAAACTGCAGCAGCAAACGATAACAACCCCACCCATTTCCCTTAACTTGAGTGTGAGGCCTGTTTTCTGTTATTCAAAATAATGTAGGCTAGTAACTCTGATAGCAAAACTCATTAAAACTGCATGCATCAGCCTTTTTTTAAATATGCAAAACAGATACTATAGACGTGTGGTCTCTCATATATTAATAAATGAACCCAAGGACTTGAAATTCAAAATACTGCATATGTTTCCCACTAATACAAGGAATAACACAAGCAGAAGAAAACAGTCATACACTAAAATAGCTTGATTAAAGCAAGTAAGGCAGACCAGAAGTAATAGAAAAGTAATTTAAATCGTGAAGCAGTCTGGTTAGCCTCTCAAGCGTTTCAAAGAAAACTGGACACTGCTATAGGTTTTCTACTGTAAGTGACATTTTGAGGTAAGCAGGTCGGCCCAGATTACTAAATGTTTCTTACTGTTCACAGCTAAAATGTGTAACTTGAAGAAGGAGGCATTAAGTAAGAATATGGAAAAAATTGTTCTCGATTGGCTGTCAAGCTAAAAGAGAAGCAGTCTTGGCCATTTAATCTTTTGACTCTAGAAACAAATAGCCTTAACTTGTGAAGTTCTTTTATTCTTGTACAGTAAGTGGGTTCTTAAATTACATCTCAGCATCTTGTTGGGAAGAGCAATTTTGTTTTCTAAGCTGTCCAGCATGAAATTGTCCTGATAAGTTTTCTCTGTTTACCACCTCTGGTTATTGGAAAGTGTAATGGAAGGCAGGTCTGCTGTGGCAGCAAAGTGTGGACTGACTGACCGTGACATATGCATGAACACGTTTGAGACAACTACTGTTGACTTTTTCAATAAATTCAGCTATTCAAACAGTACACCCTGCACCAGGCATAGAGGAGGAGAGAAAGGAGTGGAGTAAATTACACGCACAAGGGAGGACAAAGAGGGGACAAAACACATGAGTTGTTGTTGACTGGCTGACTGCCACCAACCTAAAGGTGTCAAGGTGAAATAGACAAAGTTTTAGCTGCGTAAACAAAACCTAAAAGTTGGTTGATTTCCCTGAAGTGTATACTACATTATCACATAATGCAATGTGTGGTAAAGGAACTTTATTTGAAGCTCTGATAGGAGCTGTCACAATTATGTTGGCAATAAAAACAATGTATTACAGTGACCATCATCAACAAATCCTCTAACTTGGCTGTACTCGACATCCACAACATTAACACAGCGACAAACAAATATTTTCTGTGTAAAGATTTAGTGGAGTAATGGTGTTGTTAGCAGATAATTAATTCACACTCCCTCTGTGTGTGTAATCCGAGCTTCTCTGGTTTTGTTTTGATAACCGATCCGGCACTGTGTGCATGTGCAAGTGAAAAACTGTAGGTATTTTTCATGTACTGTATGGAAATAGGGACTAGGATTACAGAGGGTGCTGCAGCACCCCCTTAGCAAAAGGTAGACAAACTACAACCATAATTACAAATTAGATTAATTCATTTTAATGAATTGATTATTGATATGAACCTACTCCCTATCATTACAATTAAATGTAATTTGATTTTAAAATTTTGTTGGTGAGAGATAAACACATAATTTGATAAGAATGAATCCGCCAATTTTGCCAAAAGCGAGGCGCTGCCCGTCTCTCACACTCATTCATGAGTAACGCTGGGAAGAGTACTTTCAAAACGTATTCCGTTCCAGAAACCATGCCCAAAAATGTAATTTGTAAAATATTCCGTTACGTTACTCAATCTGAATAATGTATTATTAAAACTTGGATTACTTCCACATTGAATTACATTTTGTAAGTGTAGCAACGCGGCCATCAAGTACTGCTTACTAAACATGTCTATTCTGGTGTGTTCTTCTGTTCCAACTGGCTGAATGTGTACACAAACACACAAATAGATTTTTATTTGTAGTTCCCAACTAGCCTACAACAATCTAACTGCAGTCTTGCTACCACAAACTAATTTTAGCTAATGTTAGCTAGCATGTCCAATAGGGCTAGTCAGTCTTTCAATGGCTCTGGGGCTAGTAAATCAGCATATAGGATAATGTAAAGTTATTTGGACGCTGAAAGCAGGTTGGTTGCTGAGTACAGAGGATGCACTGCACAGTTATATTTTGTTCTCTCTGTTCTTTCTTTAATGTGAAATGCTGTTTGACTTTTCAAGATAGAAATGCATTCCTGCCCTGGCTCTGCTGTTCCGGCTCCATCTCTACCTCCGTCAGTGATCACCCAAAAAGCTCAATTTTTTGGTTTTGATATTGGCGCTATATGGGAAATCCATGGAGTGTCCAAGATTTATTTAGTCAGTGAATAATTTCATGAAACAGAAGTGTTGTCATGTAATCCACTGTTTTCAACAATGTAACTGTATTCTAAATACCAACTTTTTAAATTGTAACTGTAACACAATATAGTTACTCATAATTTGTATTCTAAATCCATAACGCCGGTACATGTATTCCATTACTCCCCAACACTGTTCATGAGTGAAGATAGTTGTGGAAACTTTCAACAGTACAGAAGTTAGCTTGAGCCATGTGGAGGCAATCCCAGCCCACTGTATTTTGTATTTTCGTATTTGTGTATTTCAACAAAATAATTTGTACTGCCTTTCAAAACGGCACAAAGAAAATAATATGACCATTTTATGACCTAACACCACCACTATGGTTGAGACTTGGTTAACTTTAGGCAACTAAAAATTCTTAATTTAGTGAGACACATGAGGTGGGTCATGGTCAAAAGAAAATACTTGGTAAAGGTCAGGAAACAACCATAATCATGGTGGAAAGAAACATTGTGGATTGGTGTCGAAGTCAGACACCCGACCCTCTCACCTCCACCCACTGCTCCTCCCTTTGAGGTGTTGCTGCTGTATAACAGCATCCCACTTCTAACAATGTTTCTTCACAGAGAAAGCAGTCATTATCTGCACAGCCATAAGAGGATGGTTGTCCTGAAAACACAAATATAGGATGTTTTAGATAAAACTAACAATGCTGTTATATTTTTAGCTCAGATAGCTGGTGAATAATTTCAAGTCTTACTATTCTGCAGACACAAGGTTTATTTTTTTATTTTTTTTTAGATTCCCCATTGGAATGTGGATTAGTGTTCATTGTGCTGAATTAATCCTCATTTGCTCTAGGTTACTCAACATTTACAAAACAAACAGAAACCTGACAGCCCATTAAACTTGGCACCCCCCATCTCCCTCTGCAGGCAGAATATTATTGTTGACATACATTCCAGCTCTTATTTGTAAAGGGGTACATTTTAAATTAAACATGTATTTAATACGAGCAGATGAGATTTTATTTTATTAAGGGTTTAATCATTCACAAACAAATAACCATGGTTGGTCATAACATTATGTGAATGAGATTAATCTGTATTAAGTTTCAGCGCTCCGTAACTACCTGATAAAGAATGCACGTGAGCAAACAGCAGGCAGAAGAACAAATAAGAGGACCCATCTTCCTCCACCTCCATTCTTCCCTTAAAGTGCCACGCCTTGTCTCCGGGTGTGATTTTAACCCATTTACAACAACTGACAGCTAAAGACATGCAGTGTCCCAGCAATATTAAGATAAAAAACATTTATCCATTGTCATTTAGTTTGCAATGACATATAACATCATAAATCAGACTGATTGTTAATTTCTGCTTCCATGTGGGGAAAAATGTACTATTCAAACTGTAATGATCTGTTCTAACTTAATATACCATCTAACAAAGTTTTCTTGTGACTAGCAGTTTTTATATATTTTTTTTTAATTTACCATCAGCCTGACCTATTCCATGTCTCATTGGGTTTTGGACCGTTGTTTGAGACAATATATTTACAGATGCCATATTGGGCTTATCCACTGTCAGGATCCTGCTGTGACTGTGTTTTTGTGCCACTCTTGTGGCCATATTGTGTATTATGTTGTGTTTAGTGCTTGTTGCTGTCTTCCATGTACTCTGTGGTTACCTGTCTGTCATGTGTTTTTGTCTCCGACCATCCCCACATATGGTCTGCACTTCCTGTCTTGTTAGTTTTCCTCCATTTCTGCTCCCACCTGTTCCCTATTGTGTTGTTAGATTATCTCCGTTTGTGCTGTCACCTGTTCCATGTTACTGTCTTGTCCAATCCTGTCTTTCTGTTGATTGGTCTGTGTATTTCTACACTCCTCTGTTCCTCCGTCTCTTGTTCGGTTCATCTCTCTGTTAGTTCCTGTGAAAGTCCTGTTTGTTTGTAGTTTCTAAGTTGTAGAGACAAAATAAAGTGTTGCACATTTTCCTGAAAGAGTCTTGCATGTGTGTCCTGCTGAAACCGTGTCAGTGACAGGCATTTTGCATTATTTATTGGAATTTTATAGACCAAACTCAACTAATTTTAACGCTAATTGTTAGTAGAAATTGCTAATTTTTACATCCATACATTATTGCATACAGCAGATTTAATGTGAGACTACTTAAAAAGAAAAGCACCTTATCACCAGAATTGGGTATGCTTTGTCTGTATTTGCCACCTTACATCAGCGTACTATTCAAAGTTCAAGTTTTGGAAACGGCAACTTTGTGTTGTATGGGTGCAAACTGAATTCATAGAAATGCTAAATATTCTTCTCAAATATATCTGCGTATTTGTTGCACCACATCTCAGCTTTGTGCTTCAAGAAGAGAAATGTTCAACCTATGATGGATTATTAGATCATTGACCTGCAGCGACTGGACAATCCCAGCCTTGACAATTCACTGCACCAAATTGGCCCAAATGCACAATGCCCTTGTATGTTTGTGTCTCTTCCAATTTGTTCATCCTCATTGATTTGGCTGAATGGGATTTTGTTTGGGATGGAAAGCACCCATGCATCCAGACACATAAGGGTGAGCAGTAGGACATGTTTTCACTTTGACGCTGCTATTGGGAAAAATTACATTTTTAAAGGTCCTTTTTATTATTACAGAGAAGGTCACTGGCACCTCACTAGGTCACAAGATCTTAAAACCACACATGCTTAAATACTGGTCGCAAATCACAAAGTTCAAATCCTCGTCTGGTATGACGCTCAATATGTTAAAACGCCTTTTCACACCGACAGGTAAAAATCTGACTTTTTTTGTTGCATCTGGCATCGAAGTAAAATTCAATTTATAAAAGAATTTTGAGACACAGTATTCAGTCTGTCTCCTGATAAGACACTGGGAATAATTGGGGTGGAACTGTGTTTCAGTGATGAGTGAGGGGTTCACCTCATATTCTCAACTCTCGCTTGTTAATCTCTGTGCTATACAGAGGGACACTAAGTATCTGTATGTGCTTTTACAACTGTGGGGACAGTGTAGGTGAAGGACTTCTCCTCCATAATCTCCCATATCTGATATTAAAACAGACTAGCGAAAGGCTCCAGATGTCTGTTAGCTCCACTTCTAACCCCAAGGGTGATGGCTGAGCTTTTAGAGGATAACCTTACAGAATTTAGAAGAGCACAGGACAAGTCTTAGAGCAGTATGACATTGCATGTTTGTAAAATGACTATATATTCTCTGAAATGAACAGTGTCTGGACCAGTAATAATATCTATTAGTATACATACTTGGTAAATGATAACAATAGATTTTACAATAGAACAACAGATTTTTCTATTCTATTCCCTGAGGACGTACAATATTCATTTCTGGACCTGGATCGGGTACAGTCAGTAATTGCAAGTGACTCTCAGTAACAGCTTAAGGCAAAATGAATGAAAACCATCTCATGTGTCCAGTGGAAATCCAGATAAAGCTATTTCCTAATCTTGAATTAGTAACATGGACTATTACATGACTAAATGATTTCTGATCCAGAGAGGATCCTTCATGTCTACTAAGAACACACACATATCAGGTATGTTGTTAGGCAGCATATTCAATTCAGTTCGGTTCATTTCATTTCAGTGTATTCTTTGTCCCAGAAGGGCAATTTGTATATAATTGTAACACAGACCACACAACAATTAACACAATGAAAACAGCAATAAAAACAGCAGCTTCAGCCTGAGTTTAAGGTTTTGCAGTTTGAATGTTTGGAAATGAGTAAAGCTCCAACAGTTAATCCTTTAGTCACCAGACCTATAATGCCATGTTTCATTTTTTCTGTTTCCTGTTTTATTTTGAACGTTCTTTGTTCTCCCTTGTCTTGTTTTACTTCCACTTGTAGATTTTCCCACCTGTGTGATTACCGGCCCCCACCCTAATGTGTTGCACTTGTGTCTCATTGTCCGCCTGTCTCATCCATTTAAGTTCAGCCTTCCCCTTACTCCAGTGTGAGATTGTCTGTGTTCATCTTTAAAGCGCTTGTCCCCTGTGTCCTGTTATTTTGAGTTCTGTTGTTTTGACCATTGCCTTCTGATTTGGACACTGTTGCTGTAAGTGTATTAAATAAACTAATAATACTTGCTAAATAAACCTTTTACATATCTGAGTTGTGTATTGTGGGTCTGTTCCTCTGTGTGCGTGATACATAATTCATCAGCAACAAACTGAATAACTGAAAAGGCCAAATATTTTTCAGCTTTTCAAATGTAAGGATGTATTGCTTTTCCTTGTCACATGATATAGTAAACTTAATATGTGGGGTTTTGGACTGTGGGAAAATTAACAACCATTTTTACTATTTCTGATTGTATAGATGATAGGATTTATTTGTATGATGAGTAGTATATAATGGCTGCCCGTAGTGGGATAACTTACAACTGCAATTTATTTTGTTACATAAAGTTAGCAAACACCAGCAATCATGCAGAACCTGACCTCAGAACAGCTTCAGCTGTAACGAGTAATTCAACCCAAATTGGTAAGTTCTAGCAACTTTGTTAACGTATTAAATGTTGGTTAGCTTGTCAATGTTACCAGTTAGCTATTGTTGTACTTTTTGTAATGTTTTTAATTAACAGAAAACCTTTATTTCCACCTGTGTTTATATGGTGTGCCGAAATGCATTTCCTAAAATGTCAATTCATGGTACATCTGTAATTTTTTTTCTCTTGGTCCTCAAACCATAAGGTAGGTGCCTTCCTTTCCTTCATTCACTCTTCTCAGGAGGCTAACCTTGTTATGTTTGAACAAAACCAAAGGCAAAGTCTCTGGCAGCAACTCCAAATTCAGTGGCCATTTGGAGCTGAACATGTAAATTATGTTGTTTTCAGAGGAAATTAAATGAGGCTAGAGATCAACTGCCTCTTTGTTTCCCCGTTTGAACACACTATTACCCATGTAGAAGATGCATTTATAAAGATATCATAAGGTTTTATGTTTGTAAGTTCTCATACAGAGCACGGTATTTCCATATATTGAGTTTTTCTTTTATTTAAAAGCCTACAAAATATACTCCAGAATAACTTCAAAAGCAACAATCATGTGTGGGGTTTAAACCTGGGGAATGAGTCCATCCATGAGCTGTCTCTGTGTGTTTAGCAGGAGTTGTGAACAGCCTGAACTGGCTTGTCTCACTATATCAAAATCCATAATGATGTATTGTTACTGACTGAAACCACTGAAAGAGAGATGTAAAATAACACACATACGCAAAACCTCAATTCTGCCACCCACTGTGACACCAATCTTTTGGCAGTAATTAGATACTGATTAAGTCTTTGCTTGGCAAAACTGTTTTACGTCTAATTGATTGGTGTCTGGTTAGAATAGGTTTTTATATCATTGTTTTGGAAAATACCTGTGATACCTACAGCAAAATATTTCACTTCCAATTCGATCTGACTGTTCATTTAAGCTAATCAAGTACTATTGAAATTCTTTTGGATTTTAGTTTGTCAAACAAAAGTAGCAATTGTGAGATGTCACAGTAGGGCAACCAGGTCTAAACCATACAATATAGATGTTGTTCATGTTGACATTTTATAGATCATATCCATGTCCAGAACAGGAAGAGTGTTGGAGTCACGCATAGACAATGATTGAGAACATAATTTGCAGATTATTTGATAATAACGGAGGGGAATCCTGGTGATTAGATGCTGTCTATGGGTTCACAATACAAGTCCAGCTGGGGCAAATGATTTTCTACTTTTATTCTTCAACAGGGGTCTGCGACCCTTAAGGGATCCTCCGAGGTAAATAATTTTTTTTGTGACTTTATTTTTTTTTAAATTAAATGTCTGCAAATATACATTAATATGAAACTGTGCATACAACAAAACATGATGTATGAATATCCCTCCACCCAGTTTAATCTGCAGCTCAGTGTTGTATATATTTTTTGTGAACAAATAGTTTTTATGTAAACAAAAGTGCTAAACAACAAACAATATACTTACTTATTAGAAGTTTGTGCTAAGATAATCATTGGTCACCAATCCCCAAGTAGAGCATGCTCAGGTTTGCTAACATCTCTTCTGACTCCATGCTTGTTTTAATTTTTTAATACCAAGTTTTGCCTTCTAACAGGCAATGAAGAGTCTTTTTGTTTAACTAACAGGTTTAAGAACTATTTGGAACATCAGTCCATCCTGTTGCTAAACCAAAATCAGTGTGCTGCCAAAAGACCTGGATCTGAGTATGTCATGAAACCAGTTTCTTTGTCATGGCTGTTGATGTTATTCACGTTTGTGACACTGGGGGCCCTATTTTAACAATCTAAGGACACGGCGTGTCCAAATCCACTTTTGATAGTTTGGGAAAAAGGTTGCGTCAGGGGCATGGTTCAAAAGGGTTATACCTTGTCTTCATTAATTCATAGGTGTGCTTTGGGCGTAACATGCAATAAACCAATCATAGTGTCATCTCACATCCCCTTTAACGTGCGTGTGTGTGCGCCTGTGGGTCTGTGTAAATAACAATGAAATGCTGCGTTACTGACTTTAGACCCGGGGCCTGTTGCACGAAACGAGGATAAGGGATTAAGCCGGGATATTCAAGTTATTCTGGATGAATTTAGCTTTGACTCGGTTGCACAAAACCAGATTGAATTAAACCCAGCCAAGTAACCATGGAGATTTATTCTTTGCGGCTAGCCTGGTCCAGAGCAGGCTAAAAGTCAGGTTAAGATTAATCCTGGAGTCTCATGTGTCAAATCAGCTGCCGTCTGATCCGAAATAACCGTGTTTAACAGTTATTCCGTTGTCTTCTGATGTGTTCTGCTTTATTTTTATTAACATGCATTAGCCCACTTGTCACTATTGTTGTCGCGAGTTTGATTTAAACCCTACTACAGTTGTTTAGATGGTTAGAAATGGTTGCACTGGCACCCTGATGCGGAGTGGGACTTTTCCCGGACGGTACTGTTTCGAGGATGCCTGGCGTGCGGCCGCTGCCCAGTGGCCGGTGGCTGCTGCCCGGTGGGCGCTGCCCAGTCCTGCGTCAGTGTCCACTCTCTCTGTAAAAGTAGAGATGAGCAGCGCAGCGTCCGTGGTCTCAGCTTCAGGTTACAGGACGCGTTCCGAAGATTAAGTGTGACGAAATTAATGTAGCGATATTCCCAGATGATATTAATGTAGCGATATTCCCAGATGATATTAATGTAGCGATATTCCCAGATGATATTAATGGCAGACTAGTCAGAGATCAATACATTCATGATTTCATTTTCTTGTTGCTTATCCTTCTCTAATAAAGGACAGTTTGTGTTACTCCGTAATATGTAGGCCTAATATTTTTTATTATAGCTTACATTGGTTTCATAACCTTCTCAATTAGTCTCACATCACTGGACCAATAACGTGGCCTATATACAGTAGGCCTACGTATGTAGTGTAGTTTACATTCATCACACCGGGAACACCACAATGCTTCATCTTTTTATTTTGGTGCGGTCACTTGTCAGAAGAATAAAAAAAAATTTATATTGTTTTACATATGCTCACAGCGTGTATTGAAGTCACCTACTTCTATTTCTAGTTGTTGTCCCTTTCTGATTGTTCTGTATGAACATTGATTGTACAAAGAATTAGATATAGCTATAGAGATTTGTGCATATGGTTGTAAAACATGTCCTCGCGTTGTGAATAAGAAGGGTTTGAAATTAAGCCTAGAGTCATTAGGGTCCATTTCCCGAGGAACATTAATTCCCTCTGCTCACTTTTAAGGCAAAGGCTAAATAATAATACATTTTATTTATATAGTGTTTTACGTGGTAGGCTAGTCAAAGACACTTTACAGTAAAACCAGCACATCTATCACATAAAAACAGAAACATGAAACTAGCATATTTAAAGCAATTCAAACACAGTGTAGCCTACAACTTTGTAAAAATGTGGAGTAACTATAGGCTAAGTAGATATTTTTACCCTCACACATTAAATTGGGTCCGCTATGTTGGGCTTTTTCTCTCCGTTTGATAAGAGCCGTATTTCCCTTTTTGCATATTCTTCACCTTCTCGTTACTTTCCATTAGAAGCTGCTGCTCATTGGGTGAAACATATGGCGCATGCGTCTTCTACATCTCTGCATCAGTAAATCTGTGATCGATACCGTGGTCTATTTGAGAAAGCCGTGAACGTGCACTTATCCCAGCTATCTACACCTGGCTTGACATAGCTTTACCTGTTCATCCTGGCTCAGCAAACGTGCAACCGATTAAGCCACGATGATTGGATCACACTAAGTCTAGCTGCGCTTTTTCATTTATCCTGGATATCTTTATTCTACTTTCGTGCAACAGGCCCCAGGTGTTACGCCCCAGTCTAGGGGTGCCTAGGACGCAACACAAATCAGAATAAATGGCCCCATCTTCCCCATCCCCCAAGCAGCCACAAAACTTAACTTTGGTCCCAATGTATTTATTGGACATCAAAATAAATACATGAAATATAACTGGTGTAACGTAACTAAAGCTTCAAGGTGGCCTATTACAAAAACAACAAACAAAACAACCCTGTCTGGAAAGTAAGAAGTTAACCTAACGAACCATAATATGGCCAAAAGAATAACAATGACTTACCTCCCTAACTGAGAAAAAACAGGAGAAAACTAAATACATCTAGAGGTCAACCATTACAATTGGGAACTGAAATATACTCATCTAACAACTAAACAAAAGACAACGTGTGGCAGGTTGGGAGGCGAGGAGAACGAGGAATGCCTGCTGGCTTCCCCCTCTGCTCTTGACAGCTGCCATGCAGCCTCTTTAAATATCCGGTTGTTCACAGCTGCAGCCAATCCCAGGCATAGCTGCCTCCACCAATCATCCTCCAGCAATGGCACAGCGCTATTTGCATATGGAGAAAAGAAACAGGACACATGCGCACACACACACTGCAAGACAAACAAATACGACAGCAGTCGTAACACCAGGTTTTTGTTGGTCAATGGCGCACTCACTTCCCGCTGCCTCAAGATAGCAATACACCCAGAATGCACCTGAACACACCTCCCTGTAAGACCTGTACACCCTTGAGTGTGTTGGGCTGTGCCGGTTGCAAGATAGGGCCCTATATGTGTAATTGTAACTCTGTGTAATTTTCTTCTTTTTCTGCTGAGCTGTTTGGGAATGCAAAATGACTGTCAGTTAAAACTGACAAAGTTGCATTGCGGCCTGTTTTATGATTTGGGAAAAAGAACACTAGTATCTGATTCCCTGAGTTATTGGAATTGGTTAAGACAGAGAAAATGGTGAATTGGCACATCCCTACAGTGTACCATCATTACCAACACTCACCTAACTAAGCCCACCTGTTGCTCTCAGCCTTTTGCTGAATGCTTCAACTCTCCAGTCCAGATCCCCTGCTAGCAGTTCATCTACAGCTGACCAACTTCTCTTTGAATTATCAAAGCATTATAAGTTCAATAGATTCTAGGCTTGGACTCATTGGACTCAATATCAGCCGTGGGTAGTGTTTGCACAAGTCTGGATGGAGGAAGAAAATGTCAACCTGTGGGAGCTTGACTATTACAGAGTGTAAGTGAGAAGGCTATTGGGACGCACTACATCGTCTTTGAGCCCTTCTTGAATGCTTAATGGGCATCCTCTGACAATGTGTTTTTCAGTTAAATGAAATGAGATTCAGCATGTGACTCTATCACCACATCTATGTGTGATACAGTTTATCCATTTTCAACAAATGACTAAAGCCACTGCAAACAGAAGCCTTCTTATCAGAAAACCTCAGATTTGCACCTGCTCTCCAGAGAAGACGTGAACATACTGAGAACTCAAACTGAGACAGCCATGGCTGTTTCAACAGGTCATTTATTGAAACATAAACCTCTGCCGTATTTGTTTGATTATCTGCTCAAGACACAACAGACTGGCATGCTCAGTTTGACTAAGAATTAAAAACCCAGCTTTCCATCTTGCCCATTGAGTGGATAAAACGTTTTTTATATAATTTCCCCCAAAAAATGCATTTTTATATCTAGTTGAGAATGCAAAGGGTAGTGCCTCTACATTTACATCTCTGTCATTTACATTTTTGTTGTAGTTGCGTGTACACCCACAGAGCAGAAACAGACTAACATATTGTACCAGAGAATACATAGTACAATGCTATTTTAAAATATATTAGGTGTCAAAGGTCGTCAAAGGATTAATCATGTACAGTATGTAATGTTCCAAGCAAGGATGCAAATCATTTCATGGTTCTACTGTTTTAAAATGTGAGATTTGTCTTATGTTATAGTAATCTGATTATCTTAGAGTTGTGGACCGTTGGTCAGACCAAAGAAAGCAATTTTAAGACGTGACCTTGGGCTCTTGGAAAATGGATGGGGGTTTTCCCCACTTTTTAATGATGCTGTGACCAATTATAAAAATAATCAATAGATGCAAGCATATTGTTTCTTCGAAAGGACCCCTGAAGTCCTGCGTGTATTATTACTTCTGTCTCTTCATAAAAAAGAAAGAATTCCAGAAAAAGTCAGAATTTGTCATGCACACACGCACAGTGCTGTTATCTTTCAAGTTTCCCATTTGCCTGCACACTAATTTGTCAAGGCTGTTGGATTTGCAGGAGAAGCTTGTTCCCCCTCTAAAGCAAACTAAATGTGAAGAGTTTAGAGAAAGAAATGATCAGAATCAAGACCTAACTGTTGTTGTACTAGTTGTCTTCAAGCTAAATGAATGCTTTCATCTCACCACTGTATATCAACCTTCTGGTAACAATACATTTAAGGTTCATATCATGTTAGGTCAGGTGTGTGTTGCCTAGAAATAATTTACATTGTAAACAATCATCAAAGAAAAAATGAATACAACTTGACACACCTTACATACCCAAAGGTTACTCTGTTCCTGGCCCTGTTTTCCTAAATGATGCATTGACTGTAAGTGTAATTGATTGCCAGGTTCAGCTACCAGCATCCTAATATACACAGTGTTATCAAGGTTTAGTATTTCTCCACCAGAGTTACAGTCCTGGCAGTGTGGAGAAGGCTTTATTTCACCCTTGGACTGTCACTAAGGGAGTAAAACATTTACAGAAAGCAGTTGTCCCGTTAAAAGAAGAAGGGCAAGGGGTTTCTTTAGGGGAAATTGGGACTTTCTAAATTTCTAAATGTCCCTGCATATATTGGATTCATTAAATCGCTTTGCCGTCTTCCCACTCATTGTTTAACTCAACCTTTTTAAAAGATGCAGAAGGCAGCTGTTTAGAGCAAAAAAAAAACGTATGTTATGTAAGTGGAAAGAAACATGCCTCGAAATGACAAATTTGAGATCAATTAATACATGTTTAAGAACACATTTTTGTACATTCTTTCTGGAAACATATCTACCCTAGCGTTCATCAGCGTTCTGAATCAGCTGCAGCTGTCTGATTGATTTTTTAGGGAGACCTGTAAAGACACCGTTACAGTAGTCAAGTCTACTAAAGATGAAATGGACAAGTTTTTCCAAATCCTGTTGACGCATAAGTCCTTTAACCCTTGATATATTCTTAAAATGATAATAGGCTGACTTTGTAATTGTCTTAATGTGGCTGTTAAAATTCAGGTCTGAGTCCATGACTACACCAAGATTTCTGGCTTTGTCTGTTGTTTTTAACATTGTTGTTTGAAGCTGAGTGCAGACTTTTAATCGCTCCTCTTTTGCTTCAAAAACAACCACCTCAGTTTTTCCTTCATTTAATTTCAGAAAGTTCTGGCACATCCAGCCGTTAATTTGTTCGATGCACTTAGTCAGTTTTTGTATTGGACTATAGTCCCCTGGCGATAGGGTTATGTAAATTTGTGTGTCGTCAGCATAACTATGGTAATTTATTTTGTTGTTTTCCATAATCTGAGCCAGTGGAAGTATGTAGATGTTAAACCGAAGAGGCCCCAGAATGGAGCCTTGCGGAACTCCGCATGTCATATTTGTTTGTTCAGATGTATAATTACCTATTGACACAAAGTAATCCCTATTCTGTAAGTATGATTCAAACCAGTTAAGTACTGTGCCAGAAAGTCCAACCCAGTTTTCCATTCGGTCTAGTAATCCGTGTCAAATGCAGCACTGAGATCAAGTAATACTAAGACTGAGATTTTGCCACTATCTGTGTTAATGTGGATGTCATTAAAGACTTTGACAAGAGCCGTCTCAGTGCAGTGGTGTGGTCGGAAACCCGACTAAAAGGTATCAAAACTTTTGTTTAGTGATAAGAAATAGTTGAGTTGCTGAAAAACTGCTTTTTCAATGATTTTACTTAAAAACGGAAGGTTTGATATTGGCCTATAGTTGCTCATTAGTGATGTATCTAGATTGTTCTTTTTTAATAATAGCTTGATCACTGCAGTTTTCAGGGCCTGTGGAAAGATACCTGAAAGAAGAGACGTGTTCACAATCTGTAGGAGGTCAGAGGCCAAACAAGTCAAGACATTTTTGAAAACACCCGTTGGTAGAATATCAAGGCAACAGGAGGAGGTTTTCACATGTTGTATAATGTCCTCCAAGTTTTTATGGTTGATTGTATGAAATTTTGTCATATTGGAACTAGTTTTGCTTGAACACTGTGACAACACATCCGGTACTTGATATGGAGGCACTGATTGTTTGTTTGTCTTTGAAGAAGGAGGCAAAGTCATTGCAGGCCTTGGTAGATAACAGTTCAGATGGTACAGGTACTGGAGGGTTTGTTAACCTATCGACAGTGGCAAACAAAGCATGTGAATTATTATTGTTTCTAGAGATAATATCAGAGAAGAAGGACCGCCTTGCTTTCCTAAGTTCCAAATTATAAATGCGAAGTCTCTCTTTATAGGTGTTATAATGGACCAAGAGATTTATTTTTCGCCACCTTCGTTCAGCCTTTCTGCACTCTCTTTTTTCTGTTCTCACCAATAGGACATGTCTCCATGGAGATCTTTTCTTATCAGAGACAACTTTGACCTTAGTGGGAGCAATGGCATCAATAACATTTGTAATTTTACAGTTGAAATGATCTACAAGCTCAGTGACTGAGAGCCCAGAGAACCCAGAGAGGGCGGGTGTGGAGGAGAAAAGCTGAATAAATGTTTCACTGGTGTTTTCAGTGATATACCGTTTTCTGATTATCTTTGTTTGGATACTTTTGGGCACAGAGGTAGTGCTGCTAAAGAAAACACAGGAATGATCAGAGAGAGCAACGTCAGTCACCACAACCTTGGAAATGTTCAGACCCTTGGAGACTATCAGGTCTAGAGTGTGCCCCTTATTGTGAGTGGGCTCCGTCACATGCTGAGTCATTCCATAGTTCTCAAAAACACAACACAGTTCTTTGGTCCCTCTGTCCTGGGTGTTGTCCACATGAATGTTAATGATTACACAATCAAAGTTAATACAGATTATAGACAGCAGTTCAGTGAAGTCAACAATGAAGGTTGCACAATATTTAGGTGGCCTGTAGATATTTAGAAATATCGCTTGAGGGGAGGACCTTAACTGAAGAGCCACATATTCAAAAGAAGCAAAATTTCCATAACATATTTGCGTACAGTGGAATGAGTCATTAATGAAAATGGCAACTCCACCTCCTTTCTTATTCACTCTATTCTCGCTCATAAAACTGAAGTTAGGGGGAGCTGACTCAATGAGAACAGCAGCACTGTTATTTTGGTCTAACCAGGTTTCAGTTAAAAACATAAAATCTAGCTTGTGATTAATAATAAAATCATTGATTAAAAATTATTTTCCTGCCAAAGACCTGACGTTTAGTAAAGCTAGTGTTAGCGTGTTTTCATTTTTTGGGACAGGCTGTAGCTGACGAGGAATGGATGCTAAATTTGCTAAGTTTGCAGTTAGGTGCTTATTCGCCATTCTATTACCTATCACAACATAAATTGAGGAAGAATTGAATACACAGGGCCCGGGCTTGTCTTGGAAAGAGTCATGAGTGTCACTAGTCGTGCAGCCTAGGCCCGGTTCAGTTAATGCTTGCTGGATTTTGCACGTCCTTATCAATCTGGGGGGAAGGAGTTAGCTGACATCCTGGCAGAGGTGCCTGGTGTTTTACTTTTGCCCGGGGTCGAACAATGGGGGAAGGAAGGGGTATAAATTTGGTTCCACCATCTACTAGCTGCTTCATGTGGTCAGTGAACTCCAACATAGGGGTAGGGGAAGGAGGGGAGAGGGTGAGTGGAGACAGCGATGGCTCCTCAAAGGGTTTGGGGTTGGTAAGGGGGTTTGAGGGGTGCTGGATGGGTGAAGAAGGGAGTTGAGGTTTCATGTCTCTATTCTGTGGACTCCCATGGTCAGATCTTTGCACAGGTGGGGGCTGTGGTGGATCACAGCACTTTATGTCTTCCTCTTGTTTAGATTTGTCTTGTCTCATGACCTTGGCAGAGGGAGCAGATGTGTAGTGCATAAAGTTGAGTAGATTAGATGTGAACACTTTTACTCCTGGCTTGTTAAGGAAAAGTCCATCTGCTTTAAAAAGATGTCTGCGATCCCAAAAAATGAACTGCAGAGAATGGACGGTACATTCAGTTGAAAGCCATTTGTTTAGTGCCAACAGTCGGCTGAATCTCTCAGCTCCTCTTCTCACTGGCGGTATAGGGCCACTGATAAACACATCTGCGTTTAGGGAGCTGACTGTGTTCAGCAGTTCCCTAAAGTCCAGTTTCTGCAATTCAGACTGTTGCTTTACAACATCATGTGACCCTATATGCAGTATAATGTTCTTCACAGTTGGGTATACTGCCACTATATCCGGGATTCTTTGGGTCAAATCAGACACCAAGTCTTTGGGAAAACAGAGTATTTTGGTGTTTTTACTGTTTTTTAAATCTTTTACGATAGAGTCACCCACAATCAGGGTTTGAGGCCCAGTTGTTAGCTTTTTATTTTTTGAATTGCTCTCAGTCCTTACCCTGCTATGTGGAGATGAGACGCAATCCTGGTCATCAGATGGCTGTCCAGCATCTTGCAGCAGAGGAGCAAATCTGTTATCCACTTGCACACCAGGTTGTTGGGGGGGCATTTTGATGCTAATTTTCCCTTTTGCAGCTGCCCACGGCTGTGTCCTACTAGGTACAGGGGTTGAAGAGGCGCTCTGCCTGGATGATAATGCAGGCCAGCCAGTCATATTACAAATCTCAGGGCACGGTGCCCTGCCCGTTTGTTGTCCTCCCATTTCCCAGGAAAATTATTTACTCTTAGGCTTCGCACCAGAAGAGTTTCAGGGAGGACTACCACTTGTTGATTTATTACTCGTTTCACAGCCCTCCTGTTTCTTTGCAGTCTTGTTGGTGCTAATTAGCTGTGTGTTAGCATGCTTTTGTCCATTGTTTTGGGTCCATGGTAAAGTGGTTTCATTTCCACATAGTCCGTTCACTTCCACATTCACTTCTAATCGGTGAACCTTGGTTTCCAGAAGGGCTTCTGAAGGAGTTTGTAGTAATCATCCACAGAGAAAGGAGGCATCTTGCTGCTAATTAGCTTTAGCTACAGTCACTGTAGGACAAGCTTGAGCTATTGGTAGGCCAAGCTCACGCAGATAAATGTTGACATATGGCAATAGCCTACTATGTCTACCAAAAATGTATAGTCCAGTGATTTCAGGAGCCGCTGCTCGTACTTTCTCTAAGAGGAAAAGCAAGATTATCAGCAAAAATATGCAAGCATCTGCACTGTAAGAAGCAGGAAGCAGCCCTGGATGGATGGATCATTAAATTGCTAAATCGGAATGAATTTCCATGACCCTTTTTAAGTTTTGTGATTTATTTATCCTTTGGATAATTAATAAGTTAAAACCCAGGAGAGATTTTTCATATGCATGTATAAATTTGTTGTGTTCCCGCTGTATCTTCCAGTCTTTTCACAAATGTATACAGCTTGCCATTGTTTCATTTTTGGCCTCAAAATATAGCCACACGGTGCTTCTCTTCCCCTCTGCCATTCTTCTGCTCCGTGTGTGTGTGTGTGTGTGGTGCTGGCTGCTGCCGAGCCTGGCTGCTTGCTTGCTTGTTTACCTGGTGCCGCGGAGCCACGTGATGGTACAACATCAAATCACAAAAGGTGGGAGTAGGAGCAGGTTGTGTGCCTGCTCCACGCTGTGACAGCATATGTGACAGGAAGAAGCAGGACAGACACAGACAGCCCGTTCGTCTCTTTGACAAAACCGCAACGGTGCATAGTGAAGAAAAACTCAAGTATCAATCTCATTACACTGGTATTGATCAATATCAATACCAAGGTTGGTATCAATATTATTGATTTGGATCGATCCGCCTACTACTACAGTCCACCGATTTCAGTATTTTTCAATACTTTCCACCACTTGGATTTCTTAGGACTTCTATAGAGGAGACTTTTATGAGTAATAAACATTTGTCAGATTTTCTGTTGCAATTTGTGGGGGATTCACCACTTTTTTTCTCAAATGTTTATACTATAACTCTATTCTGTATTTAGGGGAAGTTCTCAACCTCCTAGTCTAAACTTTTTCACATTCATGGTAACATTTCTACCAAGAGACACTTCATTTCCTTGCATAACTAATGATTCCTCAGATCAAACAGAATACCAAATAAATGGCTCACTGATGGGAGGGACATATGAATTTGATAAATTGATCTTAATAAAACCAGCATGCACTTACAGCGTATCGAAATACATCAATGGTTTCTAAATCAAATCACGGCAGCACTTACACCAAAGAGCAGTGGAAATGCGTCAAAGAACAAGTTGACTCATAGGTAAAGTGACAATGTTTAGTGCAAAAGCAGTGAAAAGACTGATTGAGGTTAATGTGTATAGGAAAATGACAGACCCCCGGTATTTGCACTTCACACTATAATTGTCTGCTTGTGTTGGCATAAGCAGCACGGCGTATTGTAATCAGACAACACGTTGTGCGATCAGACAAATAACATGGTGTGAAAGAGAGGGGAGTCTAGTTTCTCGCAGAGATTACAATCAAACACGTGTTGAGAAGAAGACTGCGTTGTTCATCATATACTGTAAATAATGTCGGAACACTGGTATTGCTGTAATAGACGCCAAGGACAGCATGGAATGGCAAATTAGGCTCTCGGCATCAAATCAGTAGGTGTAAAGTCTCGTCTGAATTATCATGTAACTTGGAGTCGAGTTTGCTCCATAATGAGGCCAGGAAGGAGTAATTGTTGCAGACTTGCTAGAGGGTGAAGGGTTTGTTTCCAACTCAGAATGATATGGCTGTTCATTGGCCACAATGGTAATTAAATCCCTCTGCAAAAACCATTACGATTTCAAAATGTCTAGAAATGGTGTTCCAAAGGTTCCAAAATTCCCACTGCCACCATCTGCAGCCCGATATCTCCTTTGGTAAAATGCCACATGGTGGAGCACCAACTGATGTACAGTAGTTTGGTCCTGTGGGTGCACGTTAGTGGGAACACCAAGTAGGATTGTTGTGTTGGTGTAGGGATGAGCTGCAGTTCTCAGTGCTACATGGCCAGCAGCTAGAGCAATAAACATCACCAACAACATAAAAAACATCTTGTAATGGCAGTGGGTGGGAGCGTGAGAAAGCAGCATAGGATAGAAAGGCCAGAGAAAAAAAAGAGTTTGTTTTACCCTTTCATCTTATATTTTCCAAATCCATGTAATGTTTTTCTCCTGCTGGGTGGCCATTTTATTTTTTACTAACAACCAGGGCTGTAATACTCAAGTCCGGTCTTGGACTCAAGTCCGGACTCGAGACCGTTTTTCTATGGTCTCGGACTTGTCTCGGACTCGGTAGTATTTGGACTTGGACTTGTCTCGGACTCGGCCACTGGTCTTGCAAAATATGGCTTTTGGTCTCGACCGAGTCCAGGTGTCTTTATTATGTTGGAGATAATATTGGAGGTAAAGTAAAACACAGTTCAGGTGGGGATATTGTTCGGCTTTTTACAAGTTTAGACAGCTAGTTAACGCTACGCCAATGTTTGCTAACGTTAGTGCACCAGCGTAAGCCTAGTTAGCTTACTAGGTAAATATTACGGCTGCCTCCGGAGTTTCCTATATCTGCGTCCACGTTGTCAACATAAGACCTGTGGCGTTAGTGCTCCTTTTGAGCCATCATTTTAATACATGAAATAAGCTTTGCTCTTACGACATGGGTGGGTTTTTGTTACGTTATAAAAAAGCTAACTGGCTATAGTTAGCCTTTTGTATGCTAGCGGACATTAGCTAACGTTGCCGAGCCAGCTGTCTGTGTGTGTGTGTGTGTGTGTGTGTGTGTGCACGCGTGTGTGTGTGTGTGTGTGTGTGTGTGTGTTCCCTAAACAACGTCTTCCTGATGGATTTATTTTTAAAATTATGCAATTTGTCTCAAATAAAATTAACATATGTTAAATTACACTCTGTTCATAGTTGTAATGTTTTCTGAAAATACATGTATTTCCAATTTACCCACGTCCAAATAACAATAGAATACAATATTTTTTAGGGAAGCCATACTTCATACTGGTCACTTCATTTCTACACTACATCTGGAGTGAAGCAATGTTGTAATTTAGTTGTTCAAATGCTCAGTACTAGTAGCCTACCTACTGTAGCAGTTCTAATGCTCAGTACTAGTACCTACTGTAGTAGTAGCAGTTATAATGCTCAGTACTAGTACCTACTGTAGCGGTATTGTCTATATAGCTATTATGAGTTATCACCACATGATATCAAGAGGAATGGCTATACTCATAAATACTGGGTGTTCTGACAGTGTTTTTGCTTTTATATCAACAAATAACCCAAATTGATTGTTTTGATACTGTCATGCATAAGACCTTTTTTTCTGTCCTGGACTCGGTCTTGACTCGGACTCGAACCTCTTTGGACTCTGTCTTGAATCGACTCGAACCTCTTTGGACTCGGTCTTGACTCGGACTTGACTAGTCCTGGTCTTGGACTTGTCTTGGACTCGACAACGGTGGTCTTGACTACAGCCCTACTAACAACTTTTACTTCAAACTCAGATCTGTGATCTAAGCTTACACACACTTCAAACAATAGTCTTTACTACAGAATACAGAAAGAGTGCCCAGATGATGGCCCTAGAAATAGCATTTTCATATGCAAATGGCACAAAAAAAACCATTCCAATCTGTTATTTTTGTCTCCAGATGGACTTTTGAAGTTCTTTGGCCTCTTTCCCGCAGAAAATCCATACGTTTTTTAAGACAACTCCATCTACACAGCCTGGTGATGGTACATCAAGCTACCCATTTATGTCTAGAAAGCAAGTTTTATTGCTCTAGCTGTGGTGACAAATGAGAACCAACATTTGTTATATTGCATGAGCAAAAGCAACAACAGTAGTGGACCAAAAACATTGTATGGTACTAACTTTACTTTGCTCTATTTTAAAGCTAAGGGGCCACTAAATTATTATGTAGGAGCTAGAGAGATAAGACAGCAGCACTTTAGTGGCCCTTGAAGGATGAGCTGTTAGTGTTTGACAGCAGATTGGCAGGAGAGTATTTCTCAAGTGTTTTTTCCACGTTTTCAGCATTCGACCCTAAATCAAACAAAGAGGATTATTTATTTTTATGATCCCTTTAGTTTTTCTTTTAACAAATCTGAAAAGCAGCAAGGGAAAAAAAACCCCAAACTGTTAAAAGTGTATTAAGATCCAAAAATATCTCTGACAATTTAATCTTTGTGCTTATTTGCATTTGAATCAAGTATTTAATTAAACTTCACATTTAAGACCTGGATTAACACCTGGATTGTAGAGATGATGTTTCCTATTCCCTTTGTTGCTTAAGCCATTTTTAACCCTGTCTCCAATAACGTCCTGAGAATAAAACAAATGAATGTATAAATACCAAAGAAAAACATTAGCAATCCAGAAAGTTTGCCTCCACTCAGTAGATCCAAAGACAATACCTGCATGGTTCATCACATTTCAAACATGCTTGACATTTACGTAAAATAAAATATATGACAAATATTTTTATAACTCAAATACACTGGGAAATACAGTGCTTATTGTTCTATATTCAAGATTTAGGAGCAAAATGTTTCGTGTTTTTTTTTGTTTGTTTTACTTTTTTGTTAAGATGTACATTTGATCTGTTTATAATCAATGTTTGATATGTGGCAAACCACTGAACTATGCAATAAGCATGTTCTTTTTATAGAGGTCAGGCGATAAGAGTTTCTAAGGAGGTGTTTGGAGATTCAGAAGCTACAGTAAGTTTAAATATATTATGCATCGTGCACACACTTCGCAACTCTCTGGAGGTTTTTCTAACAGATCAAAGCAGTTCCTCTGTTCTGAAATAATGAGGGAGGAAAAAAAGTGAAGATATCCTCATCAGACATGTCAGTCTCCCACCTTGAATGTACCATCAGCAACCTTGCGCCTCAAGTATTATTTTAAGAGTGAACTAAGTGTAGGCCATATGCCGAGCTGGAAGCCAAAATAAAAACTGGGATTCAGAAAAGACGTTTGACGTGCTACTAACCCGGCCCAGTTATATGTGGACGAATGTTACATGGTCAAATCATTTTACATCAAGAACACACCTCAAGGATCCTCACCGTGGCACCATCCTTTTCACTCACACACTCTGAGGGTTACCATGGAAACAAGGAGTGTACTGTTGTAGCCTCCTTGCAAAGTGCTGCAGCCTTCCACCAGACTAAACCTGCCCCTGTTACAGCGTTTCTAGGATGCGGCATTGTCTAAACCAGCTGTTGACAAATTAATCTTTCCGCGAAATCTGGATATTTCTAATAATAAATGACATACTGAAAAAAATAAATCCTTGAATACCAATTACATACTTGTGTCCCAAAAATAACTGTTTGCATTCCCTGGTTAAAACCCTCCAAAACTAGGCTACGCCTATGGTGTTTAATCCTTTTGATGTCTGAAAAGACCACACAAAAGGGATTATTAAAAGGATGTTAGTCTGTGGAAACCAGCTGTAAGAAGAGGCAGAGTTTCTAAAGTAGCATGAGTATTAGTCCTGTAACCAGCCAATGATAACAAGTCCAACTGCACTCATCCCTCCAAAGGTACTTAACGCCTATTCTTGAGTTACATGCATGCCAAACAATGCCTTATCCAATCTTCCAGGAAAGATCCTGACAGGACAAATCAATTCTATTTGGGGAATGTATGAAACTAGCAATGCAAAAGAGGTAGAACATCATGTAAGCATTCTTTTTGAAAATATTTATTTCCTTAAATTATAGCTTGTTCATACATACAAGTACTTTCCTAAACATGTCATGTATTTTTTTCAATTTTAAAATCTATTTGTGAAATGCTAATTAAAAATAATGCAAGACCAAAAATGTAGATGAATGCATCTCGGTGGTGGTGCAAAGTCATTGTTATTCACTTGGTATTTACCCATGTTTGCAAGTGGACTCTAAGGCTGCATACTACTGATGAACCAAGACTCAGATCTTGTAAACACCTGCCTGGATAATCATTATTTTATTGCTTTATGGAGAAATAATCTGCTGACCAGGTGCTTGAGCATATATTGCATGCCTAGAATGTTGATGGATGTGGAAAACGCTCATTTTTCCTGATTAATATTACATTTAAGGTGTGTCAGTAGTAAAATCATGGTGATGTGATGATTAATTAAATCACTCTAACTGTATCATTTACTAAACCAGAAAGTGCTTTGTGGCACTCATTATTTAACAGCCACTGAATGCAGGTCTCAACTTCATTCCATGGAGAGGTGACTTGATTGAAAGGAACAAAAAACAAGGTTGAAAAATATATTTTTTCTCATGACCTTTGTTTGGACTAAACTTAAAATGAAAAGACTGCAGAAGAAGAGCAAAAGCTCTAAATAGATGTATAATTTGATGATAAATGGAACATCAGCATGTACAGTACATGCATGAGTATTTCAGCAGATACAGTAGAGCAATAAAGAAATACACTGGCTTGGGAGTCTGTTGAATTCTACAGGCCTTTTTATTTTTAGGCCTAAATACTTATTAAATACATAAATTTTTTTTATTTTGTCTATTCCGATCATACACAACATGGCTTTCCCATTACTTTTCATAATAAAAATGTCTTGAACTTCTAACAGAAAAGCGTTAATGAAACCACATCCCACAGTGCTGTTCCCCTGTGGACTATTCATATGCCATTCTATACAGTGGCCGACAGAGGCAAACGCACTGCAACTTAATGAAACACACGCAAATAGACAAAACACGAGCTAATTAAGAAAACATCTTCATACATTTGACAACACATGCACAGCATTTAGCAAATACGCTGAAAATACACATAACACAACCAAATACACAAACATGCTGCAAATACAGAAACGATGCAATGAACATTAATTGTACAAATGAATTGGACATAGCTTATAGAGATTTGTGCATATGGTTGTAAAACATGACACTTTACAGTAAAACCAGCACATTTATCACATAAAAGCAGATACAACAATAAAACCAACACATAAAACAAGCATATTTAAATTAACAGTGTAGCATACAACTTTGTAAAAATGTAGTAGTAGGCTAAGTAGATATTTTTACATCCTTACACATTCAGTCGGCTTGCTATAGTCTGTTGGGATTTTTCTCTCCGTTTGATAAGAGCCGCATTTCCCATATAATCTATTTGAAGTTTTGTAATCCAACTCTTTGCACTGTAGAAGATGAGGTCACACAAAAACAAGTACACTGTACACATGGCCATACTGACACTGCAACAAGTGCAGCATCAATCTTGGTAGCAATGGGCTTTGTACAGGCCCTTAAACATTAATGGAACAACTGAACTTGTTGCCTTAAAACAGCCCATTCGGCATTTAGTGAATCACGCTGTATCGGCAAACAGTAGCTCCAATTATGTAAAATAAATAAATAGCCAGGATCCGTGGACATTGAGTGGCTACCTAATTCAGCTTTTGCAACCATGCCTTAAAATGATAAATTGAAGCATCTATCTTAGTTATCAGATAGATTTCATAATTTCTCCATCTGGAGCCACCAGCTGCTTTTGTTTTCTGAGTCAGACTGAGGCATAAGGGAGGCAGGCTTGACATAACCCATACCCACGAATGTCTGACTTACTGAGGCAACAGATATCCACAAGGGATTTCCCAACATTCGACAGTCGCTGATATGGCATATCTAAGCTTACATACATCTGTTATACAGTATGAGCATTTCCCATTAGGCATGGTAAGCAGAGCTCACTTCTGAGACCATACAATATAAGTGATGAGGAACAAGCCTGCAGGGTAAATGAGCCTGAATCCGATCGTCATGGTTTCTGACACAGAGGACTAGTTTTTACTTAATTACATTTTGAGATATGCTTCTAATATGAAGAAGAGTATCACTTTCCCTGTACATGTTTTAAATAATTCCTACTCAGTTTTACTGACATTAACAGATGTATAAGTCCTTGAACAAACGCCTGAGCTTTATTATGTATCCCCTTTAGGTGAAAAGACATAAGTTGTTGCTTAGAACAGAAGGCATTGCTGAGCTTGTCTTTGTGCGATTTGACTCAATGCATGTTGAAAAAAAAATTAAACTGTTCTGTGCAAATTTACCTTCAAACTTTAAGTAAAAGCAGGTACAAAGTATACACCCCTTTTACAGGATTGCATTATTATTCAGATTGAATTTATACTCATTGCCAGAAAAGACAGCTTAAAAACATCTTAGACCAACCGGTTTCTGTTCAGTACTAAAGCAGAAACTAGTGTGATGTTCTTATCGCTTAGCAAAAGCTGCAGTGAAAAGGTCAGGGCACAAAGTCCAGTGTTCTACCAAAAGTCAACGTTGTTTTCCCTTAACGGTGGAGGTGTTCTCTCCCTTATCCTATAGGACCTTTACACTCACTCAAATATCTTCAGTTATTCTGCCGGATGAGACCTGTGCTCAGGGTGAGGTTGGTTGGAGATATGTAAGCTGGGAATTAAATGACATCACAAATGCACCATTAACTAATTTGAATAGTGTGCACTCCAAAACACAACCAGCACAGTACTGGTGCGTGTCAATTTAAAGTTTAAAGTTTCATTTTTAACTGGCATGGTGAATGCCATATTCAATACAACCTGAATTAATTTTTTTTTTTTTTAAATAGATAGAAATGAATGACAAAGTGTTTTTTTTGTTGTACAAAAAGTATGGTAAACACATCTTGCTCTGGCCAATTCCAAATGGAAAAGCGTTGTACTGTCTTTTCCAAAACTTGCAAGCTCTCCAAAGGTGAATTAAAGTTTGGCCGAAGTGGTGGTTGGAAAAAAACTGCATACACCTTAAAGTCCAAATAAAATCACACTTAATCATTCACTTTTTTATGTATTGTTAATAGTAGTTTTGTCTAAAGCATACCGGAACAGATGCTGTATACAGTAAATAACGGTCTAGGCATATGTTATTCTAGACATAGGTGGAATGATAGAGGTCAGATTTGGGAATTGATAGAACGCTTAACAATCTTTTATCTGTTATGAGATTCACCAAAAGCTGTTGCATAGAATACAACAGCTGAATAGAGCAATGTTATAAAGGTTAAACAGCTGCAACACAATTGTCAGGAAAGTATGGTAATCAGACCACACACTTTTCTTAACTTTAAATAACTCTATTTGTCTAAACTAAACCATATGTCAACCATAGAAGCAGCTGATTAAAAACCAAAAATCAGACAGATCTTCTCATGCAGAGCCATGTGAAAACACTACCCACAAAAGCCTCTACACAAAAAAACAAAGTCAGAGTTTTCTGCTAAACATAACATTTGTTTTGAATTCACTAACCTTAAATATTACAACAATAATTCCGCGTCACTTTTATTTTAGTTTTCTACTTCTGTGTGCTGTCTGAAGCAGGCAAACTTTAAGGAACAGAAGGAGGGAGATCAGTGAGTTTAGGGAGAGAAGTCATGGTTCTCAATCCCTTGCCAGTGGGAGTTCTTACAGTCTACTTTTGATCACTATTAGAAGACCAGGCATCACTAGTGCAGTGGCACCCTATTATTTCTGAAGTCTGTCTTTCCCTTTGTATTTTATTTCTTGGTAGTTTATGCCTGACATTTTCACAGAAGACATTCTGACAAGCACATATTGACATTAACATTAACAAGGGCTGCATTCAATTGAGATGATGCACTGCCAATGCTTTGCTATGATGAATGTTTGCTAACTGACATGGCTTAATGGGGCACATAAATGGTGTGTGTGTGTGTGTGTGTTTTAATATTTTCCCCGTTAGAATCTCAGTAGCGTGAGCATTTCAACCTGAAATTTAGGAATGTTTCATTTTTTAAGAATTTACCAACACCATGAAACATTTTGACACAGAAAAAAAAGTCTGAGTGTTATTTCCTGTTGCTGAAATTCGTTGGTTGAGATGACTGCATAGACGGATACATTTACGATATTATTTTCAGGAGTTATTACCCTGTGATGAAGCAAGGTGCTGTCCCGTCACTGTTGCCATGGCCACAACCAGAGACGGTAGGCTACGGACAACATCCGTGTCCCAACAGGTGACGGTACGTCAGCGCAGACAGCTGTGTCCAAGAAACTGACTGATAGAAACATGTCGGGAATTAATGTTTAGTCTTCCTACACATACTATCATTATGATTAAATTACACTGATGGTAATTCAATCAGCAGGCGTATGACTTCCGTGGCCAGCATTTAAAGCTAAGCTTAAGAAAAAAAAAACATTTCTCTGCATTACTTTTCTCAATCATTTTGTTCACTTATTGTGTAGGCTTATTTGTTTTGGTTGACATTCAGTTATTTCATTTTCACAAACTGGATATTTCAGTAACACATACTGTATGTGTGGTATATTTAGTTCATATTAAGTCATGATAAAGATTCTCCCTTAAACTGAATTATGAAGTGAATAGGAAAAATATATATTCTCAATCTCTTGGAAATTTCATTTGGAATTATTGTATTGTTAACAAGAAACCAAAAAGTAAAATCTGCTGCAAAAAATCATTAAGTAAAATGCCAATGAAAAAGAGACAACTGTTTATGGTAACTGAAGGTGTGTTTTCTAGCACAACTGCCATCACTGAAAAAATCAAGGTCATTCATGGGTAAACTTTCAAATGAATGCTCCATCATTTCACAGATTAAGCCTTCTACACAGGCAAAGCACCCTCATGCTATCTTGAATTAGTTTATGTACGTATGTCTGTTCTGGGTTTTGTTATTGCTCAAGTTTACATTTCAACTGACTCATAAAAGCGATATGAAAGTGTTTAAGGGTAGATTTCAGATTTTTGACTGCTGTACTGAATATCCAGGATTTTACGTCACTTATCAAGAGAAAACAATTGCCACAAGGCCTGCATTGCCAGTTTCTGAGCATTTTTGTGTGCAGCAGAAGAGCTTGCCTGTCAGTATATCACACAAGGTTTGTGAAAACTGGGTCAGAAAGAGGCAAAAGATTTAAAATGTGCACCTATGCTTAAAAAAGCATGTCGAGCTCCTGGGTGGATTGAACTACACGGGGTGTCTAACTTGAGGCAAAGCACATTTATATTTTGAGATTTTTAGATAAAGATGTTTCAGGGAGCATTACATTGATTGCTGTCAGAGACAGCAGTTGCCAAGATATGAGAGATTACAGATGTCGGAAGACATTTTTAACCAAACATTCCTTATTCACATTGCCTCCTCAGATGGCTTTTATGAATAAATTCTGACTTTATTGTTTGGAGAGTTTGATTAAAAAAAAACATTCCAATGCCGTAGAGGTTAGCGTAACCCCTGCCTTTCTTTTTAAACTGTGACTTATACAGAGTAGGAGGCTGGCTGCATGGGGAAAAAAGTGACAACACTTTGATGTGTCTGCTTTTACCTTACAGACATGCTCATATCCTCATTCAATATTCTTAGAGTGTTCCTCTCTTTTTCTCTCCCTCATTGTTGTGAGGTGATGTCACCTTGACATGAAGGTAGAACCATCTTACATTTCCCCTGCCGTTCTATCTGCGGGCTGACCTGTGGGTCGCAGGAAATTCTCGACGGGGATGGACTTGCAGAGGAGCGTCTACCTTTTATCTAATTACATGACAAGAGAGGGAGAGCTGCGGTTCCACGATGCCTTCATGGCTCCTAATATCCCATTCTTTTTCATATTGAATTTTTTTGTACCAAGCAGCCCTTTAATTCTCTCTGCACCCTCATCACCAATGCACTGGGAGAGATGGAAGAGACTAACGCGCCCTGCTTCAAGCACAAAACAACAGTGAATTGTTGGCTTCTCCAATCACACCTATGTGTCAGATCGATTGCATCACTTTATATTTAGGCCTTTCCTACACAAATGTTCCTGTGTGAGGCCCTCTGTGGCTCACAGCGTCAGATGTGTGTGTGTTGCAAGATTTTGATGTCTTTGATCTTTATTTAAACACCCAGTTAGATTTATATCAGAACATCAGAATTTGCTTTATGCATGTCATTACCACAGTGAGTAATAATTCATGGTAATGCTACAGAATGGTTTCATGTATTCTGAAAAGCCTGTGTCTCAGTGCATATTTTATGAATGAGGAATGCAGGTAGTCATGTTTACTATCAGAACCGATTCATTTGTTTCCTTTCATTTCTATTTTTATTTCATGTTCGTTCCGTTGTGTTGTATAAAATCGTAAATGTTCACTTAACACAGACTGAGTAAGGTCACTTACAGAATAAATGTCTCACCGTTTTGTACAGTATTTTGAGCCACTTAAGAACATTGTTTTTTAATTATTGCCATTGTTAAATAAAAAAAAATAAATTAACATTGGGAAAAATTGAGAATCAACTGCAATAGTGTTAGTTTTAAAGAGTTCTACCAGCAACGTCATAATTTGCTATGTACATATCAACTGTCCTTCTCCTGACTGTTAACTTTCAGTGGGCTCAACACAGAACTACTGGAATCTGGCTAACTCAGACTTTGCTAGCAGGGCTTGACATAGATTAATACTAGCCATTTAAAGTGCCCATATTATGAAAAAAATCACTTTCTGGGATTTGGGGGTGTTATTTTGTGTCTCTGGTGCTTCCACAGAGCACTGATCTCAACTTTATGGAGTGTGTCTGGGATTACATGAAAAGACTTTGAGAAAGCCTACACCAACAGAACTCTGTGGTTAGTTCTCCAAGATGTTCGTAACAATAATCATTAGATCCTTCACCAAAATTAACAGCCGCAGGGCTATTGTTTCTCTCCATGAAACCCTAATCAAAACTTTGTATTCTTGAATATATTTCTCCTGATGTAACATGTTTTTCCTTCAAATACAGAAATAATAACTTCAATTCGTACTGGCCCACCCTTTCTAACACATCATGCATCACATCAACTGAGAAGTTCTCAGTTGTATGAAAATACTTCAATGAATTTAATATGCATGATCTTTTCACACCAAAAACGCACCGAAGGGATGGATTACAAGCCATTTCTTGCAGTGTGTATATCTTTGGTGCGCAAAACTATTTTGGAAGAATCTGTCTGAAAGTCTTCCTTTTCCACTAAACAGAACCTGCAACAATACCTCTCTAACACTTTAATGTTTCAAACAATGGGAGCAAAGATTTCACTAAAACCATACTGTTTAACATCTTGAGCAAGGCACAAGGTGTATGTTAGCCAAAAAAGAATTCCATTTTGGAGAGAAGTTTCTTCAAGTTAAATATACTCCACCCAGTTTGTGAAAACCTTGCTTAGAACAGAACCCAAAGGGCTGGCGAACTCAAAGTCATCATAGAACATCTGGACCTGTATTGTCTGCCTCTCAGTTGAGAACAGTCTAGAGTTGCTAGTAGCTGAGCTTTGCAACATTTCTGCAACATACTGACTTTTAAATATTGACTGCAGTGTAGATAAATTGGTATATACTGTAAATGATATTATCTTGAACTACTACCTGATCATATGTTCCAGTCTTTCTATTTCGTCTTGTGTCAAATCTTGAACCAATCACACATTCAACTGGTTCTACTATTTCCCACTTGTCAGGCATACATTTTGATTGCTTGTATTCTGAATTTAGAATTGTGAAAGGATTCTCTAACCCCTCAAAACACGCATTCTGATGGATATCTTGAACAATCTCTTCCATGGAAATCACAACAGAATTCACTGTACTTTGACCAAGACGCGCTGCCTTTGTATCAGAAATGACAGCTGCACAACTATTTACAATGTATGGCGGAGATAACTCTTACTCAGCCTCTAAATATTCAATTGACACTTTCACAAGAGAAACATTACTTGTGTTGGTGGTACTTTGAGGATATGAAAGATCATCTTCTACAGGATCAACTAAACTGCTTCTATGGCACTTATTAAGATGCTTTCTAAAGCCAGAAAAGCTACAAAAATAATGTGAGAATCCTTCTTGACCACATTTCAGAAAAGAGTCCTGCCTGTACATAGCCCATGAATTAAATTAAATTAAAGTGCTTAACAAGGTTGTTTGGCCTTCCATGGTCACTTCTGCACTTCATAGTTTAATCTCAACTAACGCACCATTCTTGCTCGCAACTCTGCAACTCTAGGAGTTTCCTTTGTTTCCCCCGTGTCAATGTTATAGATGGTTGTTTGCAGAAAAGTGAAAAAGCTGCTCGAGGAAGAACTGTTTGAGGTACCAAAAGCTCCTACTGAACCTGTTGCCTTGCATGGAAGTGCATGTTTGTCAACCACTATGAAGTAGAAGTGAGTGCTGCTCTGTGTGGATCCCTGTGGGAGATGTTGTCTAGATGCTGCTACACACTGGATCCAACCTACAACAAAACACATTCAACAGAATTGTTTTGGGGACTAACCTCTGTCAATATCAAGGTGTCAAGATCACCTCAAACTGTGCACAAGAATGAGGTGATGGAAAATATATTTTAAACAACTGTTAAGCATACCTTTTGAAATCTGATGAGCTGATCTACAGCTTGACATGCAGACATCGTTCCCCGCCTCTTTCTACCTTGTGCAGATGGTGGTAGGTAATGTTGCAGCAGCAAGATGGCAGACATGTTACTGTCCCAGCCTACAAATAAGTAAATAAAAGCCTGGTTAACCTTATGCATAGCATAGCATTTAAACTGACAACTTGCACCATCACAAAAATGTATACTGCACATCTACATAATCAACAATTAAAAGTAAAACAGTTCCATCTATACCATTCTCAACATCAGCAGCTGACTCAGCATTGCGCATCAAATCCAAGAGTTCTGTGGTGGGTACAAGTCCATGGCTTTCCTTTATTACTTTTTCTTTGAAATTGGTTGGCCACTTCTCCAAGAATTTGTTGGCCGTGGCCTCACCAAACAGAAGTATGAAATCTTGTTCTATCTGCAATGTAACACACACAGACAGAAGTGATGAGTGATACCTGATACATTGGATATTTTGGTGATGCAGTAAATTAAGATGTCATACCCGTCCTGATGTGTCCAGAAATCGTGGGAAGACCAAGAAGACATCTGATGATTTGGCTTTATCGTTGACCATTGCTTGCCGATATATAAAGGTCATTTTCATCTTCTCACGAACAGTGTTTTTATCAGCAGAGTGTCTCAAAACAGCAATAGCTGCGTCCACATCCTCATCAGATGGCTCTCTGTCAAAGGTGAAGGGCAGACAACCACGGCCAGGCCCACCAACTTAAGACAAATACAATGTTAACAACTCCTTTCTGTACAATTCACAGGTCACTATTATAATTACATATCACTGAACATAAACAGTAAACATACCTTTAGTAAATTTGCTAACTGAGGCACCTCTTTCCTCTGCTGTTTTTCTTTGTATGGTCTTCAATTGCCATGCAAGGTATCCCAAACCACTCTCCGGATAGTAATTATGTTCCTATGTGATTATTAATAAATTATAAAGAAGTACTTAACATTTCAAAGAGAATATGAGCATAATGTTGCAATAACCCATATACATACATATCCATTTTATGAGTATGGGTCTTCTAGATTGGGAAACAAAGCTACTACTCCATTGGCCTTTTAGGCAGGCTTTCTTCGACAGCAGCTACTTCTTCAACAGGGTCACACATAGTGAAATTCAGAATGCTTGATGATGATTAAGAGGCGCCTATTCATTATGAAATATGTACAAAACATAGAAACATATCACAAGAAACTCTTATTTTTAAGACAATAAATGTTCTCATTCCAGCTTTTAAACATAAACTAATTTGTGAATTGTCTTAATTAGTCCTCCTTCGTCCAGCATTAACACCCCTTTTTTACTGTGTATTCTGGTACAACCTCAAAATACAATTATGAACCTATAGATGAGCATAATATGGGCGCTTTAAGAAAGCAGCTAATTCAACAGCACAGCCTCTTCTAAATGGAAATGCTCCCAGAACATTAATATATCACTTCAAAAGCATATGTGGCAAACTATTGATGGAAAGTCTCCATTAAAGGAAATGGGCTCTGAAACTCTTCAGGTGTTTTTCCAGTCGCCTCTCTGTCAGCTTCGCAAAGTTTGTGCTGACTTGTCTATTTTAGAAATAATTTGTTGTGGTGAATAACGTTCATTATGTTCATGACATCTGTGAAACATAACTGATGTTATGTTTCATATTTTCATTTAAACAGCTGGACCAAATGAAACTACGGCTGTAATCCTAACATGGATTACATGCCAGAAGTGTTGTCTTCTCTGATCACTACTCAAAAAATGGAATCTCTAACCAAAGGAGACACTATTTTGGTTCTTGGTACAGGTTCTATGGTACTAAAACTTGAAACCTGAATGTGATGGTTAGAGTTAGCTCCAACAAGTAACTCCTCCTAAAACCTCTTTTACACCTTTGTTAAATAAATACGTTTAATTAGTCTATCCCTTTGAAAAGAGCCAGACTAGCTGTTTTACCCTGTGCCTTGTCTCTAAGCTTAGCTAAGCACATATTCCCTCCTGCTCTACACTTTGCACAAAGACATTGACTGACATCAATCTTATCATTGTATTCCTATAAAAATTAAAACAAATAGGCCTAAGCTATTTCCCAAACTCTTAAACTATTCCTTTACTGAGGATATTTATTTATCTATTTTGTTGTAGCTGGCGAGTACCTACAGTGGTGTGAAAAAGTGTTTGCCCCCTTCTTCATTTCCTGTTCCTTTGCATGTTTGTCACACTTAAGTGTTTCGGAACATCAAACCAATTTAAACAATAGTCAAGGACAACACAAGTAAACACAAAATGCAATTTGTAAATGAAGGTGTTTATGATTAAAGGTGAAGAAAAAATCCAAACCATCATGGCCCTGTGTGAAAAAGTGATTGCCCCCTAAACCTAATAACTGGTTGGGCCACCCTTAGCAGCAACAACTGCAACCAAGCGTTTGCGATAAGGTGCAATGAGGCTTTTACAGCGTCCTGGAGGAATTTTGGCCCACTCATCTTTGCAGAATTGTCCTAATTCAGTTACATTAGAGGGTTTTTTAAGATACCACCAACATCTCAATAGGGTTCTCAGGACTTTGGGGATCAAAGTCATTTTGTTTTTCTTCAGATTCGTGTTTGCTGGTGTGTTTAGGAAAGAACCCAAGTTTGTTTCAGAGTACGAGATGGTCTTCTCCTTCAGATGTTCTTTTTTATCACGGCAAGTCTTCCAGCTCAGCAGTGGTTTTCTTCTTGGAACTCTGCCATTCCTTCAGAATTCATAAGTTTCAGCCCCAGACCATCACACTTCCACCACCATATTTTACTGCAGGCCATTTTGCCCAGTCTTTTCCTGATGATGGAGGCATGAACGCTGACCTTAACTGAGGCAAGTGAGGCCTGCAGTTCTTTGGACGTTGTTGTGGGGTCTTTTGTGACCTCTTGGATGAGTCGTCGCTGCGCTCTTGGGGTAATTTTGGGCGGCCGGACACTCCTGGGAAGGTTCACCACTGTTCCATGTCATCGCCATTTGTGGATAATGGCTCTCACTGTGGTTTGCTGGATTCCCAAAGCTTTGGAAATGGCTTTATAACCCTTTCCAGACTGATAGATCTCAATTACTTTCTTTCTCAAGTGTTCCTGAATTTCTTTGGGTCTCGGCATGATGTGTAGCTTTTAAGGATCTTCTGGTGGACCTTACTGTGTCAAGCAGCTCCTATTTAAGTGATGCCTTGATTGTGAATAGGTGTGGCAATAATCAGGCCTGGGTGTGGCTAGAGAAATTGCACTCAGGTGTGGACAACCACAGTTATAGTATGTTTTAACAAGGGGTGCAATCCACTTTTTCACACAGGGCCATGATGGTTTGGATGGCCATGATGGTTTTTTTCTCCTTTAATAATGAACACCTTCATTTACAAATTGCATTTTGTGTTTACTTGTGTTGTCCTTGACTATTGTTTAAATTGGTTTGATGTTCCGAAACACTTAAGTGTGACAAACATGCAAAGGAACAGGAAATGAGGAAGGGGGCAAACACTTTTTCACACCACTGTACATGTAGTGCATCACCCTTTGACTCAACTAAAGAAGTTGCAACTTCCCAATATCTCAGTTTCTTACTTTTCTCCTTTGGCACCTGTTTGTGCATATACTGTAAATAATAGCACAATTGGGATGTATGCAAACTTATTGTGTATTTACTTATATTTTTGTTTTATTATAATTACTTATGATATCAGAGGGAATCAGTAGGTGTTGGAGTTGTTAGGCTTGGGAGTGTGTATATGACAATGTATGTTGTTTTGTATTTTCTGTGTAATTGTCTTAAGGACCCCCTCAAAAATAAGATGATCAATCTCAAGGGCTTATCCTTCTAAGAAATACAAAAGAAATATGCTGAAGGTTCAACAAAATGTGCATTTCTTTGAGCAAAAATGTCGCAACAAAGGACATTATTTGAGGACCGATATTAACCTGCGAGTGCCTCAAAATGGCGCAAAGGAAAATAATAAACTCCAGTTGGGAGTCTGAAGACCGATAGAGATAGTATAGTGCATTAGGTAGGTAATTAGTGATAAACACAACTCAGAGCATATCAAAGCAAAACTTTAAACTTTAACACTGCCCACTGAATTTTTTAAATCACAAATCCAAACACATTCTCACTCCCATCTCGTAAAATCATGGGTGGGCTTACGGTTCTGTGACACGCGGGTATAACAGGATGGTTAAAGAAGAAAGGTTCCCTGACATACGGCAATAACAGGACGGTTAAGGACACGCCATTGCCCAAATGTCTGTATTTTATGCGTTTGGAGTGACAACGGGTTGCAAATCTACATGTTCATTGTACATGACTGTGTGCTTCATTTATAAAAAGGTTTGATGGAAATAATCATTCAACCCATCTCCAGCAGTGTTTTTTCATTTGTTTCTCATTTTTTGGTATTGTCCTTGAAATGGTATCTGCAATTTGGACAATAATTTAGGTCAGTGGTGGCCCCAGGATTGCTTTGAGATTGTACTGCAGCAGTAGCACAGCATCAGTTCTGGTAATAAATATGTAAATGAAGAAAAGAAAAAACTTTACTCAAAAGCTAATAATTTAAATGTTCTTCCAAACACAGGACAAAAAGGTGACTTTCGCGCCATCAAGGCCTGACTCACATTTAATAAAATGATAAAGGACTAAGATAAAGTACTAGAGACCCAGACTTTAGTAAAAGTACAAGTGCTCTCTCAAAAAAGTAACTTGAGTAGAAGTTAAAGTGCTCTTTCTGCACCACACTTAAGTGGAAGTACTAAAGTATTCAACATTTTTTATTAAGTATTGCAAGTAGTTTATTTTAAAATGTACTACTCAAGTACTGAAAATAAAAGTACAAGTATTGCGTTATTAAAGAAAGCAGTCAAAAGTTTGAATATCATATTGTTTATATTATTTATATTAAATGTTTAGCCTAAAGAACACTCTCAATTCCTTTGGCTGGAGCAGCAGGACAAGGCCAGGAATGTACAACACCGCAGCATGTCATGAACCGCGGGTAGCTAGTTAGCTAGCACTAACCGATAGCTCATGCTGGTCAGTAGAAAATAATTTAAATGTTCTTTCCAAAAATGAGAAGCTTTTTTATACTTAAGTACAGTAGTGAAGTGGTTCTACTTTGATACTATACTGTGCATCTCTGGCAGTCTGACGAAAATCCCACTGTTGTTAACACAGCTCTTTTTTAACAGGTATTAGGGGGGCGCTAGGCATTATTAAACTCAGTGCAAAAAAAAAAACACTATAAAACACTTAAACATGCTTAACAATGATAGCAAAAAAACTTGTGTAAAGTCTGCTTTCAGACACAGGATGTGTACATAGAAACACAAAATCCAGCTGCTCTAATGTTTAGAGTCTTTTAGAGATATGAAAGATGAGGCTGCCATCAATCACAGATGTAGGACAGAGGCCCGACTGAGCCTACACACAGTGGAGACCCCCCCCCCAACCTTAAGCTATATTATTCTATGAAAGACATGCTGTTTGCCAACAAGACATACCATACTTAAAGAAACAACGTTTAATGTCACAGACCTGGATGTAATTCAGAGTCGTGGATATCACACATTTCTGTCAATTAGTACCATCTACAACTTCGTGGCTAAAGAAAGACAACATAAGTAAATCAAATAGTGCCAAAGCCATCATCACGAGCCATTAGGCCTACAAATTTAGTATTATGCTAATTAAATTGATTCATCTAATTAAATGACACTATACAGTGTTTTATTTTGTTTTTGGTTTAGCTTAATAATGTGAAAACATGAAAATATGAAAAATGCAAGAGTTTGTGCTGTTCTTTCCATGTTCCATTTTGACAGTTTGAGTGCAACATATTAGGAATGGTCACATAAGGCTTGTATCATGTGGACGCGCCCACAGTTTTGTTGTCATTACTTCCTCATGGGGGTGACAGAAACTACACACTAATTAAATCAAACGGCCTCCTTGCTTCATCACTAGGACAAGAGAGGCTGCTGGAGTAGACCTGTTGCGGTAAGCGTATCTGACTCATTTCCGTTTCCTGTGCTTGTGTGTTGGTAGCGTGTTGCTCACTAAATACTAGTTAAATTTTTTTGTTTTGCTATTACAGCGGCTAACTGTCCGCTAAACACTTATTCTTATAGTAGTTCTGCCTAAGCACTCAGTTCTTTACATGTTCAGTGACTTTTAAATAACAGTTTTCGAACGCTTGGTAGCTTACGCTACCGTACTTTAGCTTTGCTGTTAGCGACTTTAGCTTAGCAGTTAGCCATATCTGGTTAAGTGACTGGAACTTGAAAAAAATTGTTGTGCATTAAACTACATTTGCTTCGCTTAGAGCTCGCGTCAACGGGCATAGGCATTTTGTTTTAAGTCTTTCAGTGACTTTCGTTAAACAGTTGTTTTGAATGCTTGGTAGCTAATGCTACCGTACTTTAGCTTAGTAGTTAGCAGGGCTGCCAACTCTCACGCATTGGCCGTGAGACACACGCATTTGACTGGTTTCACGCGCTCACATGCCACACCCCCGATTTCTCACGCTGAAGTGTCACCGGTAGTAGATCTACTTGTTGAGCCACTCGTGATCGACTAGTTGTGCTTTCAGAGACTGTGAGGTGGTTCAAGAGCCCTCCCTGTCTGTGGAATTTTTGAATTGTCGCAAACTGAGAACTTTTTTCACAATCCATCCCAGGTGCATTTCCCTGGCTTCAGGTATGTGCTCTGAGTATCACAGACTCGTCCGTCGCTTCGTGTCCACTCTCTCTGTAACAATAGAGGTGAGCAGCGCGGCTGGTAAGCGTAGCAACTTCAGTTCATAGTGGACTCACTCTGCTGTGGACAGTGATGCGTTGCATCCGTGTAGACCTCCAATGAAGAGCATATGTCACAGACCCGCTTAGGGGAGTGTGCTAAACCAAGGTATACCAGTAAATCTTTCCACTGACAAACAGGACACCAGACAACTCGGCTCAAATATAACGCTTTTATTCTAAACAGTTTTAAAACTAGCAACAAACTAATGATTACAAAACACAAATAAGAGATTAGAAATCAAGTACTAAGGTTAAACACGCTAAAAATAATGTTCTTATCGTTCATGGTCAATGTTCTGTATAGTCCGTGGCAATTGCTGTGCAAAGGGCGGCCGCGTCCTGCTCCTAGAAACTGGGCTCTTTCTTTGCTGGTCCACGCGGTGTCCTACGCCTCTCGTTGGCCGACGCTGGGGGAAAACAGGAAGAGCATTCTCAGTGAACAGATCACAAACAGTTCTTTTGCCCACACACTCTCCGAGGGTAGGTGGCAGACTTTCCTTTACTTTACTTTACTTTACTTTATTTCCTCGCGTTGTATCTCTCTCTAGAGTGGCTGCAGTCAATCCTTCGCCAAGCCGTCCGTTCGTCCCGGTTACCGCTACCCTCCGTGTCCTTAGGGCTTCCTTTCCTCGACGTCTGCTCTGCTGCTCCCGACCTGTGCTGTCCCGGCAGTGTCCTTCTCTTCTCTGTTACTGCATTCCTGCTCTCCTTTTAACAGCCTGCACTCTCACACACCTGCTTCATTAAGTCCAAGTGTTTCCAATTGTCTTTGCCTCAGCCCATTAAGTCTGGGCGACCAAAAAAGGAGGAAGGGGGAGGGGCTCCAGTCTTGTCAAGGGGAGACACAACCAGTCTATACATAAACTAAAACCAACCCAAAACATGCAATAATAAAACATGCAATAGTAAATCACACAATAGTAAAACATGCAATAGTAAATCACGCAAAAACTAAGTCATACAATAATAAAACATACAATAGAGGAACATGCGGATGCCCAACAACAAAACCCATGCAATAACTAGGAAAAAATCACAGCACACGCATGCAGACATTTTATCAACAAAAATCCACCTCTGACACATACAGCCACCTCTAAACTTTGTTTGAGACCCAAATGGGCCTCTGTGTCTGTCAGACCGTCTGAATGAGATCCACCATATCAGCGGAGCAATGACATGCACAGCAGACTATATTACAACTCTCCAAAATCTTGGACAACAGAGATGGGAGGAGTTATATTTAGAATGTGCACAAAGTTGTAAACATGAGCAGAAATCTGATGAAACACATCTGAGCTATACTATCCTATATGATATTGCAACACCACTATTGTGCTTCTCCAATCTCTGTCTCTAAATGTAACTGTAAATAATTCATTCAATGTTTCATAAAATGAACAAATAGTCTTTTTTTTCCAAAAAAGTAAATACAGTAAGTGGGGCACAGAGGATGAGGGCCAAACATTACTGAGCCTTGGCACAAAGGTTAAAGGATTATAATGTATGTAAATCAGTGGTTCTTATTCTTTAGATTTTCAGTGGTCTTAGTTGATCCCTCAACATTAATTTAACTTTGGGTCCCTGGTCCCTACACCAGGGACCCCTGGACCTGTTCACCCCAGACCCAAATCTTCTCAGCTGTTGCTGACATATGCTACTGTCTCTTCATGTGGTTCATTATGTTTGGCACATTGCCTGGGTCAGTTCTTATATCATAAGTTAATAATGTAAATAATGTAAATGCCCTAATACCTGTTGATACTACAACAATACAAATGCTCTTAACCCTACAGTTTTGCACATTACTCAATTTTTTGGCACAAAACTCTCCAGAAAGTGCCATTTAATGGTTTATTTTTCAAAAAAAATCCTGGGGGGGGGTATACCCCCAGACCCCCCTAGGGAGAGCCCCCCATACCTCCACACATAACAAATCCCAATAACTTCTCATGCAACATGGTCCCGCTGCCGGGACGTTTTCTCCATTTTTTAGGAGAAAACGTTTCTTCAGTGATAAATTACAAGCATTAAATCTTCATAAACACGCACATGCAGCACATCATTAGAAAGCTTAAAGTCTCACGATTCCATCAAGCCAACACACAAAGCACAAGGTGACTTACAGCGTTATAATCATCGTATGAAGTAAAGGAACACAGAAGGATTCTGCGCCGTTTCTGTCTAAAGTCGCGCTGCATCCCTACCTGTTTCCTCGTGTCTTTCTTCACAGCGGTGAAAGATCGTCATAAACTTTTTTTTCCTACTTCGCCAACAGTTCAAAGAATAAGTGCATCCAATCCTTTTAATCCAAAACCAGCTGGTCCCCTCACAATCTTGTAGATTCTGGCCGAGTTTCCTCATAAACAAAGCTGAACAGTCCATCACTTTTGTATTTTGATCGCTGCTGGCGTCTCCCCTCAAGCTGCCATATTGTATTGCTTTACACAGCTGAAAAGCCTGAAACCTAAGGAATTGAGTGACAGTTTTTTTCAGCCAATCCGTCGACGGTAATTTGAGTTATCACAAAATGGAGCAAATGAACTCGCACGATTTACAGAGGGAGGGACTTGGGAAAGACAGACAGACAGTATTGCCTGCCAGTTAGAAGTAATGTTATGAAACCAGCCTCCCTGTGTAGCCAATAAGACGACGAGATTGATTGATACCAAACATGACCAGAAAATGTTAACCCTGTGATGGCTCCAGCTGTGTCAAAGCAAAAATATGGCCTTCTCATGGCATTTCACCATTTCATCAAATTATAATAACTTATTTCTATAAATTTATGCATGTAGTTATTTCAGGTATATGTGAGAGTGATGTAGATGTGTTTTTTAATTTGAGAAGTTTTGTATTTAGCACTTTTTGGGCTTTTTTCTGAAAGGAAATAAGAAAAACGCAGAGACATATCTGTAGAAATAAATTCATATAAAATCCATTTTATAAGTCATTTTTTTCTGGATTTTTTCTGTTTTAAGTTGAGACATGTGGCTAGGGTTCTATTTTTGTATGTAGCCCATGTAATATGCTTACAGTAGTGTTTTTTAATCATTTTACAGATGATTTACTTGGACGGAAATAGAAATTCTCTATTCTAACCTCTTTATATCTGTGTTAGTAAGGCCTAGTGTCACACTGACACTAGAAACAAAACATGGAGAGTGTTAACTTCCCAATGACCTGAGGGTCATCCCAGAGGGCCAAAGGATGTGGAAACTGCATCACTTTTTTTGGGGTAAAAATTTAGGCGAGGAAAGCATGTATTTTCAAGTGGTTTATATGAGGTGTTAAACCTTGAAGGATAATGATGCTGAAAGAGCCAAAGAAATTGCTTTGTACGCGGCAAAATTTGGGTCAACCCCCCCCAAATCTCACTCCAAAGTTTTTGGAAAAGTTGGCAGCTCTGACTTAGCCAAGTCATCATTTCGCCGCTGGCTATCGAGGTGGTGTCCAGATAATGATGTGGGCTTTGTAGATCACTGGCAGTCTTTCTGGGGAAACCTGGTCTGATTCGGAGGGACGGCATTCATCCCACTTGGGATGGAGCAGCTCTCATTTCTAGAAATCTTGAAAAGTTTATGAGTGGACCTAATCCTTGACAATCCAGAGTTGGGACCAGGAGGAAGAGTCGCAGTCTAACACACTTCTCTGCTCCTCCATTCCAGGGGTTACCTAGTCAAAACCCCATAGTGACGGTGTCTGCCCCCCGACCATTAAAATTATTTAAATCAAAGGTAAACAGAAGAGGAGCTGTGCATGAAAACCTCATAACAATTAAAACCACAAGTGCAATAGTGCAAAAGAATAGGATAATTAAATGTGGACTCTTAAACATCAGATCTCTCTCTTCTAAAGGTGTACTAGTAAATGAATTAATATCAGATTTTAATATTGATTTATTTTGTCTTACTGAAACCTGGCTGGGTGATGGAGAATATGTTAGTCTAAATGAATCCACCCCTCCCAGTCATATTAATACTCACATTCCTCGAGGCACAGGCCGAGGAGGTGGAGTTGCAGCCATCTTCGATTCTAGTCAACTAATCAGCTCTAAACCTAAACTAAATTATAACTCATTTGAAAGTCTTGTTCTTAGTCTTTCACACCCAAGTTGGAAATCAATGCAACCAGTTCTATTTGTTATAGTGTACCGAGCACCTGGTCCATATTCTGAATTCTTATCTGAATTTGCAGAGCTTTTGTCAAATTTAGTGCTAAAAACGGACAAAGTTATTATTGTAGGGGATTTTAATATTCATGTGGACAATGAGAATGATAGCCTTAGTACTGTGTTTGTCTCTCTATTAGATTCTATTGGCTTCTCTCAAAGTGTTCATAAACCGACTCACCGTTTTAACCACACCCTCAATCTTGTTCTGGTATATGGTGTTGAAATTGAACATTTAATAGTGTTCCCACAGAATCCCTTTTTATCTGACCACTGTTTGATAACTTTTGAGTTTATACTGCTGAACTACACACCATTAGGCAAACACTTCTATACAAGATGTCTATCTGATAGCGCTGTAGCTAAATTTAAGGATGTGATTCCATCAGCTTTTAATTCATTACCAAGTCACAAAGTAACGGAGGACTCCTATGCTAATTTCAGTCCCTCCCAAATCGATCATTTTGTTGATAGTGCAGCAGGCTCGCTGCGAATGACACTCGACGCTGTTGCCCCTCTAAAAAAGAAGATAATAAAACAAAGACGATTAGCCCCATGGTATAACACTGAAACTCGCAAATTAAAGCAAATATTGTGGAAACTTGAGAAAATTTGGCGTTCCACCAAACTAGAAAATTCTCGTTTAATTTGGCAAGATAGTCTTAAAACGTATAGGAAGGCCCTCCGTAATGCCAGAGCATTGTCATTAATAGGGGAAAATAGGAACAACCCCAGGTTTCTTTTCAGCACTGTAGCCATGCTGACGGAAGGTCACAGCTCTACTGAGCCTAGTATTCCCATAGCTCTTAGTATAACGACTTTATGAGATTCTTCAATGATAAAATTACAGCTGTAAAACCAGATGTATGTTTAGACTGCTTTGCTTCACTTGATCTTTATCAATTTAATTCAGTTATTTCTTCATCTAAACCATCAACCTGCCTCTTAGACCCCATCCTGACTAGGCTACTTAAAGAAGTTTTACCCTTAGTCAACACTTCTCTACTACATATAACCAATCTATCTTTATTAACAAGCTATGTACCACAGTACTTTAAAGTAGCTGTAATTAAACCTCTTCTGAAAAAGCCCAACCTTGATCCAGATGTTTTAGCCAACTATAGACCTATATCCAACCTTCCATTTCTCTCTAAGATTCTTGAGAAAATAGTCGCCAAATAGCTGTGTGACTTCCTGCATAGTAACATGCAGAGTTAATCATAGCACATAGACCGCACTTGTGAAAATTACTAATGACCTCCTAATTGCATCAGACAAAGGACTTATCTCTGTTCTGGTGTTATTAGATCTTAGTGCTGCATTTGATACCATTGACCATCATATCTTATTACAGAGATTGGAACATTTAATTGGCATTAAAGGAACTGCTCTAAGCTGGTTTAAGTCTTATTTATCAGATCGATCTCAGTTTGTTCATGTTAACGATGAATCCTTCGTGCACGCCAAAGTTAGTTATGGAGTCCCACAAGGATCTGTGCTTGGTCCAATCCTGTTCACTTTATATATGCTTCATTTAAGCAATATTATCAGGAAACACTCCATAAACTTTCATTGTTATACAGATGATACTTAATTATATCTATCAATCAAGCCGGATGAAACTAATCAGTTAGCTAAACTTCAAATGTGCCTTCAGGATATTAAAACCTGGATGACCTGTAATTTTCTAATGTTAAACTCAGATAAAACTGAAGTTATTGTTGTGGGGCTCAAGCACCTCCGTGACGCATTATCCAAAGAGATAGTTATTCTGGATGGCATCACCCTGGCATCCAGCACCACTGAGAGGAATCTTGGAGTTATCTTTGATCAGGACATTTAATTCTTTAATTCTCACATAAAGCAAATTTCAAGAACCGCCTTTTTTCACCTACATAATATTGCAAAAATCAGGAATATCCTGTCTAAAAATGGCTGGATTTCTGCAATTTTCTATTATCAGGCTGCTCGAAAAAGTCCATAAAGACTCTTCAGCTGATCCAGAATGCTGCAGCACGTGTTCTGACAGGAACCAGGAAAAGAGATCACATCGCTCCTGTTTTAGCTTCTCTGCATTGGCTTCCTGTAAAATCCAGAATAGAATTTAAAATCCTTCTTCTCACCTACAAAGCTCTTCATGGTCAGGCACCATCTTATCTTAAAGAGCTCCTAGTACCTTACTACCCCACCAGAGCACTGCGCTCCCAGAATGCAGGGTTACTTGTGGCTCCTAGAGTTTCTAAAGTAGAATGGGAGCCAGAGCGTTCAGCTATCAGGCTCCTCTCCTGTGGAACCAGGTTCCAGTTTGGGTTCAGGAGGCAGACACTGTCTCCACATTTAAGAGTAGGCTTAAGACTTTCCTCTTTGATAAAGCTTATAGTTAGGGCTGGCTCAGGAAAGTCCTGAACCATCCAATAGTTACGCCGCTATAGGTCTAGACTGCTGGGGGACTTCCCATGATGCACTGAGCACCTCTAAAATTGAATTGAAAATAGTTAGGGAGTGAGGATTCGCAGCGTCCGCCTAACCCGGCCCACCTGCTTCTCGTCATAGTTGTCAGATTTATCTATCATATAATCAATAATATAATAAAACTAGAGGGAGGCAGGGCGATACAGCCCGATCCGGTTGGGGAGAGTTCTAGCCTGACCAGGCTCCTCTCTTTACCCTGTCTCTCCTAGTTATGCTGTAATAGTTTTAGACAGCGGGGGACTTCCTACAACTTCCTCTCTCCTCTATATTTCTATCTTTCTATCTTCCCATTTTGTGTGCATCCATGTCCCAGAAATGCTTGTTACTAATCTAGCTCTGGGCAGTCATTCCCCGGAGTCCTTATGTTCTATTTCCCCCAGCATGTTTCCTTGGATCAGGGAGGCTCCAAAATCATGGTTGCAGCTGTCATCATGGTCCCGCTACACGTTTCCTTCTGCAATGCCATGTTACATCCTGCCACGATCTGCCCAGCTACGTCCTGCTGTGCCTTGTAATGCCGCACAGTGCCCTGCTATGCCACAAACTACTACAAAGAACTACTATTTTTTTTGGGACTGTTATTGCCACTCTTCATTCTAACCCCAACCGGTGGTCAGACATCGCCTACCAAGAGCCTGGGTCTGTCCGAGGTTTCTTCCCAAAGGGGAGTTTTTCCTTGCCACTGTCTCACTGTTGCTTGCTCTGGAGGAAACTACTAGAACTGTTGGGTCCTTGTAAATTCCGGAGTATGGTCTAGACTTGCTCTATCTGTGAAGTGTCTTGAGATAACTCTTGTTATGAATTGATACTATAAATAAAATTGAATTGAAATTGAATTGAACTATAGCTTTAAACATAACTGTAGCCCTCTTTTTGTTCACCCTTTCCTGGATCTGACTTTCATAAGATGGAAATAGATTTCCAATGGCAGAATCAGTCTAAACAACATTCATGTATTTCCACATGCTCAGCAGTCACCATGTCAAATCAGGAGATCATGGTTTTGCTGAGAGACATGTCAGTATACATTGTTGAACCCTGAACAGTGCAGTAATTTACAATTTTGTTTCATGCATGTCTGGATTAAGTCTATGGCTGTTGTTTTTTCGGTGTGGTACATGTAGGTTGGTTTATGGCAACAACAAAATCAAATCAATGCGTTATCCATTATGACGCATTGATACACAGAAAAGAAGTTGTCGCACCTAGAGCTAATTTTCTTTCCTGACACGCTATGCCTCATGCCTATCAGCCATTTTCAGGCTGATAGGCATGGGGTTTTCAGTGGTGACAATATAGCTACCATAAGCCATCCCTTGCTGCCCATGTTCAAGTTTAAAAACAAAGTTTGGGAAATCCCGCTTAAAAGTGAAGTGGCAGAAAGTTAATGTTGCAGGATGCAGCTCAGCAGGATCAATTGTACCATGGTGGATTGGGACAGGTAGTGGCAGAGGAAAGAACTTAACAGCTTCCCAACAATTCAATGTATTATCTGGATGAAAGGAAAACTGACATTGGCTGGAGAAGGTTCTTCAAGCGGGTAGTGAAGGGTGAAACAGATCTGCAGGGAGAGGGAAAAGCAGGGTGAAAGCCTCTGCCTTAGCCAGGAATGACAACTGTGTATCTTAAGTTAAATCAAGGAAGCCGCGAGGGTTGCTAGAAACCGCTGTAGCGACAATGGTTGGACAGGCTGGACATTTCACGGCTATCTGAAGTATGTACTTTAGAACTGGCTGTTCCATGATACATGGGATGGTAGAGGCAACACTGGGGAGAAAAGCCAACTATGAAAACTTGGTGAAAGAGAGCTTAAGGCAATCATGACTGCAGATGGTTGACAGCAAGGCAGCCATTTCTTCAGTACAAAAGCGAGGGGCCATTAAACAACTCAAATGCTGCAGTCGTTTCAATGATCAGTTAGAGTGATCTGTGGATCAAGCTTGTGACTCAGACACAAGCTTGTGGAGCTTAGGGGGATTTCTTGTGTTTTCTATCTAGGGGAGCTGAGTGCTTGGAAGCAAAAAACAAAGTGATAATGAAAGAAGACATTGTAGGTGTAGGTTATTTTTGCAGTTGTAGTTTTCTGCTGCCCATGTATCACAGTGAAACTTAGTTGAATGGGCTCAGGTCAATGCAGCCATACAAAAGCACAAATATTCTACTGTTCTTTGCTTCTGTTACTATTTTTAGGTTTTCAGACGGACATTGTGTGACTGTGACCATGACAGGAATGAGGCCATCTGAATGCAGGGAATGAACCTGTGCCAACTGCAACGAGTCTAACCCACTCTGAATATTCATTGTCCAAAACATCTGGGACATTTCCCTGTCAGGCTGATTTCCACACTCACTGTTTAATCAAATGAGTTGCTCACTCTTTTGTCCCTGTGAACCATTATTCGAAAGGCCAAGTGACAAATTAGAGGATTGCCAGATGGGGGTATGTTACATGACAGAGATTTAGCCGTGTGTGAGTGCCATACTATGAAAATGAACTGAATGTCATTGTAACAGTTTGAGTTTTGATGTATACATTCACATTACTGTGTGTATGTGTGTGTCTGTGTTGTGGAGATGGGCCTGCAGCGGTCCTGAATCTGGAGGGAATTGGCTACCACTGAAACATTTGTCATCTGCTTCTTTTGTTCCCAGCAGTGTATGCAAGCATGATGTGCAATCAGCTGCAACATATTCTACTTTTCCCCTCTTCTAATAACATAACACGTTATATAGTAGCTGTTTTTATTGGCTAACAGATGTCCACTCAAATAGTGTAACATAGTTCTTGTCGACAGTTAAACCACCGTTCTGAATCAGTGGGCAAGGTCTATTATACTGCATTTGCCTTACAGCAACAGTACTTGCTGCATTTAGGCTGCACTGGTAAAACACACATACTCACAACAAACAAACCTTTAAAGAAAAAGTAGACAATTGGGAAATGCACTTGTTCCTAGATTGAGAGTAAGAAGATTGAAGGTGGTGGATTTTGTTACCTTTGGACAGAGCCGGACTAGCTGTTTCCCCATTTTTCAAAACTGTGCGGTTGCAACTTACAATGACTTAGAAAGATACATAACAGCTACAAGTGAATGCACTATACAGGATTTACCCTATTGTACTTTATTGACAGGAATTGATAGGTCAGACAGCTGTGAGACAGTCACTCACAAATTGTAACAACAAACAAAGCATTAGGCTGTCTTTGAGATTTCACATGAACAACAGTTAAAGTTACTCAGGCTACCAAAGGATACCATAATTCCTCCGTTCAACTAGGCCTAAGCAACACACTCCAAGCTTCCATCCTTAACAAACAGCCATGTATATCGACTCTTCCAGTCTCTCCACTGCTGATTGTTCCAATTTAACAGGAGAGAGGAGCAAGAGGGGTTAGGATCATGACCGGCCTCTGATGAGCTGTTACCACCGTCATTTTCAGCCAGAGAGAACTTCAGCTTCTTCTTGCATTGGCACCCTGGTGGAAGGTGTGCTAATAGGGCTAGATGAAGGTGAATTGGTTGTGCTATTAATGTCATCACTACACAATTTCTTATTAAAACCAAAATGAATTAAACTGCCTTGTTTTATTTTTTCCATGGCTTTATAATGCTAACTGCAGAATAGATTTCAAGGACTTTGCACGCCGATTAATGGCCTCCAACATTTATATTTTGTCTACGAATCTTTGAGTTAACATGTATTAAAAATAAGTTGAATTTGTGCCACCACACCTTGATGCTCATGACAACAATACCATGTAAAGTTATCTTTATTGAAGTGAATTGCCTTTAAATCACCGTCACACATGAATTAATGATATTTTGCAATTTTACACATAATAATCCACAGTGATCACATTTCACAAAACTGAAATTTCACGTCAAAATGACACACTGTCAGTATTTTTAGAGACCCCACAACATTTTTACAAATCACGTTTTTAGGGGAGCCCATGTCTTATTAAGGGGTGCCGAGTTCTTCCTTGCTCCCCTGTAGTTCACACCCTGCATGATAGTGGTATCAATCTTACACCTTACACTTGACAAGCAAGTGAATGAGCTTATTTCCTCAAAAACATTGTTCTTTTAAAAAGTTGTCTTAAAAAAGGTGTTCTGATAGAGAAAACAATATATATTAGGTGATTCTGACAGGTATATATTATCAAAAACTAATGTATTTCTTAATAGCAAGTTAAATTGACAATCCACTTAAAATCGTATATACTTGAAATTTGGTTGTAAATGGTCTGTGGATACTCTTTCACAAAAGAGAGTGGTTGTCGTCATAGGGAGAGATTTTCCTTTGAAAAAGGTATTTTAAGCATTCAAAGATAATTATTAAACTGTAGCACATATGAATACACCCTTTGACTCTACACTTAGTATATTATGAAAACTCACAGCCAAAATATGGTCACATGCAGAAGAAGTATTACTTTGTTCCTGTACTCAACCGTAATTGCAAAATTGCCTGTAAACAAGATGAATTCCAACCATTCTGATATGAATAAACAAAGAGCAAACATCGTGCCACCCATGTGTCTTCACCTGTTGATTGAAATGTGCTGAAAACGTAGAGGCCAACTAGTACATGCACAAACTTTGAAGAGAACAATTTATCTTTCTACAGCTATTGTACCTGCATGGCAACACCTGAGAAGAGCAGGTGTGTTGCCTTTTCCATGTACTAATGTGTGATTGCTTTGCCCAGACTTACTGTGTACAATCCAGTTAGCTGTAACTCATCAGATTCACTTCACGACTCAATGCAATGCTAAATACAGTGTTCCAGATTTAGACACATCAATTTGACGAATCGCAGTAGGGTTTACTGTCATCTTGGGGGTTATTGTTAAACTATCACAATCACATCCCTAACATTGTTTTAAAAGTCCTGAGCATGGTAATTAGACAAAAATAGCCCCAGAGCTGCTATTGTTGACTATTTTTAATTAATAATGCCTTGTTTACTGAACCATGTAAGTATGATAGCGATTAGTTTTTTTGTATTATGTGAATAGATCATTACTGGAAAGAGAGGATTTGATTTTGATGTTCATATTATTCACAATATATTAAATTTGAAAACTTGAAGGCAGTCTTCATTATTTATTTAATCATTTTATTTGCTTGACATTTAAATAAAGCTGTGCAAGTAAGTACATTCTCATACATTGTTTAATATTGCTTAATTCTTGATTATCTTGTTAATATTATTCTTTTGGGCATTTTAGGCCTTTAATTCAACAGAAAAGATGAAGACATGAAAGGGGAGTGACGTGCAGCAAAGGGGCAGGTTGGAGTCAAACCCAAGGCCACTGCATCAAGGAGTACACCTTTTTATATGTGCGCCTGCTCTACCAACAGAGTTAACCCGGCCACAATATAATTGTCTGTTTGAAGCTCCAAAGTTTCTGACATTAGTGAATACAGGTTCAGGTGCAGATCTAAAGAAATAAATAACTCCTGAGAAACCTTCAATCCCAGAAGAAAAAAAAAGATGAGTTTCTAACTGACTATTCACATCCACATGTACCAAGTTAGTGGACATTTTCTAACAAGAAGCTGTAATCTGCAATTAGCTCCACTACTGAAAGTATTTTATGGGTATGTGGCCTTTTGGTTAAATGTACAGTACTTTGTAAGTTAACCAAAAAGTCAGGTTGTCGATACCCCTCTGTGTTTGAACTTGTGGATGAGAGCGCATTGCTCTGAGTTAAGCAGTCCTACAATAGTACACTGTGTGATGACAGCTGAGATGCAGAGCCAGTATTAGGCGGAAGTCAAGTCTGTGATACATGGCCTAATATACTTTGTAAATGAGGACTGATGCTTTAATTGTAAAATAATATTGACCTCCAGAAAAATACTGCAAGGTAATATAATTATTAAAGTTCCCATTAGTGGGAATTCAGTTGGAAAATTAAGGCATCGATCTTTTTTGGGGGACACAGCGGAGAGAACTTGTGACCGGCTGCCTTCCAGGAATGGAATTTTAACTCATAAAGTTGGATTTACTGTAATCTACACCCAAGAAAAGTCTCAGATAGTGAGCACCTTACAGTCCATCTAGAAAGGAAATAGCAGGACGATTGTCCCTTATCAAATACATAGCAACGGGCATAATAATAGCGTTTCTGCTCTAATCTGAGTGCACCAGTCGCTGCACACTGACAGGTGTATCCTAGCAGCAGCCAACTGTATGAAAAATGACTACAAATTGTTTTTGCCATTCATGTCCAAAAAGCACACCAACCGATTCACGGATGTGTCTCTACTGCCCTTTCACTCTAAGTAAGCCATAAACCTGTATCATTTACCACTTTGTTATGCTCGCATACCTTTTATTCCACCATGATGCTTGACCTTTGTGACCAGCTTGTCATTATTCTGTCAGCTGGGTGTTAACAGCCACTATGGGAGGTTGAATAGGTAAAATGTTGTCAGGGGTTGTAGGCGTATAGCATCAGATTATGTCAGGTTGGGAGAGGGATTGACTTGAGACTTGATTGGTTGGTGCAGTGTAGTGTGTCTACCTTCTGGTAGAATGTTTATTCTGCCTTTTTTGGCAGGAAATAGTGCTGGGTTAGATGTTGTGTTGTAAAAGAATCAGATCATGTGATGTGCACTTTGTTTCCAGAGCAAATATCTGGACTACTTTATATTATCAGTAAAGAGTATCTTGCTCTGCAACTGTTTCTTATCAGAACATGTTTTTGCACACTAACATTGTGTGCATTTGTACTCTCTCCTTCCAACTGTTTTCTACCTGCTTACAACAAAACCCCACCCCAGTCCATTCCTGTTGTTGGAATTAACCAGATTCACAAAAATGGGATAATATAAAAGTAGTCTAGTCCTTCCCATGGTTACTCTTTCCAAGAAACTGCTGTGTTGGAACTGTGTAGAAACAGCAGGTAAGAGTGTCTTTGGATACCATAATTACAATATGTCATTGAATTCTAATTGAAATTTAAAAATGTGTGTCATATTGAATACGGAGAGCTGTAGAGGACTGTTGGTCTCACAACTCCAATCCACGATATTGCTGTGCCAATTAGTTAACCAACAAGTTAACGGCCCATAAAAGCAGAGATGAAACAAGTAACATTAAAAATGACTGCATTCCATTCAGGTAAGCAAGCTCCAGGGTCCTGGTATTTTGCATACTGGCTCACCATGACACTTGTTAACCACTTGTTAACATAACCATTGTTAACTAAATTCAAGAGACAATGTTTTCTTGTTTAGTTTTTTTTGTTATTGTTACATGTTTGAATTAAATACTAACTAACTAGAGATGCACCAAAATAAAAATTCTTGGCCGAAGCCTAATACAATAAAAATCTTGAACTTGCTTAAAGTAGAAAGTACAGTTAATTGCATTAAAATGTAAGGAGTATAATGAGTGTAAGGATGTAAGTCTGCTGTAAAATAATTACTCCAGTTTAGTATAGATACCCAAAATTTCTAATTACATAAGGTAACAAAGTATTACTTGACACCTCTGGTGGCCAGCCTAAGGCACACCTGTGCCATAATCATACTGTCTAATCAGCATCTTGATATGCCACACCTGTGAGGTGGATGGATTATCTCAGCAAAGGAGAAGTGCTCATTAACACAGATTTAGTCAGTTTTGTGAAAAATATTTGAGAGAAAAAGACCTTTTGTGTACATAGACAAAGTCTTAGATCTTTGATCAAGAAAAATGGGGGAAAAAACAAAAGTGTTCATAATTTTGGTCCGTGAATATTCACTCAAACTTCTGCCCTAGAAAGTCACCGGACGGCGTTCTTCTGAATATAGCCATACTGAGAAACTAGTGGAGCTGATTCTTAATCTGAGTCTTAATTTGCTTTGTAGCAACTCATTTGGCAATAGCTTTAATGTAACGGGAATTCAATAATATCAAAACGCTACACACTAAAGCTTTAACAAGAGTGATAAGAGATAAAACCTAAACTGTATTTTTTTCCCCTTTCCTTAATATTTAAAAAAATACATTGTAATAAACTGTTGGAACAGTTGGAAAAATGTCTGTTGCAGAACCTTAATGTGACCCAAATGAAATTCAAATACAAATTCATACAGTTTTTGAATTCTGCAATAGGTTAAATTCCACTAAATTAGCAAACGTTGCTTAGCTTTAGCAATAAAGTGATTGCAGACATAGCAAAACATTTAACTAGAGCTGATTCTACAGACTTGTTCATACAATGCGTGATTAGCATTCCTCCAAGCATCATGTTTTTCTCTTAAACAAGCTTTTTTGACTTATTCTCAATCTTACTCACTTTCTACCATATTCAATCCGAGTACAGATATTGACTCGTATTACTCGTATAATACTTGTACTCGGCAAAAGTGCTTTATCCGTACCGGATACTCGTTTCAGCCGAGTACTCGGCTCATCCCTAATAGCAACCGCATTGTTGTATTTATTGTTGCAAAACTTGTTTTGTATATAGTTTGTTTGTTACCATGACAACACCACTGATCAATAGTTTTCTAATCAGCAATAAATATAACAATTTCTGATCAACCCATATCAATTGCATGCTTAAAATAACATACTGGTTAAAGCCCCGCCCATTTCAAGACAGCCTGACCCACTTCCGGGTTAAATTCTGTCCACTTACGGGTTAGGCCCCGCCCAGTCCGAGTACAGATACGGATACAGATAATTCATGTGGTAAACAGATACAGATAATGCTGTACTCGCTCATCCCTAGTTGCTATTATTAAGTAAAATGTAATGAACAAGAGTTTTCATACTCAATAATATAACTTTTTTTTTAAACTTTTAATTTTTCTATGATCAGTGTGATAAATTTTGTTTTTTTATTTTCACACCAGGTATGTGTGAGTGTGTGTGTTTGTGTGTCTGTGAGTGAGTAAGAGATACAGAGAGAGAGAGAGAGAGAAACAAAGAGAGAGAGGGGAGCGGGGGTTGGAATGTGTTTGTGTGTGTATCTTAATTTGTAATATTTATTTATACCGCAACTGCCTTTTATTTTTTTTATAAAACACAGCAAGAAAGTTTCAGACACTCAAAAAAACTGGTTAGAGCCAGCAGGCAGTTTAAAAAAAAAAAAACTCCGACGACAGAGATGCAACGCGAGTTGCATTCTGCGTATGTCTGAACAAACCCCATGTTTACCAGAAGTCTCCTGGTTACTAGGTACTAGTTTGAACCGAAGTATAAAACAAACCTGAAGCTTGAAGAAACCCTAAATGTTAATGGAAAAGACCCGCCGGACCTGAGGGAGAGAGCTGTTCACTTCTCCGTGTTCTGTGTGTGTGTACGTGAGTACAGCCGGTCAGACACAGCAACAGAAGGAATCTGTGTGTGTAGGGAGGGGCGCTGTGACTAGCCTATCATAGAATAATATAGGGGAGGGGCGCTGTGACTAGCACTGTGACTAGCCTATCACAGAACGCAGATACAGTTAATGGAGACTTTTACAGTACAGATATTGACTCGCATTACTCGTAAAATACTTGTACTTGGCAAAAGTGCTTTATCCGTACCGGATACTCGTTTCAGCCAAGTATCCGGCTCATCCCTTTTACTATCCTATTTCTCCTGGCTCCTTCTTATGTCATGTTAATAAGTCAATGGTCACACTTTGAAAGCTAAACTGCAAACGAAACCAGCATAAGGGATTAAGCCTGGATATTCAAGTTATCCTGGATGAATTTAGCTTTAACTTGGTTGCACGAAAGCAGGTTGAAGTAAACCCAGCCAAGTAACCATGGAGTTCTGTGTGGCTAGCCTGGTCCAGAGCAGGCTAACAGCCAGGCTAAGATTAATCCTGGAGCATCATGTGTTAAATCAGCTGCAGCTCTGATCCGTGTAAATAAACATGATGTGTGTTGTATGTTTAGATAGTTAGAAATGGTTGCTCTGGCACCCATATGTTGAGTGGCAATCAGGAGACTCAGGACTTTTCCCCGTGGGCTGGTAGTGTTTTGAGGCCGCGACAGCCAGTCTCATAATAATTATACATTGCAAGTTCTTGGAAACACCATCCAGCTGCCTGGTGTGCGGCCGCTGGCATCGCTTCAGTGTCCACTCTCTCTTTATAGAAATAGAGATGAGCAGTGCGGCGTCCGTGGTCTATGCAGCTTCAGGTTTATAAAGATTAATTCTCTCTGCTCACTTTTAAGGCAAAGTAGCCTAAATAATACATTTTGTTTACATTGTGCTTTACATGGTAGGCTACTCAAAAGACACTTTACAGTAAAACCAGCACATTTAGCACATAAAGAAAGATACAGCAATAAAATCAACACATGAAACATATTAAAAGCAATTAAAACACAGTGTAGCATACGGAGCCCCCGAGGTGATATGGAGGGGGAAACAAATCAAGGGAAAAAAAGAGAATTACAAAAAGACATATACTGGGGACAAACCCTTTTGCGAGATCTTGACTTTGTTTTGAGACATATGGAGTTTTTTTATAAGTTCTTGAATTTAAAAAAAAAAAAAAAAAAAACAAAATTAAAATTAATAAAACATGTACTGGAACAATCACTTTTGCGAGATCTTGACTTTGATTTGCGAGATCTTGACTTTGCTTATCTTGACTTTGCTTTGCGAGATCTTGACTTTGTTTTGCGACATGGAGTTTTATTTGCAAGTTCTTGCAAATCCAACAAACAATAAGGCTAACCTAGCTAGCTAGCGTGCTACACGCTAGTATCTAGCTAGCAAGCAGGACGACATGATTACATCTTCTTGGTTGTCTAAATGCATCCAACGTTTATTTTGATAAGCATAGATTGTTGATGTCAATGGCTGCAGGCTAACCTTAGTAGCTAGCTAGTTTCTAGCTAGTAGCATGACATGATCACATCATCTTGGTTGTCTAATTCATCCATTGTTTATTTTGATAAACATTACTAACAGAGCTGCCAACTTTTCCAAAAACCTTGGAGTGAGATTTAGGGGGGCCAACCCCTATTTTGCCGCATACAAAGCAATTTCTTTGGTTCTTTCAGCATCATTATCCTTCAGGGTTTAAATTTGGATTTGTTACGTGTTGGGGGATAGGTGGCTCTCCCCCAGGATTTTTTGGGGAAAAATAAACCATTAAATGGCACTTTCTGGAGAGTTTTGTGCAAAAAAATGGAGAAATCAAGTCTTACATGATATGTGCAAAACTGTAGGGTTAAAGGCCTTTGCATTGTTGTAGTATCACCAGGTATTAGGGCATTTAGCATTTACATTAATTTTAATCAGTCATCACTTGATTACACATTGACCCAGAACTGACCCAGACAATGTGCCAAACATAATGAGCCACTTGAAGAGACAGTAGCATATGTCAGTAGCAACAGCTGAGAAGATTTGGGTCTGTGGTGAACAGGTCCAGGGGTCCCTGGTGTAGGGACCAGGGACCCAAAGTTCCAAACAGATTTTCCTAAATTCTAATCCTTTAACCTTTGTGCCAAAACTGTTTGGCCCTCATCCTCTGTGCCCCACTTACTGTATTTACTTTTTTGGGAAATAAAGACTATTTGTTCATTTTATGAAACACTGAATTAATTATTTACAGTTACATTTAGAGATGCACAGAGGTTAGAGAAGCACAATAGTTGCCCAACGTTGCAGTATCGTATGTATAGTATAGTACAGCTCAGATGTGTTTCATCAGATTTCTGCTCATGTTTACAACTTTGTGCACATTTAAAATATAACTCCTTCCATCTCTGTTGTCCGAGATTTGGAGAGTTGTAATATAGTCTGCTGTGCATGTCATTGCTCCGCTGATATGGTAGTATCTTACTCAGACTGTCACACAGACACAGAGGCCCATTTGGGTCTCTGGTCTCTGACAAAGTTTAGAGGAGGCTGTACGCTGCTTTTAATCGGAGGTCTACACGGATGCAACGCGTCACTGCCCACAGCAGAGCGAGTCCACTAAAATGAACTGAAGTTGCTACGCTTACCAGCCGCGCTATTCACCTCCATTGTTACAGAGAGAGTGGACAAGAAGCAACAGACGGGTCTGTAATACTCAGAGCACATACCTGAAGCCGGGGAAATGCACCTGGGATGGCTTGTGAAAAATGTTTACTCAGTTTGCGACAATTCTAAACATCCACAGACAGGGAGCGCTCTTGAACCCCCTCAGTCTCTGAAAGCACAACTAGTCAATCATAAGTGGCTCAACAGGTAAATAATCTTTCAGAAATTTGACCAACCGGGTTGACACTTAAGCGTGTGAAATCGGGGGGGTGGCGTGTGAAACCAGTCAAATGCGTGTGTCTCACGGCCAATGCGTGACAGTTGGCAGCCCTGTACTAATTAATACATGCCAAACAGAAGTATTATAATGAACAATGTTGTTGACTGTTGATGTCAAGAGCGCTAGTTTGTGTTGTTGCAGCAACATGCTCGTTCATGAGCTTCTTTCTTGTGTCACTTACAAGTATAGCTAGCTAGTTTGTTCTCTTAATACAGCCATGGTATAGCTAGCTAGCTATGTGGCGAACTCATGAACTTTAATTCTATAAAATATTCACTAAGGGTAAACATTGTGTTTTCGTTGTTCCTGATCATTTACATGCATATCAAAATAAACAATGAATGTATTTAGACAACCAAGGAAATGTAATCATCTCATGCTACTAGCTAGCAAGATACTAGCTAGCATGACACCTTGGTTAGGGTGACCAGACATCCCCGGTTTCCAGGGACAATCCCCGGTTTTGGTGACTTGTCTCCGGCTGGATCTGTCCCCGGTTTTTACTGTGACTGACAGACCAGAAAGAAAACACTGACCAAACGTAGCCGATAGTTGCACACACTACACACGCAGCCTCAAGACAGCCAGAGCCAGCGCTGCTCAAAGCTCAGAGATGTTTTAGAAGCCGTATTTTACAATGTTAAAATTACTAATTATTTACATGGAGTCTGGTGGGTTTAGCGAATGCAATTTCACGGACATTTATGTTTTAAAAAACTATCTTAATCTTTAACAGAAAGGTCAACCTCCTTTTGAAATCCTTTCCAAATTGTTGTCAGACACTTATTAATCTGAGTCTGTCAGTAGCGAAACGAGCACTTATGAATGTACAAGCTGGATAATTATCCTATTAACTTCCATTGTAGCTTGTTTCTGCCAACTGCAGCGATCTCATTTAATACTGCATCACTGTTAAAGGTTTATTTCCTCAATAGTTTTTATTGTATCCGATACTCAATGAGCTGTTGCAGAAACAAGCCTGAAGCAATAGAGCAAAAGCTGTCAGATATATGTAGTTCAGTAAACATTACGAAATATTAGGACTTTCTATCTTGGAACATTCCCCTCTGAGGTGGAGAATGACATAGCAGCAGCAGCAGAGTCTAGGATCAGACCTGGGAGGGGGGGGGACACTTCAAGGACACTTCAACATAGGACTGCAGGGACAGGGATTGAACCCCCAACCTTCCAATTGGCAGGCAACCGCTCTACTACTGTTTTCGACAACACAAATACTTGTGTAGCATTGCTGTGGGTGTTATATCAGTAAATATGACATTATTATGTTGATTATCGGCATAAGTAAATGTCATAAGGGCAAAAGTGTCTGGACTTTGAGAAAATGTATATATTTTGTCAACTGCATAAGTTATGTTTATTTCTTCACGGTGTGACATATACAAGTCCTGCACAGTGGTCAGAGGGATTTTAAGCCATTCTTCTTGCAGGATAGTGGCCAGGTCACGACGTGATGCTGGTGGAGGAAAATGTTCCTTGTGGCTCAATAATATTTAGATCTGGTGACTGTGCAGGCCATGGGAGATGTTCAACTTCACTTTCATGTTCATCAAACCAATCTTTCACCAGTCTTGCTGTGTGTATTGGTGCATTGTCATGCTGATACACGGCACCTCCTTCAGGATACAATGTTTGAACCATTGGATGCATGGTCCTCCAGAATGGTTTGGTAGTCCTTGGCAGTGGACGCGCCCATCTAGCACAAGTATGGGGCTAAGGGAATGCCATGATATGGCAGCCCAAACCATCACTGATCCACCCCCATGCTTCACTCTGGGCATGCAACAGTCTAGGTGGTACGCTTCGTTGGGGCTTCTCCACACCGTAACTCTCCCGGATGTGGGGAAAAACAGTAAAGGCGGACTCATCGAGAGAACAATACATGTTTCACATTGTCCACATCCCAAGATTTGCGCTCCTTGCACATTGAAACCAACGTTTGGCATTGGCACGAGTGACCAAAGGTTTGGCTATAGCAGCCCGGCCGTGTATATTGACCCTGTGGAGCTCCCGCACAGTTTGGTGGAAACAGGAGAGTTGAGGTGCACATTTAATTCTGCCGTGATTTGGGCAGCCGTGGTTTTACTCCCAAGACATATGATAAGTGTTTTAGAGGAGATTGGCTTAGCTTGTACTGCTCTGTGTGTGATATCAATACATATCTGTAAGATTCATGTTCCGTTTTATTTATTTATTTGTCTTTAATGTCCAACAACCATTTTTAACATTCAAGTGAACTCACTGCAACACACATATTCTAATAGATGTTCATATCTTGACTGTTGACAACAGGGTTGATGTTTTACAACTTTTTTAGAAAAAAAATCCAGACGGACAATGAACTGTAAAAATTACCTTAGGTCTCTGAGGGTTAAATATGAAATTGCTGAGAACTATGCTATAATTATCCAAAGAGATAGTTACTCTGGATGGCATCTCCCTGGCCTCCAGCACCACTGTTAGGAATCTTGGAGTTATTTTTGATCAGGACATGTCCTTTAATTCTCACATAAAGCAAATTTCAAGGATCGCCTTTTTTCACCTACGTAATATTGCAAAAATCAGGAATATCCTGTCTAAAAATGATGCAGAAAAACTAGTCCATGCATTTGTTACTTCTAGGCTGGATTACTGCAATTCTTTATTATCAGGCTGCTCGAAAAAGTCCATAAAGACTCTTCAGCTGATCCAGAATGCGGCAGCACGTGTTCTGACAGGAACCAGGAAAAGAGATCACATCTCTCCTGTTTTAGCTTCTCTGCATTGGCTTCCTGTAAAATCCAGAATAGAATTTAAAATCCTTCTTCTCACCTACAAAGCTCTTCATGGTCAGGCACCTTCTTATCTTAAAGAGCTCATAGTACCTTACAACCCTACAAGAGCACTACGCTCCCAGAATGCAGGATTACTTGTGGTTCCTAGAGTCTCTAAAAGTAGAATGGGGGCCAGAGCGTTCAGTTATCAGGCTCCTCTCCTGTGGAACCAGGTTCCAGTTTGGGTTCGGGAGGCAGACACCGTCTCCACATTTAAGAGTAGGCTTAAGACTTTCCTTTTTGATAAAGCTTATAGTTAGGGCATAGAATTGAATATTGTTAGGGAGTGAAAAGTTGCAGCGTCCGCCTAACCCGGCCCACCTGCTTCTCGTCATAGTTGTCAGATTTATCTGTCATATAATAAAACTAGAGGGAGACTTGGCATACAGCCCGATCCGGTTGGGGAGAGTTCTAGCCTGTCCAGGCCCCTCTCTTTACCCTGTCTCTCTTGGTTATGCTTTGATAAAGCTTATAGTTAGGGCATAGAATTGAATATTGTTAGGGAGTGAGGAGTCGCAGCGTCCGCCTATCCCGGCCCACCTGCTTCTCGTCATAGTTGTCAGATTTATCTGTCATATAATAAAACTAAAGGGAGACTTGGCATACAGCCCGATCCGGTTGGGGAGAGTTCTAGCCTGTCCAGGCTCCTCTCTTTACCCTGTCTCTCTTAGTTGTGCTGTAGTTGTTTTAGACAGCTGGGGGACTTCCGTCGACACACTGAGCTCCTCTCTCCTATCTTTCTATCTTCCTATTTTGTGTGCATCTATGTCCCAGAGATGCTTGTTACTAACCTAGCTCTGGGGAGTCATTCCCGGAGTCCTTTTGTTCTTTTTCCCCCAGCATGTTTCCTCGGATCAGGGAGGCTCCAAAATCATGGTTACAGCTGTCGCCATGGTCCCGCTACACGCTCCCTTCCCTGCCACGATCTGCGGTGCCCAGCTACGTCCTGCTGTGCCTTGTAATGCTGCACAGTGCCCTGCTATGCCATGAACTACTACAAAGAACTACTACAAACTACTATTATTTTTATTTATATTTTTTTTTGGGACTGTTATTGCCACTCTTCATTCTATCCCCAACCGGTCGTCAGACACCGCCTACCAAGAGCCTGGGTTTGTCCGAGGTTTCTTCCCAAAGGGGAGTTTTTCCTTGCCACTGTCGCACTGTTGCTTGCTCTGGAGGAAACTACTAGAACTGTTGGGTCCTTGTAAAGTGTCTTGAGATAACTCTTGTTATGAATTGATACTATAAATAAAATTGAATTGAATTGAATTGAATATAATTTGTTGTTATTTTATTGAGAAAATACATTCACAACATAAAACAAACATATGGACCTAACATATTTCAAAAAATGCAAAACGGCTTTGTGTGGCAGGGCACCTTTCAAAAGAAAAATTCCGTTTTGGTGTATGTCCATACTATACAGTAAATGTGGCTTGCTTGCATCTGAGACTGATCAAAAGTAAACAGAAATTGTACTACAGTAAATACACTACAGTGGCTGTCTTCACAATAAAGAAATATGTCACCTGAACGTAGCAGCCTTTTAAAGTTTCTGGATTCAGCACTGGAACAAAATCAAGCAGTGGCTTTACAGACAATCATTTTGGAAGGAGAAATTCATTGTGGATTTTTGGTCTCTTCAGGTGAATTGTTAATGAAAAAAGGAAATAAAACCAGCGTTATCCTTTTAAAAGTACCTCCTTTTCATTTCCCTCAAAGACTCTCTCTAGTCAGTTCTATTAAATGATTCTTTGTTTACATGTAGTGTGATGGTCCTTTTTCTGATGCCTTTCTCTATTGCGTTTTGCACCTGTCTCGCACACTACATCAGTTTGCTGTACCCTCTGTTCCCCTTACAACACTTTGGTTCTGATGCTGCCTCTTTTTTTGTGAACTCCACACCTTTCTTCTCCTGAGACATATACTCTGTGACATCATCCGAAATGTTCCATCGTATCTGTTCTGCACTCAGCTCTTCCTTTTAACTGCCTAGTGCTGTTTCCGTGCCGGTTTCACCATTCCCCTTTGTAAGTAGCCCTAGGCCATTTTACTCTGGCTGTGTCTGCCCTCTGGTCTTTTGCTTTCTTGGGCTGCTAGAACTCTTGACCCTCCAGACCCACCGTTTGGGCATTTGTGTCTATAGCTTGGTTTACTATGTGTCACTGCAATGTATCTTTGACTTCTCAAGACAAATTGATCAATGTGAGGTCTCTGTTTCAACTTTTCCATGTGTTGTTCCTCACTGTTTTTCGGGTTATTTTCAAACCATTTTTCTCTCTACTACAGTTTTCTGTCCATTCGCTCAGGAATTCACATAAATCAATGATTTGTAACTTTTCATAGTTTTTAGGGGGAAGTCTTGTAACCAGCATGTTGAATACAGCTCTCATGGGTTGCAAGCACATTACATCCTTAGTTGGGTTTTCTCCCTCCCATCAGCTATGACTACTGGTGTTGTTGCATGGTCTTTCAGCAGCTGTCTGCAGCCATACTCACAGCAGTCATTAGAGCAATTTCACTGAGACAATTATGCACACAATCTGAATTGAATAAACTACATGCTTTACACTGTGGAGCAGAACAACAGCTCTGATGTTAGAAAATTGAGTCTAGCTCATCAGTTAAGTTGTTGATGGACTTCCTATGAAGGAATAGCTGACTGTAACGTTTTAGTCAAACTTAACAATAAAAAAACAAAGATCAGAGGTAGAGTGCGTGCCCATATATAGAGGTTTGCTCCACAGCGCACGCAGCGGCCGCTGGTTTGACTCCAACATGTGGCCCTTTGCTGCATGTCATTCCCCCCTCTCTCCCCTTTCATATATCTTCAGCTGTGCAAAAATGAATAAAAGGCCTAAAATGCCCAAAAATGTATCTTACAAAATAAGAATAGAGTCAAGAATAACTGTTGCCAGTGACAGAGAGAAAAATGTAAAACCAACAGATGTTAGAAAAGAGTAGGAGAAAACAGTACACCATCAGGTTTTTCCTTTAAATTAATGTAGAATCTATAGTAAATAGCCAGGGCACACAAGGATAGGAGTAAACTGGGTGTTGGTCTGCTTTCTCATTGATTGAATACCAGTATTTAAAATGTTGGGAGGCTGATATTGTAGGCATATTGCATATATTTAAAATATAAAGCAATGGCAAGCCTGGTCCTTACCTACACGTACAGTTGTAACACTTGGGGAAATACTGTACCATTTTTTTAATGAGATGCATTAGTTACAGTTAAGCCAAGATTCAGTTAATGCTCGAGAGTCTCGTCTGTACAAAGTTATCTCATTCATCCAGGTAATGCAAAGCGAAGCCCAAATAATACGATCCACGGGACCTTTGTTGTGAAAGAGAGAGCCGTTTATCTATCTGGCTTCCTTCTAACGGCAGACTGGACCATCAGTACTTATTCTGTTGAGACACATCCTCATTCCCAGAGTGGATGAAAACCTAATTGATGCCATCTGTTCAAAGGCGCCGAAAGTTAAGCACCTTCTTCCTGTGATTTCCCCTCTGATGTGTTGGAGAAACACAGAGATTTGATAGCAGCATTTGAGAGCCCTCTTCATGTAATGCCTATGGGTTTTACATTTCCTAATAATATGACACACAACAGGCTCAGTGGCACAGCTCTAGATGTAAGTGTTATCCAGAATTAGCTAAAACAGAGTCCACTGTCTTCAAGCACCCTAGGTTTTTGACATTTCTGTCCTCCTGTGTACTTTACCATTACCTCAGAACATTAAGAGGCCATCCAAAGAATGCTCCATCAGTGGTGGTATGTTATGTTAGTCATTCCTCGTCATCATAATTGCTTAGGACTTAAAAGATGGCTTATACTGTACATGTGACAATAATGTCTTTTTGCCTTACAAAATAGCACATCTGCAGCAACATTAGTAGCTACTCATAACTGAGTGACCAACCCTGTCTCCTAGAAAGTATTCTTTTAATACCAATGTTACTTTATTACATTTAACTGAAAGCATCATGAGCTTTTGTAAACCTAAACCCTGGCAGGGCTCGTAATGTGAAGCATGTTCTAAGGTTTTAAAGTCCTGTGTTGTGTAGAGGCAGCATCCTTCTTACAACGTACATGCTGTACAAAAACCGTACAAGCACTTCCTTTACTGGAGAAAAACATTGCATATGAACCTAACAGCAATTACATTTCCTCCAAAACATTTTTTTTGCCTAAACAAAATTGGTATATAGGCATAATATAAAGAAGATGCGTGTTGACCTGGCTGGTCTGGCTGACACTGAAAGGGACAAAGTCACAGATTACAGAGGGCATCAGGTTCTATGAGGATGGTTTTTTTGGCCTCTGCTGCATTAAGAGCAAACTTTCCAGGGACACAATACAGAAAGAAGCAGTAGATTGAGAAGGGACCTTGCAGTGTTATGAGGGTTATTTAAGGAAAGGGATTTGAAAGCAATGAGAAACTCTTTCCTGACTTTGTTGGGAAGGGGATGATCTTCTTAGGGCTGGCTGTAGAAATCACCTGAGGACAGGAAAAATGTGTTTTGGTAAATGAAGTGAGGTAGAGAAGATGACCACACTATGTGCTCCAAGGTGCATGAAGACAAAGCTGGGTTAGATAATTTGTCAATGATAAATCCTGGACTATGAGAAGATATGTAACTCTAAGTGTGTTAAGTCAATACATTACATCTATGTTATTTTGTCTTAAATAGGAAAGTAATGTTCTCTTAAGAAAGTCTGGTGCCTTTCCACATGGTGGAAGGAAGGTATAAGGTGGAAGGTATACAGTTTACTATTAATTCAACAACGTATCGGAATCGGGTATCGACGGTATCAGGACTGAAAAAGTTGGATCGGTGCATCCCTAGTCAGAAGAAACTGGCATGTTCTGAATGAAATTTCAGTTTTTGAAAAGGGGGATTTCACCTGTCTGGCATATCGATATGTAAACATTGACACTGTTAACACACAGCATGCTGGCTGCAATGTTGTCTGTAGACAGCTAAGGGCCTGGGCTTGCTGAGCAGTAAGCCTTCTTAATTAAAAACCTAAATTAAAAATTAAAATTAATTTGTTGTTCATGTATGAACTACAGAACATTTCTGAACTGAACCACTTGACCTATCTACCGTGTTACAGTCCAATACTTTGACACATCCATCCACCCTGGATCCTCCTTTGTTTGGCTTTGCTTCTTTATAATAGCATCACCTTACTTCCTTCTTTGCTCCCTTCATAATTAATATGGCTGCTAGAGGGCCTTGTAACTAGGGCGTAAACTTATTTGTGGGGCACTGGCTGATGCTGTCGTTGTTCTTGAGAGTGCCGTCTATCCTGAGGGTTGCATGTTGTGGGAAACTAGCCCAATCTGTGATGTTACAACTGCTGTTGAATTTGATAGTCTTGCAGTGTGTGTGTGTGTGTATGTGTCCTGTTTCTCTTCTCCATATGCAAATAACGCTGTGCCATTGCTCGTTAGGTTAACTTCTTACTTTCCAGACAGGGTTGTTTTGTTTGTTGTTTTCGTAGTAGGCCACCCTGAAGCTTTAGTTACGTTACATATCTGTTTGATCACCAGTTATATTTCATGTATTAATTTTTATGTCCAATAAATACATTGGGACCAAAGATTACGTTTTGTGGCTGCTTGGGGGACGGGGAAGATGGGGCCATTTTTTCTGATTCATGTCGCAAGTGCCTTACAGTGCCAATAAGGCAGAACTAAAACAGTTTCTGTGTGCAGAGTTGGTGGAGCAGGGTGTCTTGCCTGACCCGGCTGTTGCTGCTGCGGGTGGCATGGCGGGTGACGCACCGATGGCGGAGGTGAACGCGGCGGGGGCTGCTGGCATGCTCGGTGCTGGTGTGGGACTTGAGCCGGTCACAGATCCTCTCATGGGTAACATGACTACAGAGGATCTCCTCATTACCCTCCAAATAAAGGAGGTAGAGACCAAAAACAGACATCTGGAAGTGCAAGCCATGCATCTGCCGGTCAGAGCTCTCGAGCTGGAAAAAGGTACCCCTGTAGTCTCCACCCCGATGTCTCCTCTTGACCGCAGTACTGTTTCTGCTACGACTTTTGACATTAGTAGGCACATTGCTCTAGTTCCTCCAATTCGTGAGTACGAGGTTGACTCATATTTTAGCGCTTTCGAGCGGATAGCGGCTTCCCTGAGTTGGCCCAAAGAGTTTTGGTCCCTTCTCCTCCAGTGCAGATTAGTGGGGAAAGCTCAAGAAATCTGTGCCAGTCTTTCTATTGAGGATAGTCTTGACTATAACATATTGAAAAAGACTGTGTTGCAGGCTTATGAGTTGGTCCCCGAAGCATCGACAAAAACTAACCAGACATATGTTGAGTTTGTGCGTGACAAGAGCGTTCTGTTTGACAAATGGTGCATAAAAGTGTTTTTTCTACGCTGTCCCATTTTTGGTTCACATGTTTTGCCAGAGCGCAGAAATCGGTTGCCAAAGATGATGTGTAAAAGCACCTCACCAGCTGCGGGTGAGGGCCGCGAGTGTTTTTATTGCCACGAGCCAGGCCATTTGATTGCTGTTTGTCCGGCTCTTAGAAAGAAAGCACCACACAAGAATTTTAAACATCCTGCATGTGTGGGGTTCATAAACGCCGCATCCTTTACCTGAAGCGGTACTCACGGAGGTTGACCCTCGTTTTAAGCCGTTTGTGTCTCAAGGATTTGTTTCTGTTACTGGCGAAGAATCGGATAAAGTATGATTTATCTTCGAGATACAGCCACCTATCATTTGTTCGTACTGGCTAGTGTTCTGCCGCTCTCAAATTAATCGTTGTGTTGTTCTGATTTGCTAGTTTGGGGAATTAAAATGAGTGAACTTAACGCCCCACTTCACATGATCCACTTACATTCAGCACTTGTGTCGGGACAAGTGAAAGTTGCCGTGCTCCCACAGTTTCCGATTAGTGGCATTTCGTTTATTTTGGGTAACGATTTGGCCGGAGGAAAAGTGTTTCCTCTGCCCGAAGTAGTTACTGATCCCATTTCGGTTGCACCTGTTTGCTACTCCCCCTCTGTCTCTTCTGCTTTGCCCTGTACCATCTCTGTTTCCTGTGTGTGCCATTACGCGTGCACAAGCTCGTAAATTCTTGTGAAGTGAAGCTGTTGATTTGTCTGAGTCGTTTATGGCTACATTAGATGAGGGTGAGCCCTCTTTTCCAGTGTCCCCTGCTACTGAAAAGGTAACAAAGTGGGAAAAGGTAACAAAATGTGTCCACGAGTTTAATCTCTTTGCTGCTGACCCAGACCTGAGTTTAAACGTGACCCGAGAAGTGTTGATTGATGCTCAGATAAATGATCCGTCTCTAACTTTGTCTGTCCTCTGTTGTAGCCACTGAGGACGACAGCAAGCCTGGTGTTTTTTTTTCTGAACAACAATCTTGATGTGACGGTGGAGTCTTGACTCCAGTGAGATACGCGTTGTAAATCAGGTGGTTGTGCCGACAGACTATTTTGAGTCTTGCACATGACTCCAGCCTAGCTGGACACCTGGGTGTTAAAAAAACGTATCACCATGTGTTGCGCAATTTCTTTTGGCCTGGGTTAAATTCTGACGTAACAAAGTACTGCCGCACCTATCACACATGTCAAGTCGTGGGAAAGCCCAATCAACCTGTTCCTCCGGCACCACTTCATCTGATCCCTGTGCTTGGTGAGCCATTTGAGCGAGTGTTGATAGATTGTGTGGGTCCGTTACCACAAACTAAATCAGGACATCAGTATATTTTGACTGTGATGTGCGGCGTGGTACCCTGAGGCCATTCCACTGCGCACACTTAGAGCAAAACCAGTTGTGAAAGCTCTCATTAAATTTTTTACAACTTTTGGTTTGCCTAAAACTATACAGAGTGACCAAGGTACAAATTTCATGTCCAAACTGCACAAGTGATGCAAGAGCTAAAAGTTAAACATGTAACATTGAGTACTTACCATCCAGAGTCCCAAGGCGTACTTGAGAGGTTCCACCAAACCTTAAAATCCATGTTGTGTAAATACTGTCTCTAGTCCAGCCGAGAGTGGGATGAAGGTCTCCCTCTTCTGTTATTTGCTGTGCGTTAAACTCCTCAGGAATCGTTGGGTTTCAGTCCTTGTGAGTTGGTGTTTGGTCATACTGTGTGCGGTCCTCTTCGTCTCCTTAAAGATAAGTGGTTGTCAGAGTCACCAAAAGCTGAGCATAATGTGCTTGATTATGTCAGTTCTTTTCGTGAGCGTCTTAACTATGTGTGTCAGTTAGCCCTGGATAACATGACACACAGTCAGGTGTCGCTATGACAAAAAGTCTGTTCTTCGTGTCTTTCAATCAGGTGAGAAAGTTTTGGTGCTGCTTCCGTTACCTGGATCCAGTTTGCAGTCTCGGTTTTTGGGTCCATACACAGTGGAGAGGAAAATCAGTGACACAGACTACGTTGTGTTAACTCCAGATTGGAAGAGAAAATTGAGAGTATGTCATGTTAACATGCTGAAACAATACTTTTCCAGAGTGAGAGATTCCCCACCGTCTCCCGCTGTGCCCGTGATGTCCGTGTCTGCTCCTCAGTATAATCTTGCTGATGATGGTTTGGCAGAGAAAAGTGGTTTGATGCCGGCCGCTCGTTTAAGAAATTCAGAAGTACTGTGTAACTTGGAGGACTTTTTGTCCCATCTGTCTGATTCAGCCCGTGCGGATATTGAAAACTTGATTGAGGGTAACTTATCGCTTTTCTCTGACCATCCTAGTCAAACGTCGGTCTTGTACCATGACATTGATGTGGAGGACCACAAACCCATTAAGCAACACGCAGACAGAGTGAATCCGTCGAAAAGAGCTATGATGCAGCAGGTGGTGAATTATCTGGTTGAACATGGATTAGCTGTTCCCAGTATAAGTGCGTGGAGCTCACCCTGTGTTTTAGTTCCGAAACCTGACAACACCCCTCGTTTTTGTAACGATTACCGCAAAATAAATTCCGTTACCAAACCCGATTATTTTCCGCTCCCCAGGATGGAGGATTGCATAGACCATGTAGGCTCCGCCAATTATGTGACGAAGCTGGACCTGTTAAAAGGTTACTGGCAAGTTCCTTTAACACTACGGGCCTCAGAGATATCAGCTTTCGTTACACCCAATACTTTCCTCCAGTATACCGTTATGCCATTTGGGTTGCGTAATGCGCCCGCCACTTTCCAGCGGTTAATGCGCATCGTTTTATCTGGCGTTGAAAATTGCGAAGCTTATTTGGATGATGTTGTTGCTTACCCCTCCACCTGGACTGACCATCACTACACATTGTCCCTTATTTTTAGCCGTCTTCGTTGAGGATTCCTCACTCTTAACCTCGCGAAATGTGAGTTTGGTAGAGCTAGAGTTACCTATTTGGGTAAGCAGGTAGGTCAGGGGCAGGTGCTTCCTTTAGCTGAAAAAGTGCAGGCGATTATTGATCGCAACTTTTCTGATGTGGTGGTTCCTCTCACGGCTCTCGTAAGTCCCTTAAAAGCGTTTGTTATGTCTCCAGCTTGCCAGGCTGCTTTTGAGTCTGCCAAGGCATTACTGTGTAGTGCACCTGTTCTCGCCGCGCCCTTCTTTACACATCCTTTTAAACTAGAGGTAGATGCCAGCGCCTACGGTGTGCTCCTGCAGGAGTATGATCAGGCTATTGATCATTCTGTCGGTTACTTCTCGAAAAAGTTTAACAAGCATCAGCTAAATTACAGCACCATCGAAAAGGAAGCTCTTGCCCTCCTTTTCACCTTGCAGTATTTCAAGGTTTACCTCGGATTTAGCTCGCAGCCTATCGACGTGTTTACTGATGACAACCCGTTAACATTCCTCGCTAATATGACAAACTCTAACCAGCGGATTATGCGCTGGTCTCTTCTTCGGCAAGATTTTAACTTGCAGATTCACCACAAGAAGGATACCGAGAACATAATTGCAGACGCTTTATCCACATGTTCCTCAGACATCTAGGAATTGAACCAAGTTGGGGGTTGGTTTAATTCTTGGTTGTGTGGGTGTTACGACTGCTGTCGAATTTGTTTGTCTTGCGGTGTGTGTGTGCGCGCATGTGTCCTGTTTCTCTTCTCCATATGCAAATAGCGCTGTGCCATTGCTGGAGGATGATTGGTGGAGGCAGCTATGCCCAACCCGGGATTGGCTGCAGCTGTGAACAACCGGATATTTAAAGAGGTAACATGGCGGCCGTCAACAGAGGGGGAAGCTAGCAGGCATTCTTCATTCTCCTCGCCTCCCAACCTACCACACGTTGTCTTTTGTTTAGTTGTTAGATGAGTATATTTCAGTTTCCAATTGTAAGGGTGGACCTCTAGATGTATTTAGTTAGTTGGAATGCTGTTCCACAGCATTCCAACTATTGTTGTTATTCTGTTCTTTCTTTATTATTTCGTCTTCCGTACGTTTTTTGGCTCTCCGTATCTTCTGCATACTTTCAGCTATTTAAACCATTCACCTTTTCAAATCTTCAGCTCTTTCAGCAGATGATGGGACTTCTTCAGCAATTTTTCTACTATTTATACTTTTTCAAATATTAAGCTTTTAAACATTTTTTTTAACATTAAAGTCAATGAGAGCACGCTTCAAATCCTTCAAATCTTCTGTTTCATAATGTATCTCCTCCTACAGTTGTTCACCTACAGACGTCTTTCAAACTTTAAAATGTTCACAAAATATTCAGCTATCAGCTCTATCTTTTCAGATTGATATATTTTACAGTTTTTGTGAAAAATCTGTATAAGCATAGTGTAAATTTTATGATTTTTCTGCCTTTATAATGGAGTGTGTATTGCGTGAGTCAGAGTGTGGTGTGACATCACTAGAGGGAAGGCCTTCGAAAAAATTATCTTACTCCGTTCTCTATAATTTGCTCCCACACCTACAATTCTAACTTGTCATGGACAATTTATACATCAAAACGTAGGTATTATTGTCTAGTTTCAGCCAATATGCTCATTTATGCGATATGAATTATACTTTTCACTCAGCGAGCTTTCAAATGGCAGGAGTTCAGGATCTTTCTCCATTCACTGCCATGTTAAACATCGTCAACATTTCTGAGCAAAATGCAGAGCGAAGCACTTTTTTTACATCGCCGATACTCCCACATTTTTAACTTTATCCACATGAATTTTATATCAGTACGTTCACAAAGGCCTTCTGGTGCTCATGAGGCGCTTGTTCTGGTGTCTGGATAACTGCCCACAGGTAAAAAAGGGTACAACAGCTGCGGTCATTAACTAATTACAGATAAAAGAGATGACATCACAGACATCAAAGGCTTCCTAGCTGTGTTTACAAACATGGCCACTGGTAGTTTGTATCCCTTAGCAACCATTTCATTCTCTGTCAATGGCTTTGCTGTTAACTCATCTTAAAACAGACAGAGTGAAAGAAATTTGAGCTGTGTGTCCGTGTGTGTCTGTGTGTGTGTGTGTCCCTGTGTGTACACACACACACACACAGACACACACAGAGACACACACACACACAAACACACACACACAGACACACACATAGACACACATAGAAACACACACACACACAGACACACACAAACACAAATAGACACAAACACACAGACACACACACAGATACACACAGACACACAGACACACAGACAGAGACAGATAGACACACTGAGACACACAGACACACACACATATACACATGCACACACACATAGAGACATACACACAAACAGATTGACACGCACACACACACAGAGACACACACACAAAGACACACAGACACACACAGATAAATTATCTGATAAATTACTGTTTAACAACGCTTTTAACCCTGTAATGATCATGTATTATTCCGTACGTTTTTACACACACACACACACAGGCACACACACACACTCTGTATGTCTGTCTGTCTAATTATATATTACAATGTAAGCTTGAAAAACAGATGCTTTGGTGGTGGCGCAGTGGTTATGACAAATGACTTTTGTGTGGGAGACCCGGGTTCAATTCCCACAGCGGGAACTCAACCGATGTATTCCCTATGAAGACAGTTAACCCCTAGTGATGGCCCAGTGGATATGGACAGGGGTTTGATCCCCGCTGTGTAGTACATCAATCCTGACAAAGGCATTTAACCCCATTATGATTTTTTTATTATTCCATACCTTTTTTGGTTGTCCGTATTTTCTGCAGACTTTCAGCTATTAAAAAAATCCACTTTTAAAATCTAGCTCTAGCTCTTTATGGTGTAGTTGTGTTATTCAACTTAATTAAAATCATTCCTACTTTTTCAAATATTCTTACTACTTCAACATCTTCTTACTGATTTAAGCTATTTCTCCAGTTCAGCTTTTACATTTAATTTTTTTAAATATTTCCACCTTTTTTACATTATTGTTGCTATTCAACTTAATTAAAACCATTCCTACATTTTTCAACTCTTCTCAATACTTCAACATCTTCTTACTGATTTAAGCTATTTCTCCAGTTTAGCTTTAACATTTCAATATTTTCTACAAATTTTACTGATTTAAGCTATTTGTCCAGTTTAGCTTAGCGTTTCAACCTTATTTTATTGATAGCTAGTATCCCTTTAATGATATGATCATTTGTTTGACAGCTTGTTCAGTATCTGGATAGCTGGTGACAGCATGTGCCAGGTGCAGTTGTTAACTGATTACAGATCAAAGAGATGACATCACAGAGATGAAAGGCTTACTATTGGTCCTTAGTAACCAGGCCACCATACTCTGTATGTCTCTGTCGACATCTGTCTGTCTTCCTCTCTCTCTCAGACACACACACGTCCTAATGTCTTAATAATAGATTTTAAAAAGTTATATTTCTGAAGGGTTAATAAAAAATAATAAGTGTCTTAAGTTTTATTGCTATTCGCAAGTGCACCAAGTAGGAAGCACACTGATAAAATTTCTGCAGAATTTTCTAGTTTTGTTTGTTGTTTTTGTAGTAGGCCACCCTGAAGCTTTAGTTACGTTACATATCTGTTTGATCACCAGTTATATTTCATGTATTTATTTTTATGTCCAATAAATACATTGGTACACAAGTTTTGTGGCTGCTTGTGGGACGGGGAAGATGGGGCCATTTATACTGATTCATGTTGCGTCCTAGGCACCCCTAGACTGGGGCGTAACAGTGATGTGGTTCAAAGAAAATCTACTGTAAACAATGTGGCTCATGAGTCACTGGAGAGGGACTGTCTGGGAAGCAACTATCAGCAGTAGGACACTGGGCCTGAGGCCTGTAACAGTACAGTGTAGTGACTGTAAAGGGCAAGTAGCTAGCCTTCTCCCTTCAGTGCTGACTTACTGGTTTTATTTCATATATTAGTGTATGTAACCATAAAGACTTACTATTTCTTTCAGCTCATTTTAATGGGTTAATAAAAAAAGCCTACAAATTCATTCAATGTTTAGTCTTTTGCCCATTTCTTTGTAGTTGTTGGTGCCTGCAGGGCTGCTGTAAACAACTAACAGTCCAACAGTCCCTTTGGCCCTGCACATTGTAAAGTTTACACTAAATAACTTCCTCATATGCCGTGTTTAAATAAAATAAAACTGCCAAATTCTCGTTTCTGTTCTGTCTTAACACTTTTAGAGGGGAACGGCCCTTTCTCTCTCTTTGATTCCTGGTGTATTGTTATTTTATCCCTTTTTATCGCAGCCATTACACATCATAAGCACGCTGTGTGCTGTCGTATCTTTAATGAACATCCCACTGAATTGTCTCTTCTTTGTCAGTTTGAGTGCAAACGGTGCAGTCTCCCCCACAATGGATCTGTTAATGATTCTACCCAGCTGTGCATGTTATTGCTCCATCCACAAAACAATAGATAATCAGATCATCTGGACTTAAATGTTTGTGAATTTACCTCTCAAGGTTTTTATTCACTTCTGTTGATCACTTTGTAATCACTGCCCCGACAGGTGTTCCTGCTGCTCCAATTGTTTTGCTGACAAATTATTAACTGTGCAATTTTCAGCGCATCAGGTTACTGTTTCCTCATAATTTACTTCCAAACTAAATTGTTGAGAAACTTTCACTTTACTGAAAGACCACCGTTGCCTAGACTCGTTTTTTTTTTTTTTTTACGATACTGTATTGCATGCTTCCTCATGAATGTTATGAGATATACTGGAGTAGGCAGTTTCTTGCTCTGCCGTCAACAGTGTCTATGCTCTGTGTTTCTATACTGACTGTTCCATGCCACTCTATTCATTTGTTTTCTCTTTGAATCCATTTTACATTGAGTTATGTAATTGCGTAAGTGTGTGTGTATTGAAGAAGCCTTTAAGAGAGATTGAATTGTTGAAAAGACACATTTCGGCCAGATATTGAAAATAAATAAATAAAAAGGTGTCTCTCCAATATGCATATGTAAGCTTTACCATCAGTAAGCACTTAATGGAAATAGTGTCTGCAGGGTGTTAACAGCTGCTCAAGTTACAGTTACATTACACTCGTAGCCGATGTCTCTGTTGAAACGATGGGTGGAAAAGGTCTTTCTGATCCCTGATTGGTGCAACCAGTAAATGATCTGTGTGGGTGAGGGAGCAACATACATGAGAGCAGTGGTGGAATGTAACAAAGTACAAATACTTCGTTATTGTACTTAAGTACATTTTTCCTGTATCTGTACATTACTTAAATAGAATCAATTGTGCATACTTTTGACATACTACTTTGTTACACTTTGCAGCAATGATCTATACTTAACATTCTGTTACGTTTTCAGATCAATTTCCCCCCCCCGCCAAAACATCTTCCTGACCGTCACACATCTGCAGTTCGCAGGGAAGCCTCCAGCAGCGGCCCCTGCAGTGTATCCAGCTACCAGTAATATTACAAATCACACTATGGCCACGCTAAGACCTGCCCTTCAATGGCATTTATTGGCCGAGCGTGTACCGCTCCCGGTACTACCGCTGCTCCCGATGCTCTGCTTGGTCATATGTGAAGCCTCTGTTCACATAGGGTTAATAAACAACCCGTATATTCATCTTAAAAACACTCCCGGTCCTCCTCAGCTGTGAAGACACATAGCCTACTTGTTGTCCAAGCCTGTGTATTCCCGCTAGATGAATGTGTGTAGCATTCACTGTCCTGAGAGCTTCATGCAGATCACCCTGATAGTAGGTCAGAATGTAAACTGGGCCACAGATGGTAAGCACATTAACCTAAAACAAACGATGTAATAATAAAATGACACAGCCCATCCAGATTGTTTTTTTTTATATTAAAATAAAGATATTAAGAGAATAAATCGTACTTTTTTAAAAAGTATTTTACTTTTAGTACTTGAGGTACATTTAAAATCAAGTCATTGTGGTACTTCTAATTTTACTAAAGTAAATATGTCTCTGGTTATTTGTACTGAGATTCAGTCCTTCCTCCACCACTGAATGAGAGCCTGTGCAGACGGTAAAGATGAAGACGGATACGATGTGCTTAATGGATAGTTGTTAACGCTAGCTAAAATGTTATTGTTGTAACTAAACCACTAAAGAGTGTACATTTATCTTCTGGGGTTTGTGGCACTTACCAAACAGCTTCAGGTGATCACCTCCCTCTGGACTGTACAACAGCTTACCCTGATTTGAACGTAACCCTGGAAAACCAAGACACACATATTTTGTCTGGATTTAGAGACACCTAAAATTAGGGCTTGGTTTAATTTTAAAAGGTCTTCACCTCCAAAAATTGGAGGTTGTAGCACTAAAGGTTGAGCCTTTTATAAACCCCTTTACACTGAAACCACTATTCTCTGGGCTATTAATTATCATATGATAAATGCATACTTCAGTAAGTGCTCAGTGGTAGTGCTGCTTGACCTAAGCCCACCCTCTGATGTGATTAATCATGCCATTGTAATTAATAAACTGGGAAATAGGGTTTGGTATTTCCAGGGCTAGGATGGGCTGGTTCTTGTTCTAAACTGAACATGTTTAGTCTCGATCAGCAATTATGTGCCTTCATGCGCCGTCCTGTTTGCCAAAAATGTTTTATTTAACCTTTGGCCCAGTATTTGTCAGCAAATTAAGATTTTCCTTTAACTGCTTTGCCAGCAGCCCTCAGTGCCAGCTTGTAGCTGCATGTTGCCAGTAGTGTCTAGCTAATGTCAGGAGATAATTGATCTAAATGTGAGATAATCTTATTTTTTGTTCTAAAGTTATTTCTAGAAACACAAAATTGTCTTTTATAACCATTTAAATCCATGTATCAAAGTGAAGAATGATTTGATAAACCCTTAGAAGCAGGCTACAAATCTATTTCAGACATGGATTTACCATGTTAGGCCCACTGATTACTCTGGTTTTTTCTTGAGCCTTATGTATTTTAAGTACTATTTTACATTATGTCTACGCAACTCTAATAATGCCCTATTTTTACAGTCTCAATTAACACAATGTGTTACTGAGTTAGATTGTGCAGAAATCCACTACAAAGTTAGGCCTAATCTTATATGGTGGAATATGAATCTTAATTTAGCTTCTCTGCAGGGTTGCAGGGTGACTGACAGTTTTGTGGTTTACAATAGAAATGTTTCAAAAATTCTACTTCTATTGTTCTATAACTACTGTGAACATATTTTCACTAGTTGGCTTTTACTAATGCTACTACTAACATGCTTACATCAAATAATACTGCTATAACTACTACTGTGGATACTACAAATATACATCCCTTTTGCTGCTGTTGCTGCTATGGATTGAAAGGTCAATATTTAGCTGGCTGAAATGAGAACTCTGGGTGACTTTGTTTCTACCTGAGATATACAGCTCTGGACAAAATTAAGAGACCACTGCATTATTATCAGTTTTTCTGGTTTTACTATTTATAGGCATGTGTTTGATTACAATAAACATGTTTGTTTTATTCTACATTCTTCTAAATGTTTTGACAAAATTTCTTCTAAATTCCAAATAAAAATGTTATTCATTCATTATTTTGTCAAAATAACAAAAGATGCATTGTTTTCAGACCTCAAAAAAATGCTAAGAAAACAAGTTCACATTCATTCTTAAACAACACAATACTAATATTTAAACTTAGGAAGAGTTCAGAAAACTATACTTGGTGGAATAACCTTGATTTTTAATTACAGCTTTCATGCATCTTGGCATGCTTTCCACAAGTCTTTCACATTGCTGTTAGGTGATGTTATGCCGCTCCTGGCACAAAAATTCAAGCAGCTCAGCTTTATTGGATGGCTTGTGACCATCCATCTTCAGCTTGATCAAATTCCAGAGGTTTTCAATGGGGTTCAGGTCTGGAGATTGGGCTGGCCATGACAGGGTCTTGATCTGGTGGTCCTCCATCCACACCTTGATTGACCTGGCTGTGTGGCATGGAGCGTTGTCCTGCTGGAAAAACCAATCCTCAGAATTGGGGAACATTGTCAGAGCAGAGGGAAATCAGGTTTTCTTCCAGGATAACCTTGTACAATTCTTGATTCATTCGTCCTTCACAAAGACAAATTTGCCCAATTCCAGCCTTACTGAAGCACCCCCAGATCATCACTGATCCTCCACCAAATTTAAAAGTGGGGGCCAGACACTGTGGCTTGTAGTCCTCTCCAGGTCTCCGTCTAACCATTAGACAACCAGGTGTTGGGCAAAGCTGAAAATTGGACTCATCAGAGAAGATGACCTTACTCTTGTCTTTGCTTCTCATTGATGAAGGGCTTTTTTCTGGCTTTGCACGACTTCAGCCCTGCTTCTAGGAGCCTGTTTCGCACAGTCCTTGCTGTGCACTTCAGCCCAGTTGCTGTTTGCCATTCTTTTTGTAAATCACTTGATGTCATCGTACGGTTTTTGAGTGACATGCAAATAAGTTGGCGGTCATCCCGGTCAGTGGACAATTGTTTTCGCCCTCTTCCAGTCTGTAGCTTTGTTGTCCCCAATGTACTGTATGTTGCTTGACCTTGTTCTTATGAACTGCCGTCTTTGAAATGTTAGCGATGGAAGCAACCTGACGCTCACTGTACCCTTCTGCCAGTAAAGCCAGAATTGAACCTTTCTTTTCCTCACTCAAAACTTTTCTTTTTAACTCTTTTGGCATGGTCTATTGTTCCTTTTTTTGTTTAGATTACCTGTGTGGTACTAGTAGCCCTGTTTTTGCCATCCAGCAGGCCCTATTGCAAGAGGATAGTGATGACCACCGCAGTGGCTTTTATACTTTTCCTCGTTAAATAAGATTTTGCTCAGGTGATCACTTAATCAGCACCTCATTAAGTAGAATGAGGTGTGCCTGTGTTGGAATTTAACTGCCACTGGAGTGGAATGGCTGCCATACATGTAGAGATACTGATTTAAGACAAATAAAGGAGTGGTCTCTTAATTTTTTCCAGAGCTGTATATATCCATCCATCCATCAATCCATCTTTGTCCGCTTATCCGGCATCGGGTCGAAGGGGCAGCAGCTCCAGCAGGCCCGGGGCCTCCTCCCAGCTGGACGTGCCTTGAACACCTCCTCTGGTAAGGATGCCTCCTGGGAGGCGCCCAGGAGGCATCCTTACCAGATGCCCCAACCGCCTCAACTGGCTCCTTTTGACGTGAAGGAGCAGCGGCTCTACACCGAGCTTCTCACGGATGACTGAGCTTCTCCCCCTATCTCCTCCCCCCCCCGAGAATACATTTCAGCAGCTTGTACCCTGAATCTCGTTCTTCCGGTCATGACCCAGCCTTCATGACCATAGATGAGGGTAGGAACAAAAACTGACGGGTAGATTGAGAGCTTTGCCTTCTGGCTCAGCTCTCTTTTCGTCACAACGGTGCGATAAATAGAATGTAATACCACATACGCTGCTCCGATTCTCCGACCAATCTCACACTCCATTGTCCCGTCACTTGCAAACAAGACCCCAAGGTATTTAAACTCCTCTCCTTTTACATTAGAAACACATACATTAGAAAAAGATTTGAGGAGGAGTTCAAACTGATGAGTTTTGCAAATCCATTTCATGTAATTCCCAAATGCATTATGGAGCAGTCCCAATGTTAAACTCTGATAGGCAGGAAGTCTGTTCAAAAACTTACAGCCGGCCAAAAACATTGGTAACAGTTAGGAGACAGGTATACAGGAAAACAGGCATAGCTGGAACACAAAGCATATACACAACATGACAACTGAGAGAGGGGAGAGTGGTTTGTATTCATACACTGAGGGCTTAATGTGGGACAGGTGTGGCTTGATGAGGACACGAGGGACAGGTGTGGGTTGATAGGGACGTGTGGGACAGGTGTGGCTTGATGAGGACATGATGGGACAGGTGTTCAGGGGTACGTTCAATCTCAAAATGGCGTGCACCGTTTTGCTACGGTAAAACGCCTTACAGCAGGGCCGGTTCTAGCCTGCTAATTTAGGGTGGACTAGTAGAAACAATAGGGCGGTTGATAGCACCGAGTTTAGGGAAGTGCTTTAGGAAGGGGATCTGAATTGCTGCTGTGGATGCTAGCATTGCTGTAGCTGATAAGTGCTTGATATTTTTTCTTTGTTGCCTTCAAATTTAATGCATTCAGTAGCACACATCTTGATTCCTTACAGTTATCTACTGTATATTGGAATGCTCATTCATACAACATTAGGTCTATGGAACATAGATTCCTTTTTTCATGACTTTTTTGGTCATAAATCCTGCTCCTCTCCATTAACTTTATTCCCTTCCATAAACACCAGTGGTTAAAAGGATACAAGAAGCGCTCCTGACACTTTTTTCGTTTTCTTTTACTGTTGATTCATTACTTGAGTTGTTGATAACTGGCAGCATGAGTTTGTGATTTCTGAATAAGGCTGACATGTGCACAAACTTGTCTGTTTCTTGCTGATCGAGTGCAAGCCTTGTCTGTGGCATAACTGTGTGAAATGTTATAGTCACAGGTGTGTTTATGTAGGCAGGCTTTTAAGCCTTACATCGTTATCTTTTCGCTGAATAGCTCGCCTTGCGTTTAACACAAAATGACATTGTAACTGTCGTGGAGTGGGTATGAGTGTGTGTTTGTGTTGGGCGGGGGAGTGGGAAGGAGGTGTTGCAGTAGGAATCAAACTGTGGCAACCAGCACAAATAATGGGAAACTCTAAATTTCAGAGCACCCTCATTGAAAAGTGGAGAAACCATAGCACCAGCAAAATAAAATCTCTGGCACCAAGATGTGATAATTAATTAATACACATTGTGAAGGAAATATACAATAAGCAGAACCGGTATGATGCTTCAACGGTGAGAAACAGATACAGTAGAAAACTAACAATGCATTTTGGAATCTTTAAACTCCGTGCCCTTAAAATGCAGAAGCTCAGACATCGGATTGATGTTATATAACAAGGGATCAAGACATCAGGATGTTGTTACTGGGCCCCGAAGTGCTCCAGTCTCCCTGGTATGTCAAAAGCTAAGTCATTATATTCACTTCACCTGTATCAAGTTCTTCCACCCTGCTTCTCAAGAGCTACACTAGTCCTCTGCTTTGACTATGATGCCCTGAGGCAGTGTTGATGCGGTGAAAAGTGCTGTGAAAATGCTTCGGAGAATCCCCACAACTCTGGATCAATAGATCAATTGAAGCGTAGAAGTCTACACTTTGAGGAGTTAAATTAGCTGAATTTCATTATAACGACAAGCAACAGAGGAGTTGAACATCAGTTGCAAGAATATAAGCTCTGACCTTTTACTTCTATCATTTCACAGGAACAGTCTGTCTCTAGATGATCTGCCTCTGGAGAATTTGTTTGTTAAAGGTCATGTAGGTAAACGTTCACGTATGTGACAATGTCACTGTCTTATTATGTTATGTTGGGAAAAAAACAAGTAAGAATATATTAAAGTGACCCAGACATAATTGAATTCAATTGTATTTATAGTGTCAAATAATAACATAAATTATCTCAAATATACTGGGTTAAGACCAATCTATGATTTACATAGATCCAACAATCCCCCCAAGAGCATGCATTTGGTGCGACAGTGGTAAGGAAAAACGTCTATTTAACAGGCAGAAGCGGTGAAAAGTACCTGTTTGAAGAACCACCACATCCAAGGAAATCTGTGAAGCAAAAAACTCAAGGACTCTGGGTAAGAAGCTAAGTTAGTAAAAGGCATAAATGAATGCATACAGATGGAGAGAGGGAGAAGCTCCGTGGGTCAGTTCAAAGCTGATTTGATACCACAGACCTCTACTGTCTGTGTATGCCTTGCTACCCCAGAGTTGCTAAAGTCAGTGCAAAATAGCCCAAAAATATTCTTGCAGGTCACGTTTAATTTTGTTAACTTAAAAAGTAATTAATACTTATGGTAGTAGTATAATATTGGTAATAGTGTTCTTGTAGATAAAGTGTATTTATTGATTGTAGTTAAATTTGCATAAGAGCTATAGAAAAACTGATATTCAAAAGTGTAAATTATCGTGTGTGGGTTAATGAGGGTTAAATCTCTAATCTAAATACCAAAACCAACAATTATAATACCTCCTAACTAGAGCACCAAATGTTTAATAATCCACAGCGGAAAATTCTTTTGACTTATTTGGTCAAAATGTTCCTACAAAAAAGAACACATCTAACTTGCATTTGTTTATGTGCCTCCCCCACAGGGGCATAGCACAACATTATGGGATCCTTATAAAGGCATTATCTATGGGCCCCTTCCTGCATCCACAACTATTCATTCTACCATCTATTTGGCCGGTTGCCTGGGGCTGTTTCCCGGGTATTCAGTCCCAACTGCCGTTCCATTCCTATTCAGAGTTAATTGCTGCCTCTACATTTTGGTATACTGACAATGTCCTACTAGAGCTTAAAGATGTGTCCCCAGGTTGTAATGATAATGGATGGCTGCTAGCTATCCACTGAACCTGTGGATGGCAGTAACGGTAACACTAACGGGCTGTAATGATAGTGGATGGCTGCTACTGGCTTGGGTCAGACTGTTCAGTAAACTGTGTCCCCAGGTTGTAATGATTGCTGAGGGATGGCTGCTAGCTGGCTGGGGGCTGACTGTGGATGTGTCCCCTGGTCGGGGCTGTAATGATAGTGGATGGCTGCTAGCTGGCTTGGGGCAGACTGTGGATGTGTCCCCAGGTTGTAATGATAGTGGATGGCTGCTAGCTGGCTGGGGGCTGACTGTGGATGTGTCCCCTGGTTGTAATGATAGTGGATGGCTGCTAGCTGGCTGGGGGCTGACTGTGGATGTGTCCCCTGGCCGGGGCTGTAATGATAGTGGATGGCTGCTAGCTGGCCTGGGGCTGACTGTGGATGTGTCCCCGGGCCGGGGCTGTTGCCAGCTCTCATCTCTCTCTCTCTCTTTTGGCATGACTGCAGTTTGTCCTTGTGACCGACTTGAATGGGCAAATGATCACATTAGATGGCGTCTGGCGCTTTGGAGAGGTGTTCTCTTGACGGATAAACCCTAACCCTAACACCAGATATTGACTGGTTTTTGGACCCCCGCCCGCCCGCCCGCCCTCCCCCCCTCCCTCCCCTCGGACCCCTCCAATACAGTAAAACTGCACATTTTAGAGTGGCCTTTTATTTTGGCCAGCCTAAAGCACACCTGTGCACTAATCAGTCTTGATATGCCACACCTGTGAGGTGGATGGATTATCTTGCCAAAGGTGCTCACTAACACAGATTTAGACAGATTTGATAGAAATAAACCTTTTGTATACGTAGAAAAAGTCTTAGATCTTTGAGTTTAGCTCATGAAAAATTATGCCGTTTATAATTTTGTTGAGTGTGCTTCAGACAGAACAACTATGCAAACTTCTCCATAGGGTATTGCTTTTATCGCTGCTCTAGAATGAGGAAAAGTATGACTAAACGAGCTGTTACAAAACACCAAATTTAGTAAGTGTGTGTAGTTACCTTGTTGCTAACTGATCATAAGCAACTGTGCCATCAACGACACAGCCCCCTCTCCCCCCCTGCATGTTTGCCCATAAAACTTCTGTGTACTTTGAACACTTTCGCAGACTGCTTTGGCACTCTAGTAAACCATCTCCTTGTGCTTGCAAGAGAATTATAAAATAACAAAGACAACGTAGTGTTTCAGACTATCTTATTCCAGCTTCATTACCAAACACCAGAGAGATTTTCCACAACATCTTTTTCACAGCCATCCCCGCATTTCTAGTAGTAAGACCAGAGACTTTGAGCCAATTTGGTCATCAAAAGTAACAAAGACCCCCAAAAGGGTTGTCTGACAAAGGGTGGGGTCTTGTGCTTAACTTTTATTTGGGATGTGACAGAGGGTTTATGACCCTCAGGACTTGCAAAGCAACAGAGCAGTTGGGCCATAAAGGGTGACTGAAACCAGAGACAGGATGTCTCTAACATCATCAATTCAACTTCTAACACATTTGTAGAGCTGGGTTATAACAAAATGTACCAGAACATCTTATATTATAAAACAGAAGTATTGCAAAACCACTTAATGCAACAAACAACAAACTATATATTTATAACAACAAACTTAATGCATGACCCACATGTCTTCATTTATGTTGAAATAATGCTTTTACCTTTTGGCTTGAATGTATAATGCAAATCACCCACAATGTTTAAGCACATATAAAATTTTAAATTCCAACAACACCCTCTTTTGATCTCACCTTTTCGTGAGATCATCAATTAAATGTTTACTCATCCTGTGACCAGATCATAATGTCATCAACATATTAAATCACAGTACTTTGCAATACCTGATCTATCCCTACCAAATCATCTTTTAACACTTTATTGAAAATGTGAGGACTATGTTTAACCCATCTGTATTAACATAGTTGCCACCGATCTTGCTTGAAACTATAACAGGAAATTTAATGCAAATGTTACAAAATTTTATAAGACCCCAAAAAATTTAATTTTCCATACCAAATTGCTTATATCTTTGAGGCATGTCTTGGCATGTTTTTTTTTTTTTTTTATGAACTTAACCTTCTTTGTGGAGTAAGAATAAGTAATTCTAAAATATTTAGTTTTTCCCAGTATTGAATGTGTGTTTTCAGAATGTGAGTCTGTAAGTATAAACTGCCTTCACGTGTGCGTCTGAAGTACCAGAACCAGGACGGTCTCTCGCTCCCCCCCCCTTCTCCTTATCAGTCCATCTGCTGATCGTTGGTCCGTACCTCAGTGTCTCTGTTTATGTTGTAGGGTCACATGGTTGACCCCTGCAGAGCCCTCTCACCTCAGCGTCAGCAAGGCCCCAGCCAGAGCATGAGGACCCCACTGCTTGCTCTGCGGTCCAGCACAGCACACTTACAGATGTTGCGATCACTATCAAACGTTTAGCCCTGGTTCACTTTTCAGGTCACTTTGGGCCAAGAATTGCAGCCAGACCATGAACCTTTATGGTCTCTAGCTGTGCTGTGGTCTGAGGGCTGTGATGGTTGTTGTCATTCTTCTGGTACAGATTGTCTCTGATCCTGTAGCTGGAGGAGCGAGATGGACCGGATTCTGACACAACGAGGCACTGTGTGGCACAAAACAGAACTCAAAAAAAAGCATTATCTTTTCTTTTATCAATACTCCTTTAGTGTATGTCACTCATTATTATAAAATAACATGTCTGTCCCTCTTGCTGGTTTAATTCTATAAAATCCATACAAACATTCTAAAGAGAAACACTGGTTTTGGAACTTATCTCTTCTAAGCCTCAGTTTACATTAAGGGTCATGTTTCTGCACAAATTAAAACAAAATTGTAGAGTAATTTAATATCCTTGATGCTGTGGACAGTGTATTATTGTTACTGTATCCCTCTTTTTGGGTTATGTCTCCTACAGCATACCTATTCATAATTATGTAGTAGTTTTAGCCATTAACACACTGTCTTGCGTTACATCTTGATATTAAAAGCAACAAAACAAAAAGTCAAAACAGAAAAAGAAAAGAATCACCCAAATAAAATGTTTCAACATCTACTTAATAGTTTAAACAGTTTGTCATATAAAAACTCAAAATACAAACAAAATCCACAATTAAGCTTCACTTAAAAGCTCATTTGAGCACCACATCAAATGTACATAGAATGGAATCTCATATCAGCTTGGATTGGTTTCAATCTTAATCTCAAGCAATAAACTTAGATGAATTATAACAAAAAGAATGTTTCTTTAATTTTCTATTTTTAGGTTGCAACAAAAATGTGTACTAATTAATGTCTAATGTGTTCTTTATGACCTGTAGTCCTATTAACAGTAGAACCCACTGGAGCACCCAGTGGTTCAGTCTATCCAGTTTGTTACCTGATATGAGAACATATCTCATTACACTATGTGATTTATGATCAAAATCTTCACTGGGCTGCAGGTCTACCGCAACCCCTCTGTACTTTATGCACAACTCTTTTTTACCTTATCCTTCTCTATACATGTGTGTGTTTTCTTGAAAGAACCCACACTTCAGCTGTCCTCTAGACCTCTGGAAAGAAAGAATGATTTCTCTCTTCCTTTGTTTCACTTTACTTTAAATAATTCTTAATCTATGGCATTAATTCAAAAACGTTTGTACAGTAGGGTCAGTCATATTAACAGAAAGGAATATTATCATTTCACTGTTCTAAGTTTAAAATCCCAATTCCAAACTGTAAATATCTTTCTAATTCTGTTACCAACAAAATGCCCCTAAAATATTGCCCATATAAGAAAAGTATCACAAAAATACTGCATGTACTTATGGTATGAAAAGGTAACAATATAGGAAGCCTCACATTTTTCTTTCTTTAAACTGGAAATGATCAAAACCGTTTTAAATCACCTAAGTGATTTAACCAAGTAACTCTTTCATGCACATTTTTTTTAGATTCAATTCAATTTTATTTATAGTATCATCAATACATTAACTTAAGTTTGATTCTTTGCTTCACCTACATCTTCCTCTTTCTCACAACATCATTCTTGGTTTTATCAGATCTCTTTTTATTTATTTATTTTTTTCTTTCTTCAATTTAACCCTTGTGTTACCTTTTGCCCTGCAGAGGCATTTTGGTTAATATTCGTTACTGCCAGACCAAATCTTTCTCCTTATCTGTGTTTTTTACAACTCCCTCTGTGGAAGGGTCAAAGGGGCTGCCTGCTGGTGCAGCACCCTGTGTCCCCCTTCCTTCCCTTCAACTCATGTTAACATAGAATGTTTAAATAAGCATTTCTCCATTATTTTCTCTACTGACAGTAATAGGATAGTACTGCAAAACCCTTACGTCCCATACCTTAAAACTTCTGTTGTATAAGATGGATCTCACATTGGATTGACTACTTTTATCTTTGTTTTTGTTTTTAAACCAAATTTTCCCTTTAAACCAAATTTTCCCTCATTAAATCTAAATCCTTTTTCCTAAAACGTTACACAGTTCCCCTCTATTCCCTAGTTGGACTTTTCTCAGCCTCCTTTAGTCTACTAGGGTCTAACAGGACATATTACTATAATTTTGATCCATCTCCTAATTGCAGACATACAACAATTAAAGCAGGACAAGACATACAGTCATACATAGAAACATATATCAACTGTACCCAATGTTGTTGCTCGCTCTCGCTTCGCGGCAGTGGAGTGGGGCTCTGGGGCGCGCATTTCTCATCTCCCTCTGAACCCTCTGTTAACATGGTGGTATCTTTGCGCACAGTCACTGCCCCTTTATGTATGTTTACTGCTGGTTAAATTCAATGTGTGCCAACCGGAGACTATTGTGGCGGTCTTATGTCTAGATTTTCTGGAAATGACTGATAATTTTTTTTTTCGTCTCTGTGTTTTATCAACCTTGTCCTCCTTATCTTGTGTCCGAGTGTCCCTGATGGGGTGTGCCGCTCCCTGTATGAGCAGTAAAAGACCGTGGAGAACAGCATGTTTACCTTCTACCTTCATTATTTTATTTCTCAATTTGGCCCTTAATATGAGACCCGCGGTTTTGGCGTTGTTCACTGATTTAGTTAGATCATCCTGTAATTTATGCATTCCGTCCCACAGTGGACGGAACCACGGCTTCTCAGTATTTGTTGGGTCTTTTTGTACTACAGGATCTAAATGGTCCTGTGCTTGTTTTATGCGCACATCCTGGTCTTTTGGAGTGCTCACGGCCACGTGTTTCAACCACCATGGTTACGGTCCTGATTCCAACAGACCCTCCTGCGTCTTAACCTCCCCCATACTATTCCCTTTTTTTTTAAATTTTTATTCATTTTTCAGACTACCTTCGTTTCTATTTATCCAATTTAGAAACTACTCTTCGTGCACCCGACACTACACCTTCATGTATCCCCTGTTTGAAATACACTACCTTTCATCTGATTCACCAGACTACCTTCATTTCTACGGCCCAATTTAGAAATTACTCTTCATCCTCTAGACGCTACACCTTCATGTATCCCCTGTTTGAAATACACTACCTTTCATCTGATCTATATACACAGACTACCTTCATTTCTATGGCCCAATTTAGAAACTACTCTTAGTCTTTTTTTTGGAGACTACACCTTCATGTATTCCCTCTTTGAAATACATTACCTTTCGTCTGGTTTACTAACTACTACTCTTCCCACTGCTAATTTTCCAATTCAGCGGTGCCCTTCATGCTCACTTTATAGAGAAATATCCCGCGCGCAAGGGATATCCTCATGTAAGCACTACGTCTTCGTACCTATTTTTTGCAAGTACTACGTTTTTTTTTTTTTAAACTTAAAATATATGTTACACATTAAAATTTAAAACTTTTTCACACATCAACATCTTATCAAATTTGTCAATTTTAGCAACTAGGATACAGGCCCGTTCCACATTCAGATTTTGTACATGTCCAATGCTGCAGATTTGATATTAACAGGTTCTGCTTTACCTTTCCTTAGTGCCCGTGCTGAATGTGGAGACGCATCTCGTCCTAGTTGTTCACTTACTCAAGGCTGGGTCCGTGCCTTCCTCGATTGCCCCACGTTGGGCGCCAAATTGTTGGAGCTAAATCCTGCTCCATTCTCAGGGTTCATTCATTTAGTAGTCAAAATCTCAGATGTTGAAATGTGAATCCATTTATTACATAGGATATCCTAGAGACAAAGTTACCTGGATCAAGCTGTCGCAGCTCTCCCCTTCCTTTGTCTGACTCTTTGGCTCTCAGACCCCCAGTATTATCTCACAAAGGGTGGGGTCTTGTGCTTATTCCTTATCTTTTATTTGGAACTGGAACAAACAGCTGAAAACAACTATGTTCTTACCATTGTGCTGGACCATATGGTGGGGGATGAACCAGCTGTTCGGTGTTTCTACTGTTCCTGGCTCCAGCTTCACTACAAAGCCTGCAGACCTCAACGATGTATGCCTTTTCCTGCTCGGGTGATTTAGCCCATCTTCTCTCTGTACTGCGTAACTGTGTGAGAACCGCCTCCATTGGTGCTTGCCATTGTGGAATGTTAGGAACACGCAGTAGGGGAGTAACGCATAAGTCCATTATTGTCTACCATGGTCTTGTCCACAAGAAGCTTTATTGTTTCTTGGTCCTGATGAGACTTGGTGCTGGGCCATGGCAGCGTGTAAATTTGCCACAGTTTTTCATCATTACTGTCCAGGTCTCCCTTCAAAAGCTCCGGCATGTGGTTCTGCAGCCCTTGAGCCTTGCAGTGTACAGCCTAGGCATGTCTTGATGGCACAGGCCCAACTGCTGAGCTGCTGTATGAAGAATGATGGTTCGCTCTTACCTATCATCCAGGATTGCATAATATTCTAGGGTCTGATTTCCGTTATGTAAGTGGACCTTAATGACTTTAAGGAGAACACTTGCGCCCTTCCACTGGTCAATGGTAGAGTACCTCCTTTGCAGCCATTGGAGAACTAGTGTTCACCGCTCTGTTAACAACCTTCTCATTTACCTTGTGGAGCGCAAATAGGTGCTGGATGTTGCGTGTCTGGCAACACATCTTCAGGTTGCACTCTGAGGCTTGATAAGCGCCTCCACCAGACGTGATTTTAGCATTGATTACGAGCAGCGCTGCTCGAAATTTTCCAGTTTCCGGTCTGTCAGTCACAGTGAAAACCGGGGACATTTCGGGACAGATCCAGCCGGGGACAGGTCGGCATGTCTTGATGGCACAGGCCCAACTTGACTCGTTGCGTCTAAAAATAACATGGCTGCCTCCAGCTACAACGCAAGTATGGATTCCTCGCAACAACATGTTGAGAAAAAGGCTCGCACACGGTCTTCTAAAGTGTGGGAGCATTTTATTCTTAAAGCCAACAACAACATGGTGGTCTGTAGACTTTGTAAATTGATCCCTGTGTCAGGATAACAGCAGCAAAACACTGTAAGTTCTGCTCACCTATGCTTTTCCCGTAGCACACGGGTATACAGTATGTCCTGCACTGACTGAGGTAAACTGGGCTGCGTCTCCCCCATCTGTAGCACTGTCTTCCATAATTGCGCAACCAGGCCAGATTGTTTCAGATATCTCACGAGTCCTTTAATGTCAGTTCTAATGACCCACGTATTAAAAATATATTTGGATTTAAATCTCTAGGCTCATAATTCCCTTAGAAAGGAGAGCGAAAGAGTGCACTTTTTTGTTTTTTGTTTTTACTTGTGTATTCCACCTGAAAGTGACTTGAAATATTAATTTGTTTTATTGTTGGATTTATTTGATACATCTGAGTTCATATGATTTAAAGGGAGAAGATCTTGGAGAGCATATTCATTATTTGACCTACTACTGTTAAAAAAAGCAACCACAGACTACTCTTTTTGCACTTTGTTTACTTTAACTTTTTATTTTTATATTCCTCTTGAAAGTGACTTTATATTGTTGTTGATTGATGGCCTTTGTCTGGCTCCAGATTGCACTACAAATTCATTTTATTTGAACAGTGCACCATTTTAATAAATAGAGATTTGAACCTTGTGTTACCTTTTGTTTTGTGTAAATTGTTAACAATTGAGCAAAGAACAAAATTGCTAATAAAAAAATATATTGTTAGTTAATCTAAAAAATAATCGTTAGATTAGTCGACTAATCAAAAAAATAATTGCTAGATTAATCGTTTAAAAACTAATCGTTTGGGACAGCCCTACTGGAGTGGGAGTGATAGTATCATGGACCGCCATGTCTTGGTGGGGAGTAGCACTGCTTGGTTCCTTCTCAATTACTATGTATGGTAATGGTCAAGGGAACAGACTCTGTGCCTCTTGGCGGTGCAACAATTCTCAGACGAGTGGGCATGTAGGTACTCGGGGTAGCAGTGGCTCACAGGAGAGTGGGCGCGGCTGCTCCGTGATGACTGGCTGGGACTCCTCACCGATCTGTGTGAATGTTTCTGATGCATGTGGCAAAACTTAGTGTTTTGTAACTGTTGGATTACTCTTCCTAGGTGTTGTAACAGCTGATGAAATGGCTCAGTTTGGCGCCTGAGCTGCTCTAGTTTCTGCTCACTCACTTTCGACTGGAGGTGTAGATCCTCATTGCGCGGCCGTAATTTCTGCATGGACTCCAGGAGAGCTTTCTGCTCAAGCTTTAAAGGCCGATTCATATTGTATGCGCAAGTGGCAGCGCTGCGCTACAAAACCCATTATTGTCAATGGCTTGGAGCTCTTGCGCATGCTGTGGTCAAAGTTCAACATGGTTTCAAATTTCAATATTTTATTCATAATAATAATAATAATAATGTATCCTTTATTAGTCCCACAAGGGGAAACTACAATTTACACTCTGTTGTTATTACACACAGGCCTGAACTACACACACACATGCTCAGTACCTATGCATGCGCTAATGGAGAGATGTCAGAGTGGGGGGGCTGCCCATGGAAAGGCACCCCAAAAAGTTGGGGGTGAGGTGCCTTGCTCAAGCACCATACTTTGGTCTGTATGGGGACTTCAACCAGCCCCAACACAACTCCCTACAGACTGAGCTTCTGCCACCATAAAGTGTCCTGATATAACTAAATGTAATGATTTGATACTATACATAAAATTTAATTTAATTGAACCTAGCATGCATGCCATATAAATTTCCCAAAAGTAGAAATATTCCTGGAAAGGGCCAGCACTTTGTTTTTGTAATTTGGTCCAGCGCTGGAGTGTATATAGTTACTGTATGTCACGCCTCTGCCAATACTTACATATGCTTCAAATGTAAATAGAAATATCAGTAAATGAACAGCAGTTGAGAGCAGGTTTTCTGTCAAAACAACCAAGAGGAAGGCATGTTTGACCCCCATCCCTTGTACTCTTTGAAGCTCAGAGTACATTGAGTCAACATACATGTGAGTTTCAGGGTTGTATTAAATTATAAGCTCTCATGAGCATCAACAGACACATCTCGTCTCCCATGGCACTGCACTGCAAGCGTATTTTGCTGCATGGAAACTGCTCTATCTGTTTAATTATCCTCCTCTGAGGCATCAACACATCTCAACTGCCACCCCCACCACTCATGAATTAATGATGCACATCTCTGGTTGTTATTAGTAAGCTGCACTGGGAAACAGACGGGTCGTTGTTAATTTGAGATTCAGCTGAAAAGAAAAAAACCTGAGGTGGTTGTTGCATTTCACTGTAGTGACTGTTAAAACCACAAATAGACTCCTTCATTCAAATCAATAATGATGTGCAGCCCTTCGGCTGGCAATGATCTTGTCTTAAAGGTTGTCATGCTGGATAAACATGTTGTTGTGTGTATGAAAAGGGGAGTTAATTAATGATCAGAAGTGTTCCTGGGTGAATTGAGGACTATTTTTTTGTCTGGGTAATTAGCTCCACCCAGTGAAAGGTTTCATGTTGAATGCACACAATGTCACAGACAGGCACAGATTGATGAAGTCTAATTGATTATTTTTGATTCATCTCTTTGTTTACATTTTAGAAAGCTGCATAGTGTCTCATCAAGATTAGGTCCAAAGGAGCCCTACCATAGAAACTGCAGTCCTTCTATCATCTTGATCTAGCACAGCAAGAAAAGCCTTTGGCTTATGAAAAGGTGTGGAGTTTGTCAGGATTGCCTGGTCACTCTTCACACAGACAATCTTATTCATTACAAATCCAGCACACTTCAAATAATGGAGAAATTACTAAGGCACAGTGTGAAAAAGACCATCACTTTGAGCAGACTGGATTGGCCTCAAGCGAGAGAGGAAGGCGTTAAAGTGGAACAACTAACTATCACACTTTCCTTTTCGCCCCTCATTGGACAAAGTTTGTGGACACTACTATGTGTGCATCAATAAGTAAGTCTGATGTCCTGTGGGTACGGGACGACATTATGTAGGGTCTGTGAATGTACATTAGCAAGAGTAGGCTAAGTCACAAGTGTGCTATTTTATGTGTGAGCTAATATTGCACATTGGTTCATGTGCTCTGCAAGAGTTACGTTTTTGTTTGTTGAATGCATCATTCAGTGCAAACATAACCGAGAATGTAGTTTAATCTCAGTATCAATGGTATATTAGGTTATTACTGTCGCTCTCTTAAAGGCAAACATTCCACTGTACTGTATTAGGCAAATCTGATCGAGTCTAGACTTTACGGCACCGTAGTTAAGTGAATGTGGGTCAAGATGTAATTTACTGCCCCTACCAGAAGGGGGCAGCATAGCTAAAGTTGGGACACTGTACAAATTGTGAGTAAAAAAGGAATGGAATAATTTACAAATCTCATAAATGTATATTTTATTCACAATAGAGTATAGATAACATATCAACTGTTGAAAGTGAGACATTTTGAAATGTCATGCCAAATAATGCCTCATTTGGGATTTTATGAGAGCTACATATTCCAGGTAACAATAAGAGGCCGGAAAATTAAAAATTACATATAAGGAACAGCTGGAGGACCACTTTGCAACTCCATAGGTAAATTGGCAACATGATTGGGTATAAAAAGAGCCTCTCAAAAGTCAAGATGGGCAGAGGATCACCAATTCCCCCAATGCTACGGCAAAAAATAGTGGAGCAATATCAGAAAGGAGTTTCTCAGAGAAAAATTGCAAAGAGTTTGAAGTTATCATCATCTACAGTGCATAATATAATCCAAAGATTTAGAGAATCTGGAAAAATCTCTGTGCATAAGAGTCAAGGCCCGAAAGCCATACTGGATGCCCGTGACCTTCGGGCCCTGGACACAATCCACCGTGCCATTTGCCGTTGCCAGCTAAAACTCCATAGGTCAAAAAATAAGCCATATCTATTTGATTAAGATAATGCACATTTAGCAAAGTGGCTATTTTCTAACTGTAGGCCTACCTAGGATGACTTTTATGGTGGGTAGAAACCAGAGCACCCACGCAAACTCAACACAGAAAGGCTCAGAACGGCGTGGATTCGAACAACGAACCTTCTGGCTGTGAGGCAGAAGTGCTACCCACTTAGCCACCGCACTGCCTAAATAGGGTTCAGAGTTCTCTGAGGACTATTTATAGCCAAGCCTAATTTAAACTGGACCGTGGTAAGACGAATGTTTTGGAAAACTGGGACGCCATGTCATCCGGACTAAAGAGGACAAGGACAACCCAAGTTGTTATCAGTGCTCAGTTCAGATGCCTGCATCTCTGATGGTATGAATTTGCATTGGTGCGTGTGGCATGGGCCGCTTACACATCTGGAAAGACACCATCAATGCTGAAAGGTATATCCAAGTTCTAGAACAGCATATGCTCCCATCCAGACATCGTCTCTTTCAGGGAAGACCTTGCATTTTCCAACATGACAATGCCAGACCACATACTGCATCAATTACAACAACATGGCTGAGTAGAAGAAGGATTCGGGGTACTGAAATGTATATGGTATATGGATATCCAGGAGCTTTCTTAGTGGGTATACTGCATATACTTGCATATACTGTAACGTAGACTCAGTGGTGGGCTGTCAGGGCCATCAGGGCCTTCTCTGCTGGCCCTGTCAAAATCAAAAATATATTTTTTCACAATTAAATTAATGTGTGTCAAAAAATCAATTACTTTTTCAGTATGTTACGATTATATTTCCAGAAAGAATATGGTAGCGGGATTTTCCATGTCATCTAAACGCATCACACCTCTGTGGACCAGCACTAGTAGCATTGCTAGCCCTTCATTGAAGCTGCCATTTCCCATTTGATTATAACTTTGAGTGACGTGTGGCATCAGCCAATCAAATTGTGATGTGTAGTAACAGAACGCCCTAGGGGCCCAGCGCTGTGTCGGCGCTAGCCCCGCTGATGTCATCAAAGCTTGAACCTTTTAGCGGGTTGTGAGTGAACCAGAGTGAACTAGCTATGGCCGCTGCTTTCACACCTCCTGACGATTCTGTTTCTGATCTCCTTCATGTGCCTTTTTCAAGGCGATCGTTTGGAGAGAAGAAAGAAATTATTTTAAGAGGAAGACCTACACCTAAGCTGAATGGGCTGACCAAGGCTGGCAAAGGTTTTGTGCGGCACTTCACTGAGGCTAACTACGACCGCTATGACTGGCTAACAGCTAGCATCGAGCGGAACAAGCTATTTTGCTGGCCGTGTTTGCTTTTTAATACCAGTCAGGGAACATGGAACACCACAGGTTTTAACAGCCTTAATAGCTTCACCAAGGCAGCTACCAAACATCAGGCATCCGAGCGACACCTCACAATGGTGGTACATTTGAAGACCTTTGGTGAGTCCAGGGTGGATTTGCAACTGGATGAGCAGCGGAGACGAGAGACAAGTCTGCACAATGAGAGAGTGAGAAAAAACCGGGACATACTGAAGCGCCTCATTGATTGTGTCATCTTTTTGGGACAACAAGAATTGTCTTTCAGGGGGCATGACGAGGGAAAAGAGTCCCTGAATCGAGGTAATTATTTGGAGCTATTATCTCTGCTATCAGAATATGATGCTGATTTGCGACACCACCTTGCCACGGCCACCGTTTTTACGGGAACATCTGGGAAAATTCAAAATGATCTCATAAGTGCTGTTGCTGAGGTGCTAAATGATGCTTTCAAAAAAGAGATCAACAACACCAAGTTTGTCGCAGTTATGGTGGACGAGACCACAGATTTCAGCAACACTGCACAGCTGTCATTTGTACTGCAGTATGTTACTGACACCGGAGTAAAAGAGAGATTTTTAAAGTTTGAAGATGTCACAGAACGAAAACGAGCTCAGGATCTAGCAGCTTCAGTACTTGAAGTGTTGGGCAGCTACGACTGCAAAACAAAGTTAGTGGCACGGTGTTATGACGGAGCCGCTGTCATGGCATCGGGACTCAATGGCGTACAGGCGCGCGTCAAAGAAGAAATCCCTCAGGCTCTGTTCGTGCACTGTTATGCATCATCAAAAATAAAGGACTGCAAAATTTTTTTTGCCAATCTGGGAGGGTTGTCCGCATTTTTTACACGTTCTCCCAAGCGAACAAAACTGCTGGATGAGTTTTGCGAGAGGCGGCTGCCGCGGGTCTCTCAGGTGAGATGGAACTTCAACTCCAGGTTGGTGGGCACGGTCCACAACAAAAGAGCTGAGCTGGTCGAGCTGTTCCAGCACATCCTCGATCACGCGGAGGATTTTGACCGTGAAACGGTACATTGTGCATCAGGACACTTGTCACAGTTGAAAAGCTTTGAGTTCTGTTTTTTTCTCTTTGCTTTCATCGGCATTTTTGACTTTGCTGACGTACTCTTCGGAATACTGCAAAATAAGAGCTTGGACGTGCAGTTCAGTCTGGCCAGAATTGAGGAATTTTGCCAGAGTCTTGAAGGTGAGCGTGGAAAATTTGATGCCATCTATGAGAGTACCGCGGAGGCCGCGGGTCAGCCGAGCGCAGCTAGAGGCCGAACAGACCCACACGCGCACTACAGACAGCTACACACAGCGCTAATCGACAGCATCATCATGCAAATCAGGAATCAATTTGAGGATCACAAGCGACTACTGTTTGTTGCATTGCTGGACGCACAGCTGTTTACCAAGTTCAAGCAGACATTTCCCGAAACAGAGCTGATGAGCCTGGAGGAGAGCTACGGCGCACAGTTTGACCTGGGCAGACTCAGAGCAGAGCTCAAAGTGATGTACAGCATGACAAACTTTCAGGGAAAGAGTCCAAGTGACCTACTGACATTTCTGAGGAGCACGGGGCTTGCAGTCAGCATGTCACAGCTTTATGCCCTCACATGCTTGATCGTGACAATACCAGTGTCCACCGCATCAGTTGAGCGATCTTTCTCAGCTCTCAAGCGCATCAAAACGTATTCACGGAATGCAACCGGACAAACACGACTCTCTGCACTGGCATCTATTGCCATAGAGAAGGAGCTGCTCATTCATCTTAAGCAGGACGCTCAACTGCATGAGGAGGTCATTGAACGTTTCATCAGAAAGGATCGGAGGATGGATTTCATTTACAAGTAATGGGTGAGTGTTACTTACTGTTTAGGAGAGATAAAGTTATTGCGGTATTTTATACATTTGTATTGCTATTGATTGGATATAGATGCCGATGCTGTGTTTATTTGCTTAAAGATGTTTAATGCACAGTTCTGTGCGTGTGCGGTGTAGTTGTTTAGTTGTTTGGTTGTTGTTTTTTTGGCGGGGGGGGTTGGAGGTCGTTACAGAAGGCCCTGACTGAAAGCCCACGGTACGCTACTGCGTAGACTACACCACTGCGTTGCAGGGAATCCTGCCATTGACGTAGGCACTGACATAACTGGAGTTGGTCACCAAGCGCCAGACTATAGCTGCCCACTGCTCCTAATTAGTTAGGATGGGCTTAATGCAAATAGTACATTCCTCGTATATGTAAATGTACTAGGCAAATAAAAGGAAAATATAATAATATAATGTGTCACAAACGTTTAGAGGGGTGAAAAAGGCATTAAGCCTTTGATGGATTTGGTGGAGTTAGACCAGCAATACTTCTGACCCATTTAAGCACTGATGACATAAAACATGATTTCTGGTAACATAGACAAAAGAAACATTCTTCGCAATTAATTATTCATAATTGATACGTTTACTTGATAGATACCTAATTTTACTAAAAACAATGTATTTCTTTTCTATAGCTAATTTGCAATTTGGATAATAGGACTATATACTTTGACCACAATTCAGTTCATACTCTACTTTTAACTTAAATCTTGAATGGCTGTGACAGTACAACGCATACAACAGCAGTACAATAACGTAACAAGAAGTGCAAAATAAGAAAACATGCATTAAGTGAAAATGAGTGTGTGAAGAATCCAAGGCAGATTTATCTTTATAAATAAATACATTTTTCTAAATATGAGCATTAAAAAAACACTCACAAACTTACAGTGCATCCTTGATGAGTTAAACATTTCTAAATGCTGCACACTTAAATATACTCAACATCCAGCAGATGGGGCATAATGTTTTGCTGCCCCTTAGGACCAAAGCAAATTAATATATTACATCTGCAGGGTTTGAAAGCCATGTTGTGTCAATACCAATGACTAAACAATTCCTTTGCCAGATCCTGTATTACTGGCTTTCAAAACTCACGTGCTGGCTTGAACTCTGCTTTGGGACAAAAAACTATTAACTGCAACACTCCCAAGCTTCCACTCTCATTTCAGCTGTTCAGCAATGGAGGACAGGGCTGTAGTGAAAACCCAGCTTCATATCTTTTTAGAAACAAAAATGCAATACAACATTTTGTTAATTTTATTTTGCATGTTTTCTTGATATTTATGTATAAGCTCTTACTTGCTTTAATTCATGTGAAAATGAGACTTTATAGTTTGTGCCAATAAAAAGCCAGTGTAGGTGCAGTGTTGCAGGAGATGTAGGGAGAGATGGGGCCAGAGATTTGTGTCAGATAATAAGCTCTGTTAGTGATGTAGTGCAGCAATTATTCCTGCTCCCTTGTAGAGATTAAGTTAGATAGATATACAGAAAATAAACCTGTACAATATAATGTAGCCCAGTACAATAGCCTTACAGAAAATACCTGTGTAAAGCTAAACATATTTAGCTTTTGTAAGACTGTGACTACAACAAAAATTTTGTTTTGGACTGCTTTAACAGTATTGTATGAAACACTCACTCATTAGTTTACTTGTATTATTAATTTCACTTTTGCAGCATAATTCCTTTTTGTACAATCCACCCACATTGTCAATCTCAAACAGCCACATTTTATTTTTATGATTTATTTTGCAAAAAGCAATATGAAGTAATTTCATACATAAATGTCATTCCTCATATTTCAGGTCCTTCACAAAAGGACAAAACATGCACACAAACATTTTTCAAAGAACATAAAAACGCAAAACAACAAACAAACAGATCAAACAACACTGCACTCAGATAACACTGTTGTCATTGTCCCCAACATTAGGTTCTGTCTTTACTGTTCTAATAAATGTTAGACAGAACAAAGTATATTGAGAGTTTATTCCACTAGTGGACTATTACCTGGGTGGTTTGGAGGCCTTCCATTTTAACACCATGCATTTCCTAGCTGCCATCAAAGCAAGATCAATGTACATAATTTCATATTTATTCCACTTATCAGATATATTTATTTCAAAAACACATAAACAAGAACACTGAGATATCAGCTTGATAACAACAACAACAAAAACTAAACTTGCTCACATGACCAAAGCACATGAAAAAGCACCTTCACATTTACAGTGGGTACGGAAAGTATTCAGACCCCTTTAAATTTTTCACTCTTTGTTTCATTGCAGCCTTTTTCCAAAATCAAAAAAAGTTCATTTTATTTCTCAGTAATGTACACTCAGCAACCCATCTTGACAGAAAAAAACAGAAATTTAATATTTATTAAAAAACAAAACTGAAATATCACATGGTCATAAGTATTCAGACCCTTTGTTCAGTATTTAGTAGAAGCACCCTTTTGATCTAATACAGCCATGAGTCGTTTTGGGAAAGATGCAACAAGTTTCTCACATCTGGATTTGGGTATCCTCTGCCATTCCTCCTTGCAGATCCTCTCCAGTTCTGTCAGGTTGGATGGTAAACGTTGGTGGACAGTCATTTTCAGGTCTCTCCAGAGATGCTCAATTGGGTTTAAGTCAGGGCTCTGGCTGGGCCATTCAAGAACAGCCACAGAGTTGTTGGTGAAGCCACTCCTTCGTTATTTTAGCGGTGTGCTTAGGGTCATTGTCTTGTTGGAAGGTAAACCTTCGGCCCAGTCTGAGGTCCAGAGCACTCTGGAAAAGGTTTTAGTCCAGGATATCCCTGTACTTTTAAATTCATCTTTCCCTCGATTGCAACCAGTCGTCCTGTCCCTGCAGCTGAAAAACACCCCCACAGCATGATGCTGCCACCACCATGCTTCACTGTTGAGACTGTATTGGACAGGTGATGAGCAGTGCCTGGTTTTCTCCACACATACCGCTTAAATTAAGGCCAAAAGTTCTATCTTGGTCTCATCAGACCAGAGGATTTTATTTATCACCATCTTGGAGTCCTTCAGGTGTTTTTTAGCAAACTCCATGCGGGCTTTCATGTGTCTTGCACTGAGGAGAGGCTTCCTTCGGGCCACTCTGCCATAAAGCCCCGACTGGTGGATTGCTGCAGTGATGGTTGACTTACTACAACTTTCTCCCATCTCCCGACTGCATCTCTGGAGCTTAGCCACAGTGACCATTGGGTTCTTCTTTGCCTCTCTCACCAAGGCTCTTCTCCCCGATAAAAAGCTTTTGGCCGGACGGCCAGCTCTAGGAAGGGGGCTGGTCGTCCCAAACGTCTTCCATTTGAGGATTATGGAGGCCACTGTGCTCTTAGGAACCTTAAGTGCAGCAGAAATTTTTTTGTAACCTTGACCAGATCTGTGCCTTGCCACAATTCTGTCTCTGAAGGCAGTTCCTTTGACCTCATGATTGTCAAACATGCACTGTGAGCTGTAAGGTCTTATATAGACAGGTGTGTGGCTTTCCTAATCAAGTCCAATCAGTATAATTTCAAACACAGCTGGACTCCAATGAAGGTGTAGAACCATCTCAAGGATGATCAGAAGAAATAGACAGCACCTGAGTTACATATGAGGGTCACGGCAAAGGGTCTGAATACATATGACCATGTGATATTTCAGTTTTTGTTTTTAATAAATATGCAAAAAATTTCTAAATTTCTGTTTTTTTTGTCAAGATGGGTTGCTGAGTGTACATTACTGAGAAATAAAATGAACTTTTTTGATTTTTGGAAAAAGGCTGCAATGAAACAAAGAGTGAAAAATTTAAAGGGGTCTGAATACTTTCCGTACCCACTGTATTACAATGCCAAAAGAGAAATGATATCTCACTGTTCATTTTATTAAATTTCTCTGGAGTATAATAAACCCTATGCATTATCTGGAATAGTGATAGTTTATGTCTAAAATTATAAAAGCATGTATGTACTTTCCTGCAAATTAAAATAATATTGTGGTTGTATTTCCATTTGAGGATCTTGTTCCCACTTCTGTCCTAAATACTCTGTAGTTACCATTGAGCTTGAAGTAAGAGAACTATAAATCCTTAATGATTTAAGGTGTCAAGAGGCGGGCAGCCCGGAGCCCCCGAACGCGGAAGGTTTAACAAGGATATTCATTGTGTCAGAGCGGTTGCCGAGGTGTTTTCAAGCCTGCTAAATTTCTAGTGGCTTCCCGGCTGTAAGTTTTAATTCCAAAACATTTGCACCGTATGTCTCCTGGTTGTAATGATGGGTTTCTGTCACCTGTGTTAAATAATGAGCCGATGTAGCAATTGGCCTGAAGAAGAACTTGAAAAAAATAAATAAATAGAAAGAAACTGAGTTGTCCCCCACCGCAGTACACTGTTAACACGTCTGTGATTTGTTACTGGCATGAGTTTAAGGGGTGCTCATTGTGGACAAGAGGAGAGGTGATGTTTGGATGTGTTGTCACATGGGTCAAGAGTCCTCTGCACGCTGAATTATGAAAATACATTTTTAATGATTTACTTGAAGCTTAAGTGCTAATAAGTTGAGCTGACAGATAATCAACTGAGTTGGCATGGAACATGTTGAGAGACTCTTCTGCAGATTGATTGTTGTAGAGGAAACCTGAAGCTGGCCAAAATGGGGTGCAGTGGTGCATTGATGAATTAGATGTGCCACAAAGCATTATTTTTCTCTGATGTGTTTCAAAGGAATAGGTTTCAAAGCACTTTGTCATCGCTGTCTTGCACCAAGAGAAACTCATAGAAAAATATTTCCTCAGTATGAGTCAAAATTTGATGGAGAATCGACTGAAACAAGGACACAAAAAACTAATGGACATAAAATAGGGTTAAATAATTCCATTATTTATTGTTTTACCATACATTTTTAGATATATTTACCTAATCAAAGCAGCAAGAGCGGATGTGTCCTCAACAGTTCTGCGTCATAGAAAAAATAATTCAAAGGATGATTTAATGGTAGATTCTTTGGAGTCCTTTGAAAACATTACATAAGGATCAGTAGCTTTAGATAAGTTACTTCGATTCAATGGCGTGTGGTCCATTAGGGCGCTGCCCCTACTGCTATTCATATATATTAATGAAAACAGTTTTTGTTAATGTGCTGTGTGTGCGTATACATTTCAGTTACTCTCAAATAAACATACATTAGCCTGCGATGCCTAATAAAAAGTGCTGTCTACAGTCTTTGTCTGCATGGGTGTACTTTCCTCAGCCCAACGGCAGTATGTGTGTAATAGGTTCGGATTTTCCTGATGGCCCCTTCTCTTCAGACCAGCTAGTAGCAATGAAGGGTAATACAGCATAACGTAAGATTACAGTAATACATGTAATAATATACTAGATATCCTCAAATTCAGGTACATTTTATGAACCTAAAAATATAAGGTTATTGTCAGCCCTGGGGACCTTTTGTGCCATTGACACCGCCGACACCGCCTTGGCCAGTCAGTGGTGGCGCACAGGTTCAGAGAGCCATGGATGACAACACGCAGGTGGGCAGGCACATCACCAACAGTATGATAATAACATCCCAAACACAAAATTTACTTTGTTTTTGTGACATGAGAAGGCGAGGGTCACGAGACAGATGGAGACAGCAAAATGCAACTGAAGGCTACTTTTTTGTAGCTTGCTAACTACGCATTACTTATTATCTAAGAAGGTCTAGAAATCAGTGCGGAGAAACCCACTAGCACTAGTGCTGCTCACTCAGCAATACCCTAATGGTCACTGTTCATGCATGTCTTAGAGGCCCCCATAAGAGTCTCCTGAAGCTCTACTTATAATTCTTTGCTTAGAAAGTAGTTGTCTGCAGTTTTTTGGTGGATTGCTATATTAAGAGAAGAGGTGTTTCAACATGATGGGAGTATTTAGCCTGGCCAAACCCGATCACATGCTGATCACAATGCATTTACACGTTTTCCTTATGCAGATAAAACAAGCAGATACATATTTCTTGTTCATACTGAATGTAAATTGGATAATAATACCAGAATGAGCAACATAACCCACCAGTGTGTTTAATTTAAAAATAGCAAGAATGCTGCAAAAAGAGTAGTGAGTCTTTTCTTCTTTGTGGCTCTCCATTACAGCACTATCTAATCTTTCTTCCATCTAGTCTTGAAACGTTTTAATGGAGTTAACTGTGAAACTGTGCAGTGCATTCTGTAGGGAAGGTACACGCTTACAGCTCAGTCTAATTCCTCATAGAGGAAGTGTGATGGAGGGTGATGCAGAGAACACTGCAAAGCCTGATTAGGTGGCATTATAATGGGCTTTTAATTTAAGTCTGGGCTTATTAGATGTCAAACACAAAAGGGTTGAATGGATTTTTGAGATGAGGTGAGTTAACCTGCCGTCAGGCAAGCATGACACCTTTACATTGCTATTCTCAGCCGCGGAGGTGCCGCAGATGCTACAGGAACCTGCACTCTGATCAAAAAGAAACACCAAGCCTAGAGTTGCACAAAAAGTCAAACTGTTGTTGATCCTAGAATAAAACAGGGAACCGTTTCTGCGCGACACACGTGCCTTCCAAACTCTGAAGTCTATTAAAGCTCCGAGTTGTTGATCAGTTCATAGTTGTACACATACTGTTCAAGATGCCTTGGTCTCTGCTGCAGCTTTCACATCATGTTGAAATCGTTAAAATCAACTTTACACCCATGCAATGCATATTTAAAGTGCATTATGCGTGCATGTGTGTATTGTGTGTGTGTGTGAACTATGATACAGAATATGTGATGAACAAGTTCTGCCTGCATTCTACCCTCCACAGAAATACAAATGTACAGTGTTTGTCTTCACTGACGTGTTAATAACCTCCTAATGTTTTTAAACTGGAGTCATCACCATCAATTAGTGATGGCATTACTGCAATATAATGCATAATTAATTTACATCTTATGTGTAAGTAATGGCATAAATTGAGAATGTAATGACCAGTTGACAGTATGTCACGGCCAGAATACATGAATAGAGTTCATCAGAGAAAGTCTTGGTTTTAATGTGTATTATCCTCAAAAAAACAGTGGCTGTGTTTTTTCTGTGCACACTGGTTTCCGGATTATGATTTGTTATTTTTTAGATCCTGCTATTAGAAACCTGGATTAAGCACTTATCATGGCACCTAGCTGAGTACTGGTCCAGGGGCCTGTTGCACAGAAGTAGTGTGATCCGCTCATCGCGGCTTAATCGGTTGCACCTTTGCCAAGCCAGGATGAACAGGTGAAGCTATGTCCAGCCAGGTGTAGATAGCTGGGATAAGGCTTTCTTAAATAGACCACGGTATCAATCACAATTCACCTGTTGAGCTAATGGACAGTAATGAGGAGGTGAAGCAAATTATATGCAAAAATGGAAATACGGCTGTCTATAGCGGACCGTCTGAATGTGTAAGGATTTAAAAATCTACTTAGCCTACTAGTCACTCCACATTTTTACAAAGTTGTATGCTACACTGTGTTTTAATGGTATTAAATATGCTTGTTTATGTGTTGGTTTTATTGTTGTATCTGCTTTTATGTGCTAAATCTGCTGGTTTAGTGTCATTGAGTAGCCTACCATGTAAAGGACTATATAAATAAAATGTATTATTATTTAGCCTACTTTGTCTTAAAAGTGAGCAGAGGGAATTAATGTTCCTCAGGAAATTCTCTAGGCTTAATTTCAAACCCTTATTCACAGCGAGTGAACATGTTTCATGAAGCAGGGAGCCCAGCCTTGGGGGGCCCCGAAACACACCAGCAACTGGTCTGACGTCCACCACCAGGAAGATCTCAGAGTGAAGACACTCAGTGCTCTGACAGTGCAGAGCAAACGGAGCCTCCCGTCCTCCGCCGTCACATGAGGTGGAGGATGAAACGCCTGCAGTACCATGGACCCCATAACAGTGGGCTGCACCTCGGGAATGAAGCCCGGAACGGGGTGCAGGATGGCCCTCACGTCACCCGGGGCAAACTCCAGGCATCGGGGAGTAACCGAAAGAGCCTGGAGGTTCCCCCACCCTCCTCAGAGAAGTGATAGCAAGGAAGAAGGCCATCTTCAGGGGCAGGTACTAGGCCGCAGCCGACTTCATGGGCTCAAAGGGGGCCACAGCCAAAGCATCGAGAACCACTGCAAGATCCCAAGTGGGAATCCCTAGGGCGAGCCGCAGGTCCCATCCTCCGGGTCCCACGGAGGAACCGTATGACCAGGGGAAGCCTCCCCAGAGACCCATCCCTCGAAGGGGCGTGGAAAGCTGAGATGGCAGCCAGGTAAACCTTGAGGGTGGATGGGGAAAGGCCCGCAGAGAAGCGGTCCTGCAGAAACTCCAGCACCTGAACCACCGGGCAGGTATCTGGGTCCACCATGCGTCCTCTGCACCAAGCAGAGAAGACGTTCCACTCCAGGCCAGACATCCGTGTAGACGGGGCCCTGGAGCCGAGGAGAGTCTCGACTGCTCCTGCCGTCAGGCCCGCCTCTAGGTACTACGCCCCCTCAGGGGCCAGACCCACAGCTGCCACAGGGTGGGGCAAGGGTGAAGAACCCGGCCTCCTGCCTGGGACAGCAGGTCCCTCCCCAGAGGGACTTCCTATGGCGGACCGTCCAGGAGCGCCAGAGCGGATACCCTCTCAACGGACCTACTCCAGGATCCCCGGGAGCAGAGCGACTGGGGGAAAAAGCGCACAGACGCAGCCACGGCCACTTCCGCACCATGGCGTCCAGCCCTAGCGGGGCCAGGGGCGTCAGGGAGAACCATAGAGCACAGTGCGTAGTCTCCTGAGACGCAACAAGTCCACGTCTATAGGTCCAAACCTTCCGCACAAGGACTCCACCACCTCGGGGTGGAGCCGCCATTCCCCGGGCCTCAGCCACTGTCTCGACAGCAGGTCCGCACCCTGAACCTGAAGCCCAGGGAGAACACCGCCCTGAGAGAGAGCAGTCTCCGCAGGGACCACAGGAGGATCCGATGCGCCAGTCTGCAGAGAGGGCGCAAGCGCAGACCCCCCGGTCGATTCAGATAGGCCACCACAGCCGTATTGTCGGACCTGACAAGCACGTGGTGACCCAGGAGTGCAGGCAGGAAGCTCCTCAGAGCCCGGAACACGGCCAGCATCTCAAGGCAATTGAGGTGCCACAACGAGTGATGGTCCTGCCAAACACCCCTCGCAGAGCGGTCGTCCATGACCGCGCCCCACCCGGTGAGGGAAGCGTCCGTTGAAACAATACATGGCGACAGGGCGCCCCCATTGCGGGTCCTTGGGACAGGAACCAAGGCTTCGCCCACACCGATAGGGCACGAAGACATTTGTGCGTAACCCGTATCAGGCGGAACGGGTTTCCCCTCGGGGAGAACCCCTTGGATTTCAGCCACCACTGCAGGGCCCTCATGTGCAGAAGACCAGAAGGTATCACGCTGGAAGCAGCCGCCATGAGGCCCAACCCCCTTCGGAAGTGTTCCACTGTGATGGCGCGGCCCAGCCTCACACTCCACACCGTGGCCAGAACGGACTCGACACGAGCCGGAGACGGATGTGCCAGCATCGTCAACAAGTCCCACACCACCCCTAAGAACACAGTCCTTTGGGCGGGTGCCAGCACACTTTTCACCTCGTTGAGCCTCAGCCCCAACAAAGAAGACGAGCGGGACGACATCTCGATGCCGAACCACCATCCCCGAGACTGAGCCAGGATGAGCCAGTGGTCGAAGTAATACAGGACCCGGATGCCCTGGAGCCACAAAGGGGCCAGTGCCGCATCCATACACTTGGTGAAAGTGCGAGGGGAAAGTGCTAGGCCAAAGGGAAGGACGAACAGAGGCGAAAGCACTGGCGTCCCTCAGATCTATGGTGGCAATCCAGTCCCTGGACTGGATGTGACACACGAGGGCGGGGATGGTGAGCATCCAGAACCTGTATCTCCTCAGAGACCGGTTCAGAACCCGCAGATCCAGGATAGGGCGCAGACCCCGTCCGTCTCGAACGATGAGGCACCGGTTGTAGAAACCGGACCCGCTGGCCAGCGGGGAACGAGCACCTCGGCCCCCTTCTCCAGCAGCGATTGCACTTCTTGTCCCAGCACCAGGCCCTGGCCTGGGCACACCACAGTCCGGACCATCCCAACGAAGCCGGGGGAGGCGGACCCGGAACTGCAGCCTGTACCCTCCAACAACGGTGCGCAGAACCCACAGGGAAATTTTCACCAAGCCCCGCCAAGCCTCTGCAAAATCCGCCAGCGGAAGCAACCCCTCGGGGCTGGAAGCCGGTGCGTCGTGCCGATCTCGGATGAACCCCTGAAGCGGACCGCCAGGAAAACCCGCCGATGATCCGCAGTCCGGGAGCATAACCTCCGGCCCACTGCCACCCCTCGGGGCAGGCAGAGCGGAGAAGGTTCAGCGACGGCCAGTGCGTCGCGAGCGCCATGGCGGCGGGACAACAACGCTAGCGGCTGTCCAGGAGGGGACCTCAGTCGGCCTCCGGGGCAAAACACAGCCCCTTGCCGTGACCGGACGACGGCTCTCAGGCCCGACCTGCCGGGAGCCAAACCTCCGGCCCACTGCCACCCCTTGGGGTAGGCAGAGTGGAGAAGGTCCGGCGGCGGCTAGCGCGTCGCGAGCGCCACGGTGGCGGGACAACAGCGCTGGAGGGGACCTCAGTCGGCCTCCGGGGGAAAAACACACAGCCTCATGGCCTTGCCCCGCTGTGACTGGACGACGGCTCGCAGACCCAACCTGCTGGGGAGGGGAGCGCGGGAGGGGAGCGCGGGAGAGTTGGCCTGCGTCCCAAGCCGCTCGAGGGGACCACAAGAAGCCACACACCGCCCCTGGCTCCGCCGGTGGGAGCCGGTATTGCGCAGCTCCGCCATCTCCTCCTCAGAGGTGCTCCCACTCAAGGTCCATCTCCAGCAGCAGGTCCGCCTGGCAGGCTCGAAAAACCGCCATGGTGTGCAGGCTCTCTCCAGCCTGGCCCGCCGCCAGATAAGCTGTACCCACCAGCGTGGAAGTCACCCGACACGGGCCGGCCGGCAGAAAGATGACGTCAGCTGAGGAGAGAGGTAACCCGCCAGAGCGGCATCAACCTGCGGCATCGTCCCCATAGCCGCGGTCCCTGATCCCCACCACATTGCTATACTCCAGCAGCTGGGGAGTAGAAAGCCAGGCGGAGAAAGGCTTGTACCAAGACTTACACAAATCATTGTGCAAGTCTGGAAAAAATGGCAAGGATCGGCGCGGGGGAACAGAGCGGCTCCGCAGGAAGCGATCATCCAGTCTGCCACTGGTGTTAAGCTCCCTGGCAGCCTGTGGCCAATCCAGACCGAGCTTAGCCACAGCTTGCGTCACCACTTCCAGCAGCTCATCATAAGCCGGCGCTCTCGGCGCTCATCATAAGCCGGCGCTCTTCTGATGACGTCGGCCCGATACCCGGAAGTCCCCTCCCACCTCCTCAGAGCCAGGGAGCAACCGCTTCGGTTCGGTCAGCGTCCCCGAACAGAAGAAGCCGAGAAGCCGGCCCTCGAACGGGGACTAGGGGAGACGGAATCGGCAGACGAAGGACGAGACGGGGAATGAGCCGTCTCGGAATCCTCCAAACACAACATCAACCAACGTGCCTGCTGAATAGAAAAAAGCTAATGAGCTATGTGCCGGTGTGCTTATATGCCCCTACGGTTATGCCGTCACATGCTACCGTTCTCACTAGGACCAATAGGATTGGAGTAGTTTTCATTCGCATTCAGCCCTGTCATGCCTAAAGGCGTTCCCATAGTGTCGTGATCGACGCAGTTCGAGTTCCCCTCAAAGGGGAACTCCAGGATTAATCTTAGCCTGACTGTTAGCCTGACTGTTAGCCTGACTGTTAGCCTGACTGTTAGCCTGGCTGTTAGCCTGGCTGTTAATTAGTTAATACTTTGTCGGTGGTTACTAGTTAGTTTGTAAACTGTCTATAATTAGTGTCTAGATCCTTATTAGAAAGTTGTAACATATAAAGTTTGGTTACACCGTCTCATTCAATGCGTTTTCTTTATTTTCATAACTATTTAAATTGTAAATCCTCACTGAAGGCATCAACTATGTTTATTCATAGTTGTGATGCCTTCAGTGAGAATCTACAATCTACTGTATACTGTATAATAATGTTTTCATGTAATTTAATGAAGGGCAAAAAATGTCAAATCATTGCTTTACCAAGCACTTATTAATCAGTAACTAACTATGAAAAACATTAGTCACAACTTTACAATAGCATATAGATAATGTTTATAGATGGTTTACAAAGTGGTTATTAACTATTTAACAAGGTATTCTAGTCATCTGTCACAACTTTACAATAACCATCCAGATAATGTTTATAGACGTTTACAAACCAACTGGTAACTCTTAGCAACGTGTTAGGAATATCTGGTCCATCTATCTATGTAATGTTTATAGATGTTTTAAAAATGGTTTCTTAAAGGCCTGCCAACATTTGTTATTATTACTCGATGCCTAATATAGTACATGAGGGATATAATGTGTGTAACAAACTGTTAATTTACAGCACTACTAATATTATATATAATTATAATTTAATTGTTTGTTAACAGTCAAATGACAGGTTGCTAACAGTTAAATAACAGTTAACTAAAGATTAATTAGGTATCAATTAGCATCTATTAATGATGGTTATTATATAGTGTTACCCAGTAATTTTTCTTTTCTTCTTTTTTCTGTAAGTGTGGGACGTTTATGGCCTCCAGCAAAGAGCCTTTGGGCCCCATGTGGTTGTGTTACCCCGAGCCATTAACAGAACGCAGGTAGTGCAGCTCAATCTCATTACCAACCACTACTTATCCCATCAGCTTGTCATACGTGCCTGCGTGCGTGTGTGCATGCGTGTGTGTGTGCGTGCGTGTGTGCGTGTGTGTGTGTGTGTGCGCGTGTATGCGCACACACACGTGTGCTTTAGAACACTGTAAAACCATCAGAACATAATGTTGTAATCCTCTGAATCACTGCTTTGTTCAGCGCTTTAGCTTGACCACTGCTGTTCTCTCTCTCTCTCTCTCTCTCTCTCTCTCTCTCTCTCTCTCTCTGTAACTCTTCATAACTCTTCATGAAAATGCTGTATGAAAAAAAGCTTTTATTACATGCTGAAATTAACAAATAAAACATTGTTGCAAAATCCTGTATATACACCTGCTCATATGACCAGAGACCTCATATGAGACCTGGATAATATTAGAATCACATGCAGGGATATGAGCACCCAGAATTCTCTATGCTCCATGTATAAAAACCTCAACATGATCAAAATCTGTAAACTAGTGTGGAGTAAAGGTGCTCCATTTATTAAATATACTGTACCTTCATTTACTGCACCATATGTACTGTGCAGGGTAGGTGCTGAAAAAATGTAATTAAACAGAAAATTAGCAAAGATCACATTTGTCAAGAAAATATCTCACTTTTACCAGTTTCTCACTTGAGATTTACACTCTGAGTACACTCTGGGAAACAGTGATGTACATTTTTCACAGTTTTCTGAGATATTAAGATTGGTTGTTTAATTGAGATTATTGACAGATTGATTAATTATAAAAAATGTCATTAGTGGCATCCTTAGTAGTGGCATCCTTAGTACTGTTCATTTACTCATTTAGTGTTCAGTTTAGCCATAGAGCTAATTCACACACATTGAATTCCTTCAGCTATTGTTGTTTTTAGATTTCATAATCATATGTGGGGTTAAAATTATGGCGAGCACAGCAGGAATATTTATTCTAATAAAAAAACTAATAGCATCCTCATTTTACTGAATTCAAACAAATAAATTCCACTCAGTTTTAAACCACCAGCAAATTGCAGTTGAAGACAGAAACACATTGATCACCTTTGCTTTCATGAAAGCACATTTGCAGGTGCATCAGAATTGATTGGACAGTAAAATGTGTGAAGGGGAAAACATGATTATTGCCTCTGCACACTACAATAATAAATTGGCTACGCATTCCCAAGCGGTTTGAACATGTACACAGAGTGATTGGAAGTATGTTTTGGATTAAATAATTAGCCAAGGCCAGCCTCTGTTTTATGTCATAATTCACTGGTCAGATGAAATTAGATGATAACAAGTAAAGCAATCCTCTCTTTGCTGTCACCTCCACAGCAAGTTTACATTCGGGTCGGTCCAAATCTTTTTCCTTTTGATTCAGGTGTGATAGCTTGACAATTGTGAACTCATGAAAAATAGTGTCTCTGGCAGTTTAAAGCATTACCCCACTGCTAACAGAGACTTTCCAATTTTTACATTCCAACTCACATTTCACCTTTAATTTTCATTAACAATCAGCTGCCAGGCTTAAAGGCAATTACTTGCTTTAATTTTGGAAATTTAATGAAAGATGATATGATATCAAAGGCTTTGGAATCCATTTTCATGATATGTGCACAGTGGATTGGTTTTGCTGTGTGAAAACATCCTGACTACATTATTTTTTTTTTTATGATTTTCATGTCTTCACTTCATTTGAATCCTCAAATTAGTTCCTCTGTGATGACTCTCCAACCTCTTTGGCTTGTTGAACCATGTCAAAACTCATCGGATAATTCAACTATACATTGTCATCACGGTGAAAACAAGGCTATTTGTCTAAGTTAAGGAAAAACTGACATTTGTAATATGCTTAGTCTCTTCTTATTGTATGCTAATGCTGTTCTCTTTGTTTATCTCAGCTGCTTGTCGTTGTCAAACCTTTAACATGTAATATCTCTCTTTATTAGTATTTATTGCAAGACTGAAAAATCTCAACACAGCCTTCGGTTGTGACTGTGGATTCCCAACCTTTGTTGATATGTAAGTCACAACAGAGCTAAAGAAATCTCATCTAAATGTTTCCACAACAACAATGCAGATGCTTTTCTAGAATTAAATCGGTCTTTACAGTCTGATCTCCATTGGACTAGATTTGTTTATTTGCTTTTTTGGGGATGACATGTTTAAAAATTGTGATTCTAAAAAAATCCCTTTATTTTTAACAGGGGGGTGCAGGACGCTACCATAACTCTGCTTAACCTCATATACAAGCATTTAGAGGGTAACAAAAACCATGTTAGATTGCTGTTTGTGGATTTCTCGTCTGCCTTCAACACCATACAGCCCCATTTATTGGTGCAGAAGCTCATAGAAAAGTTTGGGTTGGACTGCAACCTGGTGGGATGGATTTTTGACCTTCTCATTAACAGGACACAGGGAGTGAGAGTAAATGGACATCTTTCTGGAATATCAGTGACATCAACCGGCTCCCCTCAAGGCTGTGTTCTCTCTCCTCTTTTATACTACACTATATTATGTACACTAACGACTGCCGCAGTGAACTGACCAATAACTACATTGTAAAGTTCGCAGATGATACAGTCATAGTAAGCTTAATGGACACCACTGAAATATCTTATGGCCCTGTACTACCCTATTTTTTGAACTGGTGCAAAGAAGCCTTTTTAGACTTAAATGTTACAAAGACAAAGGACATGTGCATTGATTTTAGACGTCACCATCTAACTCCTAAAAAGACGATTACAGATGGAAAAGAGGTTGAAATTATTGAGTCATACAAGTATCTGGGAATCATCATTGATAACAAGTTGACCTTTGAACTAAACACAGACATGCTGAGTAAGAAAAGTCAGCAGAGTCTCTTCAGTCTGAGGAAGCTAGCTAAGTTTCAAGTGGACAGATCTCTGATGACATTGTTTTATAAATCTTTTATTGAGTCTGTCTTTACCTTTTCATGCATTTGCTGGTATGCTTCTTTGAATTTAAAACGGAAAAACACATTATCAATGGTTATTAAAGTTAGCAGCAAAATCATTGGGATTCAGCAGATGACAACAACTGAACTGTACAATAGACATGTGCTTAATAAGGCAGAATCCATCATGGCCGATAGTTCCCACCCCCTGAATGTAGAATTTAAGTTACTGCCCTCTGGTTCCCGCTTCAGTCAGCCACCAGCCAAAACAAATAGGTATAGATTCTCCTTCGTCCCCTCTGGTATCTCTCTGTTTAACTATGGAAAGAATATGTAATGTTCTGTACATAAGGCACACTGGGACTTAAACTTTTAATGTTGTGGTATTTATTTCCCCATTTGGTCTGTATTTTTAATTGATGTTGTTGTCTTTGTCATGTATGTCAATTTCTTTGCTACTGCTGCAAAATGAATCGCCCCTTGGGGACAAATAAAGGTCTTGAACTTGAACTTGAACTTGATTTTAAAATAAAGTGATTCTTTAATGTGATTTCTGTTGCTAAGGTCAGAACAAATGGCACGTCATGGGGACTTAATGGGGAATCTGAGGTTTTGATCATTGAAGCAGGGGCCATAACTCATTCTATAAATGTGTGTGCAGTTTTAAAAGAAAAGCTCCAAAGCTGCTGGGGGATAACACAATGTCAGATAAAAACCAAACAACCAAAGCTCTCTGTGATATGAAGACATGAATCATTCATTCACCATTCACAATGCAATGGCCACTAACCTCTTATATGAAATTGATCAAAGGGTATGATCTACTAGAAAATATACAGTACATGTAAATTTAACAACCAACAAGTCAATCCAATTTCAATTTGTTTCTGACGCCACTGACCAAGCGTCAGTATTTCACGAGTCAGGATTGAGAACAGGTTGACAATTCGTTGTGAATGGTCAACGAGAGAATAGTGTTTTTGATAATGTCTAGAAATACAGAAGGCATGCAGGAGTATCAACTGTACAGTATATATTTATATGGTAAAAGCTGTCTGATTTTAAGTTGCCAACCTAGGGTCAGGAGTCTCACAAGACAGGTATGAGCGATGATACCAGTCACTCATACTTACCAGTGTAGCAAATCAGAAAAAAAACTGTCCTTCCCGGAAAATGTCCCCATAGGTTGTATGTATAAAAATTATGACCCATATTTACGTTTTATTGTGAGACGTCGCCCTCTAGTGGCCATAGTAATTATGACGTGAGAAAACCAGGAAGTCATGTAATGCTGTTTTAAGGCCCTTACACCCAGGAGACTGGTGTTCATGTATCATTTGAAACGAAAAGTAAACTGACTGATGTACTGAATTTAACACAAACCACAAACTTTTTCTAAACTTAACCTAGAAGTTTTTGTACCTAAATCTAACCAAACTGTGACAATTTGAAGTTTAGGTATGAAAATAATCCTGTAGCTCTTATTTCCTGCCACCGCCAGGGGACTCTAAAACACACCTACGGGTGGAATTGGAGGGTAGGAACACATGACCTATGTGGTTGTATGATTTGGGGACTTGTTTGGAAGACACCAAATAAATATATTTTGAAATTGTTTTCAGAGTTTCAGGTCTTTGTTTTTGTTTTCTTCTGGCTTTGGCTGAATTGGTAAGAACTGTTTCCTTGTCACAAGTTGACAAGGAAACAGTTTGGAATTGCTGGCTTGCAGAGATGGCAGAAATACTCACTTCCCCTACTTAAGTAGAAGTACAGACACTTGTGTTAAAAAATAACTCAGGTAAAAATAGAAGTACTGATTTAACTTCTGTACTCAAGTAAAAGTAACAAAATAGAGGCTTGGAAATTTACTTTTAAAAAAAAGTATAAAAGTAAAAGTAGCCTTGCGAATGATAACCATTTTTTATGCAAAGTTTCCTGGACCACACACATGTTACTAGAGAGCACACTGAGAAACACCAGTGGACATGGAAAAAAGGCTCTTTATATGCCATTGGCTACATTTTAAATGGATTTCTGCCAATAGGCCTAAAACATCACATTATTGTGACAGAGACTGGGACTCCAGGCTAATAAGATTCTGACTGAGTAGCAAGATATGGATTCAATTGCGGTTCTGTGAGAATTCAAACAAGTCCTTTAACTTACGTCTGAGAGGTTTGAGACATTAACGTTAAAATAAAGACTTGTCGATCTGAAACAAGACCAAGTAACGTTAATGTTACTTAAGTGGTATCAAAGACAAGAACGGACTTGAGTAACATTAACGTTATTACAGCACTGTTACACTAAATCAAGTTACTGAATTCATTTTGAATATAAAGCTATACATGCAGATATTGCATCAGCTAGTATTAGATACATTTATATTTATTTATTTATTTGATTAGAACAATGTACATTAATCAACATTTCTGTAAATGTGCCAGTGTTAGCCAATCGGCTATTTTTCAACTGTAGTCCTACCTAGCATGCATGTCTTTATGCATATAAAGACAAATAAACTGAATGCTTGCTAACCTTAATGTTCCTTAGGTTACTTAGCTAAATGCTAGAGAACCAAGGCATGGTACTGCTAGCAGGAGAACAATTGTAACTGACCATTAACATAAACTTAATAAAGTTAGTGAAACAAAACAACAAAAAGATGCATTTACATATACATCTGACATTTACATGTGTTTTTCCAAATTCAATGGTAAATTATTGAAGACCCCTTCGCTTTGCGTCGGTGTCCTCATCACCCTCATCACCCTGTCAGTGTTGTATTTGCTATGAGAACCACCTCGCTCTACATTATCCTTTAAGTAGTTTCCACTCCAATTAGATTGAATTTGGTATTGATGACTGAAAAAATGATGAAGGTAACTTCACTGAAATTATTTGAAACTACAGTAACAAGCCAGTTTGGTAAACATTTAAGGAGTAGAAAGTACCAATATTCGTGTTTAAAATGTAAGGAGTAAAAGTAAAAAGTCGGCACAAAAATAAATAGTAAAGTAAAAAATATCTGAAAAATCTACTTGAGTACAGTAATAAAGTATTTGTATTTTGTTACTTCCCATCTCTGGTGGCATGTGACATAAAACCTTATATCATATACCTTAACGTTTCTTCCAAAAATGTATTAACCAAAGTGCATCTGGTGCATGAATGACAGGGAATAGTTTTGTTTCCCTCTTCACAGTGTGAAAATGGATCAGATGTTTCTTTCAGTTTCAATAGCAAGCTCAAGACACAGCATGTATCTTTTTTTAAATCTCAAGGTCTCACATATTTAAATATGTTCCACCCAAAGATCAATTTCCTTAAAATAAAATACCAACAATGATCGTTAACATTGAACTCAGTGAACTCTCCCTCTCTTACATGTTTTATGGTTTTGTCCAATTCTGTAAGTCTTGTTCCCTGCAGTACTGTGTGTATGTGCTCTGGGCAATATATCACTGTTCCAAACATTATTCATTCATAAACTACAGTTTGTTCCATCTTTTGGACATTAAAACATCAGACTGCAATGTAATGCATGATTCATATTCTCCAAGATACGAAAAGTGTGAAGTCACTTACTGTAAGCTTTCTCTCTAAAGTTACTTTCATATCATGCTTGACATATCTGGAGTATTTATGGATGCTCTTCTTACACATCCTGTTCACAGTGGTAAATGACAAAATAGTCTCTAAAGTGGAAAAGGACCAGGGATATCCAAATCATGTTGTGTGCATCAGCACTTTTGCAATTTATGTCATATTTTGACAGGGAGGTGCTGACACTGGCCAAATGCCAATGGCTTTAATCTCATCTTCAAGACTAGGGGCCCTATTTTAACTATCCAAGCATTTAGGGCATGTCCAAATCCACTTTTGCTACCATGCACTGGGCGCATGGTTCAAAAGGGTTGTACTTGGTGTCTTCATTAATTCATAGGTGTGTTTTGGGTGTAACACGCAATAAACCAATTAGTGTCATCTCCCATTCCCTTTAAAAGCCAAGGACGTTTTTCCTTGGCGCATTGCCATTATGATGGCGGATTTGCACTCATATTTTCATTTGTAATCTTTTGCATGTTTGCGTGCTGCTGCGCTTCCGTGTGTGTGTGCGTGCGTGTGTGTGTGTATGTGTGCACAGTGCATAAGCCTAGGTGCATTTTACTAATTTACTGTTAAAATAACAATGAAATGTAATGCACTATTGACTTTAGACCAGGTTTTTGTTGGTCAATGGTGCGATCACTTCCTGCTGCCTCAAGATAGCAATACGCCCAGAATTCACTTGAACACAACTCCCTGTAAGACCAGCACGCCCAAGGGCGCAAAGATAGGCGCAGGTGCATTTGCTATTGAAACAATGTGGGCGCTGGATGGGACGTTAACAACTGTGTCAGTCTTAAACTAGCAAAGACACTTGCGTTGAGCTTCGCACTACGCCGGGTGCAAGATAGGGCGCAAAGACTGTATCCACCTTGACAAACTATTTCAGAACTGAAGGTAAAGGGCTAATTATTTCCAGTGGTCCTCTTTGTCACTGGCAATATCAAAAAAGTCTGTTAATGTGCTTTATGTGAAAAGGTGAAGCTGTTTCTGCATCACTGAATATTAGTGTCAGGTTGTTTCAGTCAGCATTTAGCTTTAGTGTCAGCAAGATATTTTAATTACACCAACCAATGTGTTAAACTATGCCTTGAGCAGTATTGAAAGTTTGTAAGGGCAAAGAGAATGATCAGGCTCATAGGTGTCTTTAGTTCATGGGTGTAGGTCACGCCAGAGGACCATTAATTTGTCTCCCAATTGTGCCATTACTACTGATGCTGCAGAATGTATTTAGAGGCCATTTAAAAATACCACAAAATATACAATAACAGAATGTATTGGGAATTGTGTATAGTGAGTTGTGCATGGTTTCCATGGCATCCTCTAGAGAGTATATAGTACTCTACTATATACTACGAGCTTACAGACACAAAGCAGGTCTGAGAATAAAAGCTGCACGGAAAACAATGGGACTATAAATTTGGTCAGCAATACTTCCTCTGCTCTAAAACTCTTCTGGAGAACCTGCCTCTTTAATGCATATATATCAGATGATATCTAAGGGCAACCCCCACAGAAAAATTGCGTATAGGTATGACCAACAGATTTTAATAATTTCAGTGACCACTGGTGCTATGAAGCTACTCTGGTGCAGCACATTGTAATGTAGAAAAGAGGATAGAAATATACTAGAAGGAATACATCAGCAGGCAATGGATACGGGGGTTGGGGGGGCAACTTCAATAATGGCCAAATTTTGCAAACAAGTTCCTATCTCACATTGTATTGATGTTTTGTTTATGTACTGGCTCAGTAGGAAAAAAAAGGTTTGAACCCAGATGCAAGACAGGTAAAGGGTTACATAACGTATCCAAACGCCTGTTGAACCAGTTGACATATAAAAAAGTAATGCTCTCTAATTTGTATGTATTCCACCTATTTTTTACAGTATATGCACCACATTGACTGCTGCTGTATAAGAGCGCAAAGATCTGCCAATGGGTCAGGGTGCATACATGGGTTCTAAAACACAAGTCTTCCACCCAGGAAACGTGTTTATGTCCTGGTAGCAATGCTTAAGGAGGCCGGTGTTTTAACCCAAACCACAATATTTTTTTCTAGTCTTAACTAGTCTTTTTGGTGCCTAAACATATCTGTTGCCACAGGACAGTCACCTTTTGCCAGCTGAATTTAACGGCAACAATTCCAAACCTTGTCAACTTGTGACAAGGAAACAGTTCTTACCAATTCAGCCAAAGCCAGAAGAAAACAAAAACAAAGACCTGAAACTCTGAAAACAATTTCAAAATATATTTATTTGGTGTCTTCCAAACAAGTCCTCCAAATCATACAACCACATAGGTCATGTGTTCCTACCCTCCAATTCGACCCATAGAAACAACCATAACCTCAGGAAAGAGGCGCTGGCAGGATTTCATTCATAGTAGAGCATAGTATTCTTACTACACACATGAAAGAGAGTACTTTTACACAATCACCACTGCAGCTGTCATTTGCAGAAGAGTCACACAGAAGGCCAAATGTACAACAGCATTATGTAGTCATAGCTGTAGTGACTTTCAACAAACTAATATATCTAAATAAGCCACTGAGGGACAGCTGAACTTGTTTTTCCTGGGCTAAAAATTAACCAATGTCCGCTGTATAACTTTGGATTTGCCGATCCATTTATTCACAGTTACATTGGCTACACATGCTCACTGTAATGTTCATTACAGGTTGGAGACAAGAGTAAAGTTCTCGCATTAACGATCTTAACCACTCAAAACAGTGTCACAATGTCTCACAGAAAACAGCGCTCTCTCAACAGCCCACTACAACATCAGAGATTATTCAATACGGCATTATTAGTTACGGCAAGAGTGTCTGCTCCACCAAATACCAGGAAGCACACTGAACATGCATGTGCCATGCATTCCCATGATTGGCAGAGAGATGGGAGATGATAGACTTGCTCCGCTAATCCAGAACCTATGATATCTTCTTTCTAAACTAATGTAAATTGATAATATCTGTCATAATCTCTGACCCCATACATACAAGATTTTAGCACCAACATTCACAGATTGGTGGCACTAAACTGATAGATAATTCAGCCACATTTTCAAAAGTGACAGTAATTAACCTACTTGGAGCAGAGTTATTAGAAGCATATCATGTTAAATTATCACAACATGTGAAAATGCATAATAATGTGTATAATATTTTGACTGGAAAATGAAATGCTATACCAGGCTGGAAAAGTTTGAAAGCTGGAAATCACAGCAACGGTTTAAATGACTGTTCATAGATACTGAACTCATCACGTCTCTGCAGGTGTATCATGGTCATCAAACTTAAATCTAACTGGGACAGTAAGCTGAAGTTAGAAAATAATTCAGGATGCACGCTGCATTAAATAGATTTTCTTGTTTTTTTTCTGCCCTTGACTTGGTAGCATTTTTACTCCTCATGTTATGGATTGCCCAATTCTGAGTATTGATGAAAGGGGTCTGGGCCAAGGACTGCCCCATTCTCCACTCAATTTTCCCCAGAGGATCCTGTTTTACATAAAAAGCTGACTTCCAATCCCCCAGATATCCCTCATTGCAAACTCCTTGACTCATGGGGACTTGTGGTCCTGGCTAGCTCCTTGTTGTGAATAGCTCTCTCTAATTAGGTTTTGGATTACTTCAAAATGACAAATGTTCAGCCTTTCCTCAAAAAAAAGAAAAAGCATATTAACTGTGGCTTATTATAGTCCAGGTTTGTATTTTTGTGTCCTTGTCAAGAACAGAAACCAGAAAATGTCCTTTAAGGAATTTTAAAAGTGCATCTGAATCATGACGCATCCCTCCCACAGGCCATTCTACCAGCCTACTGCTAACAACAGCAGAAACTTTAGCAGATACACACAGTTAACCTCCAAACTAATTATACAATAATACCTTAGAGAGTGCTTTACTGCTGCTGTCACTGGCCGGATACAACCGTTGCACTTTTGTCAAATGCACTTCCTCAATAGTCATGTTTCCATAAACGTATTTTTATGCCATTTTGAAGTATCACATTAGAAAATGTTGATGGAAACAACGAAATAAAAAAAATAATAAAAAATCATCAAATTTGCAAAAACAAATTACGCTTGCTTGAGATGTTTTTTTTTGCCTTTTTTGAAAAACAGTTAATGTGCAAAATGGGAGATTGAAACAGCATTACCAAATAAGTTGTGACGTAGCGAACGTGTAACTCACATGACTATAATCCCAGAATCCATCGGATGGGGGAAGGATCGGGATGTGGGTTCCACCCAGTGCGCCGTGTTGTTGCGGCGCGCTATAGCCTGTGCCCCAGCCACGTCGGGTAAATTGACAAATTGGTTCAACAGCTTGAATTGTTTAGCCCTGCACACCATGTATACATATATAGTGAATGGTTGCCTTGCTGACACCAAATATCTCTGCCACAATCCTGGATTCTGCATAGGCCAACTTGAAAAATGCTACCTATCATCATTTAGCCAAAGAACTTCAAGAGTTTCTAAACTCTTTGATTTAGCAAGCCGGTTTACAACCATATGTAACGTCAACTTGTGACAAGACTACGCTTTGCATAGACTAGTTTATTCGCTCTAAACCAGTTAATGGAAATGCTTCTAATTATTTTTCTTCTTTTTTGCAACCTTTTAAAAGTTTTCTTAAACAGCAGAACAATAAGCAAGATATTAAAATATCTGTCATTATATTTATTTTTCTATTATTCTTTTATTGCTACACTGGTAATTGTAGTCTATATTTGTGAAGGTCTGCAATTTCGCAGTTTCCCATCATGTAAATTGATAGAATGTATAGGAAAGTTATTCAATTGGTGCATTCCAATTCATTAATTCCAATTTATTTATACAGTTTCATCTGGTATCGTGAATTTTTAATGCAAACAAGAATCAGCAGAGATTATCTATGTACAAATCTTCAATCGACAGTTTGCCCGTATGATAACACACCATAAAACCCTGTTTTGCTGTGTTAATGTAAATTATTTGGATAAAGTCTTTCTCCCTTACTGTTAGAAGCTGCCTTTTCTGTGTAACCTTGACTTGGCCATAAAAATTGAGTTTTATTATTCATGGAAATTGTCCACTGCCTAGTGACAGACATGACAGAGAAGGAAAAGATTGAGAATCAGGATCAGGTGTTGTATTGACTAGACTTTTCTTTTATTACAGGCATTAAAAGTTAAGCTTTTGAATCCCACTATTTCTTGAGTGATTTTGACATGTGGCTAGGTAACACCAGTCTAATATCTCTGACAATATACACAAAGCAGACCTATATTTTTGCAGTGAGGTGTTGCTAGGTTACAAGTGCCATTTTCATGAGGTTTTGTCAATCAGCAGAAAGCCGATCCTGTTTGTCGTATGGAAAAACTACATTTACATCATACAGAAACTCCGTATGTTCAACATAAGCCACGTCAAACAGCTTGTCTAGCATGACATGCAAAACAGCTGATAGGAGGTGAATATATGTCGATTGGTAGGCCTAGGCACTCTCCCATTAACAATCGCAAAAATGTACGGTGAAAACATTATTCCATTGACCATTGACATGTTTTATAGTTGTTTGTTATCTCTTCAAAGGTTTAGGAAAGATGTCAAAAAATAACACTTATTCTACTGGCAGGTAAAGGAGACAGAGAGCCGACAGCAGGTTTGTAGATAATAGAAAATCACAGGCTAAATTCCACTTGTCTGCTTCAGTTTCATGGTATTGGTATTGTGTATGCTGGCTCACTGTCACATGGCTGTGACTCTTTAATAAAAATGGAGCTACTGTGCTCTTTTGGTTGTGCCAAGTTGTGAAAAAGGCCTATTGTTTGGCTCGAAAATGTTAACGATTTGTTTAATATTTCAGAGCTACCAACATGGAAGAGGCTTCCTAAAAGTGCTCAGAAAAATGGAAAGTTTGGATATTTACAACTCTATTCACCTGATGACAAAAAACTGTTTTGCAGTCAAAAGCATCAGAAGTGAGTTTGTGGACCCTGAATGGAGATTGTTCCCAAGGTTAAGAATGAATTGTCAAACTTACTGTATGATTGAATTATAGCCATGCAAATAGTGCCAACAAACGTAATTAGCCATGCTCACAGATGGAAAGTCTGCAACAGTTTACTCTTTATCTCTCTCTCTTTTTGTTGTTGTTGCTGCACTTACAACTTCTTCTGGTTGGTGGGGGTGCTTAACAAAGTGAAGGGTGGAATATATGGTGACGGTGTTATGCCCTCCAAGTGAGGCTCAGCTGTTTAAAAGAAGTACTGACTGTCTAAAACCTCTTTAGGCCAACAGGAGGGTTGGCAGTGACAAGAACTCCATAGCTTAACATATTCAAGTTAGCTCATTGTTGCATCATTTGTTCAGCTCTCAGTTGACAGAGAAATGTACTCGTAGCCTTTCCAAACTGTCAGTTCTCACTTTTTTTTTGGTTTACTATTATTTCTGTGTCATGCTAAACATTTGGCCCATCCCACATAGGATTACAAGACACCCCAAACTTATTTAGCAAACGTCTTCCGGTCGCATATACAAATCATTCGGAGAAATACATGAATACAAAGTGTTTATGTATATACAGTACAGGCCAAAAGTTTGGAACCACCTTCTCATTCTCATTCAGTTGTTTCCTAGCTGCTATTTGACCATGAAGGCCTGATTCGTGCAGTCTCCTCTTAACAGTTGTTCTAAAGATGTGTCTGCTGCTAGAACTCTGTGTGGTATTCATCAGGTCTCTAATCTGAGCTGCTGTTAACTTGCCATTTCTGAGGCTGGTGACTCAGATGAACTTATCCTCAGCAGCAGAGGTGATTCTTGGTCATCCTTTCTTGGGGCCGTCCTCATGTGAGCCAGTTTTGTTGCAGCGCTTGATGGTTTCTCTCTTCTCTTCTCTTTACTTAACTGATTGGTTATTGTCATTATATAAATTCTAAAGTTATTTCACACATTTTTGTTAGTACATAATTCCATAGTGTTTATTCATAGTTTTGATGCCTTCAGTGATAATCTACAATGTAAATAGTCATGAAAATAAAGAAAACGCATTAAATGAGAAGGCTTGTACTGTATATATACACGCATATATATATATATATATATATATATATATATATATATATACACTTATATATATATACACATATATACATATGCATACACACATACATACATACTGTGTATACAGTATGTATATATATGGGGATGAGAGGAACACATGCTCTGGTTTAAGGCATTTCTTTAAACCAATCAGAATTGTCATGGGTGGCGCTAAACTTGGCACAGAGCTGCTGCAAAATAGTTGTACGAAAGATTGGACAGTCTAGCTTGCTGTCTCAGTATACCACAGAGCTGAGGAGCAGTCAGTAATAGTCCTCATTAATCTACCGAAATTCCAACACAAAGAAAGCGTAAGGAAACGGAAAATACATCAGCCGGCGGAATCTCCTGCTTCCTGGGAGCAATCCCAGCAGTTGAACATAAAAGATATAGACTACTGGTTTTCTTAATGCCAACACTGTTTGCTGCTGCATCTCCTTCCACCATCCAACCCTTCTTGTGACTGAGGCTTTATATCGGTGACTTACGGAGATCTTATGTTGGTTTATCCACAGCTATAGCTGATTGTGTATAATTGGTTCAAGTTCAAGTTTTTTGTCATACATTGGGAATATGGTCTAGCTACACCACCTATCTAGTCTGGGATCCCAGCAATGCACATTCGTTGAGCCAGACTACTCTTTAAGTTCCTCTGACTGAAAATCAATTTTTTTTTGTTCAATTTTATTTATAGTATCAATTCATAACAAGAGTTATCTCAAGACACACAAGGACCCAACAGTTCTAGTAGTTTCCTCCAGAGCAAGCAACAGTGCGACAGTGGCGAGGAAAAACTTCCCTTTGGGAAGAAACCTCGGACAGACCCAGGCTCTTGGTAGGCGGTGTCTGACGACCGGTTGGGGATAGAATGAAGAGTGGCAATAACAGTCCCCAAAAAAAAATAAAATAAAATAAAGTAGTTTGTAGCAGTTCTTTATAGTAGTTCATGGCATAGCAGGGCACTGAGCAGCATTACAAGGCACAGCAGGACGTAGCTGGGCACCGCAGATCGTGGCAGGGAAGGGAGCGTGTAGCGGGACCATGGCGACAGCTGCAACCATGATTTTGGAGCCTCCCTGATCCGAGGAAACATGCTGGGAGAAAAAGAACAAAAGGACTCCGGGGAATGACTCCCCAGAGCTAGATTAGTAACAAGCATTTCTGGGACATAAAATCACTTGTGATTTTGATAACAACATCACCTTCCCTCTGGCATCATCCTCAGGCTACAGTTAACTTTTTGTCAAGTGAGAAAAGGACCACTATCATGGCTGTTTTTATGCAACTTTCGAATACATTCTGCTCTTATGATTTTTAATTGCTGCCCTACGTGTTATTGCCTAAATCATTTCATATCATTACTCTGAGATGTTTTAATCTCTTCAAATGACTGACTTGAGATCCAACTATTAAACCAAATCAGTGTGCATTTGACTAAAAAAACTTATAATGAAATATTATCTTTGTCACAGTGTTTGCACATAGTCTATCTCTTTCTTATTCTCTCACTTGCACACTAACACCATCCAACCCATAAGGGTCTTCTTAATTTATTTTTATTCCCCTTGTCATTTAATGCATCTTACAGTTGGTCTATTTCTCACTGAGGCATTTTCATTTGAATTCTCTCATCCATTGTAACATTATCCAACTTTAATGAGATTTGTAATAAAGAGCTCCAATTAATGTGATATGCAGACTGATCATTTTTTAGAACATTTTTCTCAACAATTTCTACTATACCAGTGGTTCAAATCGCGCCCCCCCCCCGAATAATAAGGTTTGTGTTTGTGACACCCATCCACCTCCAGAGCTGCAAACCGGTGTAAACTGCTGTTTCTGAACGCCTCCCCCAGCTGATTTTGACAGATTTTGTGAATGTTCTGAATAATACATGTAGACAAATAATGCTTTGCTTTAATGATGAGTTTGTGACTTTTTCTCTGACCCGCCTTCAGACCCCTTCACACAGTCTGACCCCCCCAAGCCTCAGATTTCCTTCTACCCACCTACTGTGCAATATTTAATATTTATTACTATTGATAATACTCAAATACTGTGCAATTCTATTACTGTGCAGTATCTCTATTCTGTGCAATATCATTACTGTCAATGTCCAATATCTATTACTCATTGAATATGATGTATTTGAGCTCCACTACTGGGCAACATTCAAATGATGTGCAATAACCCACACTGCATATCACACTGTATATAAAACATATTTATTTCTTTTATATATGTATGTAGCATCTCAGAACTGTGCACCTACCCCCCCACCACCCACACTTATTTTTATTTATAAATTAATCTTGTTGTGTGTAGTTACAATAAAAGGCATTCTATTCTATTCTATTATATTTTTGTGTTCCAGGACCTCCTGATTTCCAAATGAAGCTCAATATAACACATGAAATGTATCAAACGTACACAGTAATGTTAAAACCATTCCCCAGTCTAGCATGGTATTTCATGTTTTTCTCCCCAACCATCCGGTGACCCCCAGAAATAATCCTGCGACCCCCTTGGCGGTCCCAACCCTCAGATTGAGAATTACTGTACTAGAGAACAGAAAAACACATTTCCCAAGTGCATAACTTTGTCCTGTAGTTGAGTTATTTTGTGCTTTTTTACTCATCTCTAAGTGTGCAGATGATTTGAGGGCACTTCAGTTTGTCAAGGCAATCAGGATAACATTACTGCTGTTGAAGGAAGTGTCATTTATGAAATGCAAATGTGGTGCTAAAACAACTGGCTATTTATCTTAGAATATACAATATCCATGCATATAATTAGCTGCCTGTTATGGACACCAACTTGTTAAAATATGTTTTGTGTTTGCATATTTCCATTTCAGATGATTTGTGTGTATGTAGGAAGCTTGGCTGTAGTCGCCTCGAATATTAGCATTAAGGGACTGTATGGTCATGAACAGATGAAAAAACAAATAGAGGAAATGTGCCAGAAGATCATGTGTCACTTTTGTTTCATTCACAGTTTATGAAACATCAGCATTCAGCTGGCAGAGTGAAACGTACTTTGAATGTCTCCAGAATGATTTAGACTGTCAAACACAGAAAAGAAAAATCAACAGGAAAAAATGGATGGTTAGAATGAATAACCCTCTTAGGACGAAAATGGATGTGACACACTTTTTTTGTGCACTTTATGTAATCCCGCACACAGAAAAGAAGGTCTCAAGGTTAAAGACAACTGTTCGGAGTCCGTGATGCAGCTATGGGCTACACTGTTAGGGTGTCTTCTAAACCTATTACTGGCTGAAACACACTCACAGACTCACTTAAGTGGCAGGTAAAGGAGACCAAGACCCCAAAGCAGGTTTGGAGATAATAAATAGAAAATCACATCTTATTTTATCTATGGGAAGAAGAGACTCAGTACTCTGAATGGAGCAGAAATACGGACAAATTGTAAAGTTACACTGAAATACAAATTACACTGTACATACATTGTTCCAGGGGGACAAATTATAACGATGTCAGTCAAGGTGCAGTAATAGTCCTAAGTATAAAAATAAATATAAATTTACATTTTTTTAAAGACAGTGTTAAGTGCTAACATACAGTATATATTTATTTTCAGAAATTCTTCTTCTTTGTTCATGGACAGTGCTTTTATAATCCTCCTTAAATAATATGTCTACTATAGCTGTTAGTGCTGTATTGAAGTCCAATATAAAAATACAAATCTTTAAAAATCTATTTGATTTTTAATTTCTTTTATCATTTCCTTAATTTTCCTAAAATTTAAAGCACATCACACAACTCTCATTGAGAACACCATTATTTATCATCATCGATGAAGAGAGAGGTTTGGTGAGTAAAGGACGGTGCACTGCAGAAGAGTTGGGTACCTGCATTGAAGCTCACGCTGGCTCGGTCCTCGCTGCATTATATTTTTATGTCATAGTACGCATACAACATAATTAGTTCAAATAAACTCCACTGACAAATTTTCATTGCACATTGCCATACTGAAAGGGAAATTGAATATAACATATGAAATGTGTGCATGCAAAACATGAATTAAATTGCAAAATGTTTTTTTAAATTTGAATTAGATTTTAGCTAATAACAAATGAAAACGTTTTTTTTTCTTCATAATAATGTTCATAATGGCAGGATTCCTCTAGCTCTTTTTAGTGAAATCCATCAAAGTCCACAATCAAATCCATTAAATGGGTTGCCATGTCTACCTTGGTCTTCACTGGTCCAGTTAGTTACAAAGTACCTGGGGTGTCAATATGTCCAATATCCAAGTGGACAGCTGTGATCATGTTGTGCATTGTATAATCATTCAGGGGAGAGTGGGTTTTTTGAGGTAAGATGTAGAATGTGGGAATGAAGTACTGGAAAAATGACATGAATAGTTGTTCTTTTGGACGATGGCTGATTGTAAATTGGTGGTGAATCACGCTGCAGGATTTTTTCTCTTGTGGGGATAAGGTGGGGCTTGACCAATAAGTGGGGGTGCTTAGAGAATAGTTGAAAGTCATGACTTCATTTACTTTATAAGTAAGTTATCCTTTTATTAAAAAAAACACTTGTAGCACATAGTATATTTAACATAAAAGTAGTTTAATTGAGATTTGGAAAAGAATATTCCAGAAATACTTTAGGTGCAAGTGCAGTAGGGTTGGGCGATGTTGTTCATATTCATATGGTAGGCCTATAACGCCCCCCTGTGGGATTGGTGATGCCCAACGCGAGTCATGCAAAACATTAATTGTTAACCATTTGTATTAATATTTGTTGATTAACAGCTGCTCCACATTTACTATCAGACGGACAATGTTATGCTGGCTCAGAATAGGTCTTTGTGGGGAGATATTAAGTGGGTGGTCTGGGGGTCCTCCCAGAGGAAATTTTGAGCGTCAACTACTTTACATTTTTTAGGCACCAACTTATTATGAAACCGTGTTTATTTTTGTCAAGGAAAACCCAAAATTCTGGAGGCAGGTGATCCCAAAAGTCCATTTTGTTTTGGCGGAGATCTGCCCTCTACTGAGTGCACTTTTTTAGTTATTCGACCCAAGTCTGAATGTCCGTTTTTCCCTTTTGTATAGGGTCACTATAAATAAATAAATACTTGGACGTGTTGGAGGAAAATCAGTGATGGGTTCATAGAGGTTTCCACGTATCCATTTCACATCTGGTCCAAGATCATTAATACACAAGTAGAATATTTTAAAATTGATTCAAATTTAATATTGGCATTGGTGGACTTCCACACCATTAATATTAATAGCAAAAAATATACTGTATATTCTGTTGCAGGTGACACAGACAAGTATTTTGAAATAAAACTGTTTTCACAATAAATTGTTTTTATTACAACCTTAAATGGCAACATTTGAATGCTGTTTCTCAAATGGCAAGCTACCCCCTTCACTTGGATGCATCCCAGCGATGAAAATTCATATGTTAATGGCTTGTCAGCTACACGGCTTGAAGACGGGATTATTTTATTTATGTAAAAAAGTGTACAGTCTTCTGCAGTAATACTGAAGATCTGAAGGCCGAAGGATAATGTGCAAGAAAACACCAGCCAGCAAGGAAGTACTTGTTTGATTTGTGTATGATTTAAGTGTTTGACAGTCGACAAAACGCACAATTTGTCAATGATGCAAAAAATAAATTAACGTTTCCTCCCAGATGCCCATAAAATATTGAATCAATTATTTTATGGTCTCCACCTTTGCTGACACAGGCACATAGAAGACTACATCCTTATAAAATCATCTCTGCGTCAACTCAGCTGAATCAGCAATGAAAATCTGTCTTTTTTTTAGATGTGGAAATGTCTCATATCTATGAGCCTCCTACAGAATGATTTACTTCACGTTATTCAGGCTGTGTCCTGTGGACATGGAGAAAGTCTTTCAGATGAAAACGACATAATTTTGGTGAATTTTTCATTAAAGCACAGATAGATTTAATACTCCAGTGTCCCCTAGTGCTTATTAAATCAGGTCAGGTTGAGATAATGGATCTTTAAAATTCTACAAGCAGCTCTAGTAATCTCTTCCAGCTCTCCTTCCTCTCCTCCCGCTGGACTCTGTTCCCTCACACCATATTTATCACAGGATGATTCAAGTTTGGGTAAAGTGAGAGCGTGTGAAAGAGATTTCCAATTGATAACGTGTTCATAATATTAACTAAGAGCCTAAAAAAAAAAGGGGCTGCGGGTGCTAGAAGTGCTGATGATTTCAGAAAGATGCTGAGACGAAAGATTAGGGAAAGAATAGCAATTCCAGTTCACACTAAGTCAATGCAGTCTTTAGCTCTGTATACTGGGGTGAGGCACTAAAGAGGAAAGTAAGGTTACTACATTGAAGTCAACTTCTTTGAGAACCGGGCCATCCATCAATCCATCAATCCATCCATCCATCCATCCATCCATCTTCGTCCGCTTATCCGGTATCGGGTCGCGGGGGCAGCAGCTCCAGCAGGGGACCCCGAACTTCCCTTTTCCCGACAACCAGCTCCGACTGGGGAACCGGAGGCGTTCCCAGGCCAGGTTGGAGATATAATCTCTCCACCTAGTCCTGGGTCTTCCCCGAGGCCTCTCCTCCCAGCTGGATGTGCCTGGAACACCTCCCTAGGGAGGCGCCCAGGAGGCATCCTTACCAGATGCCCGAACCACCTCAACTGGCTCCTTTCGACGCAAATGAGCAGCGGCTCTACTCCCAGCTCCTCTCGGATGACTGAGCTTCTCACCCTATCTCTAAGGGAGACGCCAGCCACCCTCCTGAGGAAACCCATTTCGGCCGCTTGTACCCTGAATCTTGTTCTTTCGGTCATGACCCAGCCTTCATGACCATAGGTGAGGGTAGGAACGAAAACTGACCGGTAGATCGAGAGCTTTGCCTTCTGGCTCAGCTCTCTTTTTGTCACAACGGTGCGGTAAATTGAGTGTAATACCGCACCCGCTGCTCCAATTCTCCAACTATTTAAGTTGTTAAATCTCTAGCTGTCATATTTGATGTCAGTATTGATTTATGAGGCTGGCACACTGAAAAGACTGGCAGCTTCAATGGATCTCACTGTTTAGCATGCAAAGCTTGCTTTTAATCCCACAGCAGGTTTAGGCGCTTCCTGCTTTGTGTGCAGTCCTGGCTTGGCACAGCATAGTAGCATAATGGGTAATGATTGGAGAATTGAAGTACACATAACTAGAAATAACAAGAAAGAAAACTTTCTCTCCTAAAGGAACCTCTTTTGGGTTATATTTTTCCACTTGGAGGGTGAATGAAATGTGTTTTTGCCATGTAGCAAATCAGGAGTGTATTTGTTGTTCAAATTAGTTACAATTGAAGAAGTATTTTTGTGCTGCAGCTGAAAGCAAAATAAATAAAGGTGGTAGCTGCTAGCCACAATTGGACAGGCTGAATGTAAGTAGGGGGAAATGTTTTTGCAGCGTGGCATGACATCTCATTTCAAATAGAAATCAAATTTAACTGTTTGAAGGTCATTTCTCCCCATCCTGTCATACATTGTCCTGAACTCTGAATCAACTCTAAAATGGCCACAAGCTATTTTCCTTGCTTCCATTAATGCATCTGCCCTGCCCGTGATGTCCTTATCACAGCTTTAGCATCTTCCTTGAACGTCAGCTTTCCTCCGTCTGCCATTCCACATTTTAGGCCTCGGACTAAAAAAAAAAACACTCAATCATTGGAGAGATGGGCCTACAGGCCAACATTATGTGCAGCAGTGTGTAATGTAAACACCCACTGCCACCCGGCAGAGTAATTTTACCTTCAAAAGAGAAAGCACTCAGCTCCTGTTGTCAGTGTAGGCAGATGAGAACTCCACATTCTAACACTCGCTGCTATGAACAGAGCATTTTCCCCTTGTTTGTTCCATGACAGCCGTATGCTCAGATGGACATTGGGGAAAGCTACCCTGCTGGATTGATTATGACTTTTTGCAATTTCTGTAAATTCATACCTCAGAAAGACTTTAATCTCTTTAAGAACCACAAATCTTGTCTTCTTTTTCCATGAATTCAGTTCAGTTTGCAAGTCTGAAGTCAGTGACAGTTAGTTACTTTAGTTTCACATTAATATCCATGAAACTGGATATGGTAACAGGTGTCATCATCTAGTCTATCCTCATTGATATAAACATGGTGGACATTTTACAAACAAAATTATCATAAAATTAAGTCTAGCACCTTGTCAAAACAATTTCAATAAACACTGAACATTATAAGCTCTATGAATGTATGATTTATTGCATTACTTTTGTATTAGACTGCATTAGTTACTGTAGGTGTACCAAGGGTTTAAAGTTGGCTAGAACGATCCAGAACTGCTTCCACCACCTTTGATTAATCTGAATGGCAGTTTCATAAATCAGTGTTTCATTCTGCAGTGGCATACAGCAGAACAAGGCAAGTATCTGTGGGCAGTGCATGTAATTACAGCCGAACAGTTGAGTCTGTCATCTAAACAGGAGCGTGCTGATGTTTCCACATTTCTAAGATTCTTTTCAAAATTAGTCCCTTTGTTCCCAAAGTTCCCACATTTCTAAGATTTTGTTTCCAAAATTAGGCCATATGTTCCCACATTTCCTTTTTCAGGAATTTGTTTTAGATTGTATCCCCCTTTCTCCCAATTTGAGGTTACCATAACCATAACTATAACCCTAATTTTAAGATAAATCTTAGAAATGTGGGTACATAGGGCTGACCAAATCTAAACTGCTAAAGTCAGATGATGTGAAGATAACGTTGTCTGTACCATTTCCAAATGGGCTTGGTAGTAAACAAAACACTGACGGATTTATTTATTTTTTGTGTTTTTAGCTGAGCGAGACCATTGAATATCCAGTTAAAAAAGATCGCCGATGCTGTTTTGCCCTCATTTTGTTTTTTTGTATGTAATGTTACCGCTGTGTGTTTTATGTGGAGTGAGCACTGCACCAAGCTCCTTTTAAAAATAGCAGGCAACACACACACAAGACCATTTGGTCTAGTGTTCTCTGATTAATGTGACATGCAGTTAACACACAGTCATCATTTTGTTTGAATAAAAATCCACTCCTGGGGCTCCTGCTGTTTTGGAATAAGGAGATAATGGGGGTAACAGGCAAACCAGCTTTAAAAGTGATGAATTTTCTTTTTAAATAAGTGCAATGCGGTGGATGTGAAGGTGGTTCATGTGATTTCTGAAAGTTTAAAGTTTTCTTTAAAGAAACTTACATTTGAGAACAGAATAAGGTGGGGTGTCAAAATGTTTCATTGTTTTTTCCCCTACTCTGGATTTTAGGGTTCCCCTACCTGCCAAATCCCACTTTTACACCTGGGTTTACACCTACAGTAATAATACCTAATGCATTGGCAACTGAATACATTTATAAATGTACATTTTTTGATGGTATGTTGTGTGCCATTCCTCACTCATTCCTCACACATCTCTGACACCTAAACAAGCTAAACAAGAAAGACATTCAAACCCTCTCCAGAACAAGCAAGAGGACCTTGAGTTGACGCTGTTTTGTCAGCAGCTGTTCCAAGATAAATAGCAAGCTGTCAAGATAAACTTTTAAGCCAACATGGATGAGAAGTCTTTGAGGAGCTTAGAATCATGGAGGGTTTAAATGCCAACAGTCCCATGACAACTGAGCATCTGAATGACGAAAACCATAATTTGGTTAAAAACTCTAGAACATTTTTTTAAAGCCTCAGTTGAGATTGTTTTGTTGACAGCACTTTAAAGTTTTATGTTATGGAACAGCCCGATCACGATTGATTTGTGGTTCCTATCCTATCATCTACTGAGTGCTCGGAGAACAAAGTGACAGGAAGCAAGGTTCAGTTCATAATGTTCCAAAGGTTCAATAAGACACACAAGCATATATACATTTACATTATACTCTATTCACCTCGATGAAGTGAGAGTAGATAGATGAGAAAGAGGCACCATAGGAGAGGAGGATGGGTTCAAGGGAGGTTCACACAGATAAATCTTCAGGAAGGAACACAGTGTAACAATTTATGTTACAAATGTAACTACCAATTAAAAACTTTTAGATTAGAGAAGCTTTGTTCACAGTAGTCACAAAATGGAATGGGACACATTCCCAACAAGCTACATGGAAGAACACTTGACAGTTTGTATAACTAACAGGGGACAATTTCTAAATAAAAAAAATATAACCATACAGATGTGCTGATGTTTCTAAGAGACGGTATGGTTTTTACTAAGTTCTTGTTGAGCTTCCATGTATGCACTAATAGTATAGGCCAACTATGGAAAGGCTGATGCCTGGGAATTGAAAGTTTTTTAATGCAAGGAGCAGTGGAATATTTTCTTGTATTTTACATTTAAATCTCTTTCCTAAGTGTTCGCTGTTAAGAAATTAATTTAAAGTTTGATTTCCTGGTAAAGTGAGTTGTGTCACACTGTATAAATGTGACGTGTCGGGGAGAACATGCACAGTCTAACACTTGAGGAGTGTCATAACAGCTATGTGTACTGTTTCATAATTGGCAAATTCTTCAGTGCAGCCCTGCCATTAAGAGTATGTTTTTAAGAGGACAAAAAGTTACATGACTCCAGATCGCAAGACTACTAGCAACATCCAAAATCTGTTTCCAAAGATTACCGAAATATCAAACAGGCCAAAAGTCTTCACTGTTGTCTTTACCAACAAGATTAATGTGATGAATGGATTCATGAACACCTCGTGTAGCACTTGGAATGTCCCTGTAGAAGTTTTTTATGTTGGCTGGACTAAAAAGAAACTAAAGAAGAGAATTGTTGGTAATGAGAAATATTCCATGGCAAGACTGAATCTCTCAAGGCAGTTGCATCAATGTCTTCCCTGGGTCCATTAGAGGAGATACTTCATTTCCGCCCTTATCTAGTTACACTCTTGTTTTTTGACAATGCACTTGAGTGCAAATCGATTGTTAAATCGGTGCTGCGACATAACACAACAAAAACTTGTAAAAACATAAAAGCAGAAGTGATTTCCCCTACAATGGATTACCTACAGTTATTCAAGAAAGCTTCAAGGCAATTTTTTTCACCTTACAGAAATGCAAATTCGATGTAAACTACTGGCTGCCTCAGGGCTGGGGGAAATCTATACACCATAGATTGTTGAGGGAAGTGCTCAGCAGTAATGCAAAGTATATCTGACTCTTAGTAAATGGGCTTAAACATGCAAAAACATTGATATGGCATTTTACAGTAACACAGACAGAAAAACTCAATGCTCAATGCTGAACTGCAAAATAATAACATAAAATGAATAGTAAAGTGTAGTCTTATGTCTGTAACATTAATATTTACCTACCTCACTGGGGACAGAGGATGAGCGTGTTTTATATAGCCATATCCCTCATCTCAAGAAGAAGAAAACACTTGAATTCAAACCACACCCTGCAATCATTAAATCAGTGATTTATTTGATTCACTGGCAGTGTTTGCAGTGCAGCCTGAGTGCTTGGAAATAAATACATTATTAATAGACTGCAGATACCACAAGTGTTTTCCCTGACTTGTCAACAGGAATCTGAAAACCATGTCCCTTCTGGAGCTTTATACAATTCATCCAAGACAACCAATTTAAATCAATGACAGCAGAGCATGTTTGCTGGTACCGACATGGCCAAACCTATCTTACAACAATTATAAAATGATTCCTTGTCAAGAATGCGACAACCAGTGCAAGCCAGAGGGGCAGGTAGTAAAGTCACAAGAAAATCTCTTTTTTGTAGTTGCCTCGCTGTTTGATGTATTTGTTGTAAAGAGAGGATATTTGGTGCAGGACACAGTACAAAGAATGTAAACTATTGGGAGATCAATTTCTATTTAATGTATATTCTCAATAACCGGTTCCTATAATATTGGACAAAAACGTATGCACAAAAATTTATATGATATCCTAAAACGTTTTTGGCGAGCGGTCACATGACAGTTAAGTTTAGCAGCCGTTATATATAACTTTAGCTGAGAAAAGGTGACTGGGAGCCGGGTACCAGTCACTGTGAGGTGACAGTTGTTAAAGCGGCCGTGACAGTTAAGTTTGGGCATTAAAATGACTAGGTAAGATTAGAAAATAACTTGTGGTTTGGGTTCAAACACCGGTCTCCTAAAGTATTACTCCAGGGACACGAACACCTGTTTCCTGGGGGAAAGTCTTGTATTTTCTCCTACTTCTGGTTTCACAAACTTTTACAGTGAGCGTCAGTTGGGGGCGTACAGAAATAAATACGTAGAATACATAAGAATTTATTTTGTAGCTGTACGAGAAAAGCTTGATTTATTGATTGATTACACAGAGCCAATGTTCAGTGCCAATGCAGCAAGTAAGTCCTTTATGTAGCAAAGCAGAAGTTTGCATCCTGTAAAAGGCCAGCAATTAATGTTGCTTTTTTAAAAACTGTAACCACAATTTTCCTGACTATACTGTAGTTGCCATGCACAGACGTTGATGGAGACCTCATTGCTATGGCTTTGATGAGCGCGACTGATGCTTCCATGCGAGCGCCCTGCCCAGCTGCTCGAGGAATGCCCTCCTCCTGTTAAGCTTGCCGCGCATCCATTTAGGCCTGACCTCTCATAGCACAAAGGCATTGTAGGTAGACACATTGAGGATTTTGTGGAACACAGCGAGTGGCCAGCACGCCAACTTCCTGCGGCAGCTGTACGTGTTGACGAGTTTGTCCAGGTTGTCCACTCTGCCCTTGGTGCAGTTTTACCGGCGCTGACCCGCACGTTCCCCAGATGCAGCGTGCTCAGCAGCACCACGTTCTTGTTCCTCTTGGACTCGTAGGACACCAGAGCGGCGGTGGGGAATCCTCCTGTTAAGCCAGATTCATTCCACCTTGGATTGATAGAACACATCTCCAATGTGTCACACACACCATTATGATGTAGGATTTTAAAAGTAAATGCTTAAATGTCCAATTAAAGCTTTTCAGGCTACTCTAAAAAGGAATCCTCCTGTTAATGTTTTCTGATGCAAGTAAACTGAAGGCTGTGACGGCCGCTCTGCTTGGTGGCTTTGCTGTTGCTGTGCTTTCTCTCTCCAGGGCTGCAGACTTGGAGAGTAATCAGTGGCATGAGACACAAATGGGCCCAGAGCGCCCCGTGCATAAAAGCCTAAGCAGCAGCAGTAGCAAGCCTTTGGTGGCAGATCTCCTCAGCACACATCTCTAAATTCTTTCTTTTATTTCCTTTTTTCTTATTCTTACAGCACAACATCCATTCTTATGTAGAATTTTAAAATTAAGGGCTTAAATGTCCAATTAAAGTATATTTGAAATCTTTTTCAGGCTGTTAATTAAAGTGATATTTTAACTCTTTTTTTAGGCTACTCTAAAAAGTAATCCTCCTGTTAAGCCAGTTTCATTCCACCTCAGAGTGATAGAACCCAACTCAGTGTGTCACTCTTGTAATATCGAACCATTCTGATATAGGATTTTAAAATTAAGGGCTTAAATTTCCAATGAAAGCTATGCTTGAAATCTTTTTAAGGCTCTTAATTAAAGCAATATTTTAACTCTTTTTCAAGTTACTCTGTTAATGTTTTCTGATGCAAGTAAACTGAAGGCTGTGACGGTCCCTCTGCTTGGTGGCTTTGCTGTTGGTGTTCTTTCTCTCTCCAGGGCTGCAGACTTGGAGAGTAATCAGTGGCATGAGACATACCTGGGCCCAGAGCGCCCCGTGCATTAAGGCCCAAGCAGCAGCTATAGCAAGCCTTTGGTGGCAGATATCCTCAGCACCCATCTCTACTTTGTGTCTTTTATTTCCTTTTGTTATTATTTTTATAACACCCAGGCAGCACTTTCTTTTTTACTCATTGACCCCCTACACTACTGATGTTGCAGATTTCTCCCATCTATTTGTTGGATTTGTTATTTTTGCTTAATAAATTACTTTAGTTCTTTATTAAACCAATGTGTGTCCCATTTCTGTCACAGTCTATAATGTCTGGAAACAAAGCCAATGAGCAGGCCTATAATTTCAATTACAGTTAGTTTTCTTCAAGAAGTCATACTTTCAGGACGTGTATGTGATTGTATTACTTTACAGACTGGGCCTCAAATACATTATATGTATAATATAGCATTGACAACAAAAAAGCTACTACTACTACAGAATCTGTTTGATTATTTTAAATAAACTCACAATATGTTATGTCTGTATTTTATTCTTTTGTTGTTTTCATGTTGATCTCTGCAAACCAAATGTGATGCTCTGGTTGCTATGGAAATAAAGAGTCTTGGATATTGGAGAAATCGTGTACAATCCAGCAGGAGCTGGCTCTGCCTTGACAGCAGTGTACCATTGACTGGGTTAGCAAAGCACACAAAGAGCTCAAAACAGATTTAGAATAGAAAGCATGTGTTTCTGTTATGCTAGCGTTCAAAAAGTGCACAGAAGATTTCATCTTCTTTCAAAACATCTAATAGTTTGACTTTAGAGCTGCACTTGATTTGACTTATATTAACAATGGACCAAATAACTATACACTGCCGGTCAAAAGTTTGGGGTCACTTATACATTTCCATACCACTGATTATAGACAGAATACCTGCTAATTTGGGTGGGGGGGGCTGATCTTTAATGCAATATATACATTGCCCATTATCAGCAACCATTCATCCAATGTTCCAAAGGCACATTCTGTGTACTAATCTATCATTTAAAAATAAAAAACTAGAAAAACATTGGAGAACCATTTTACTATTATGTAAGCACATAATGTAATCTGAAAACGGCTGCCCTGGTTAAAAAAACAATGCAACTGATCTCAGCTGGCATTCTGTCTACAATGGAGTGCAATGGGAATTTCTGTGTGACCCCAAACTTTTGACCAGTAGTGTATGTGCAATGTTTTTTTCGTTTATTTTTAATTAACCCATATTTAACCAGGTAAGAACGGTTAAAAAATATCATCTCTTTTACAGTTGTCTACTTTTATTTCCTCCACTGTACCTTTTGACATAAGTTATTAGCACTTCTCTATTCAAAAAAATAATATGAATATTTTGTAGCAGCTCATTCCAGCTTTTTTAATGATGGTATTCAAACTTGTGAATCCATGTTTTTATGGGTACCTCATCTCTTTAAATGGACATATTTTAGGTGTGGTTTTTCACATTTTATCCACCATTTTGTAAAATTCAGTTTGACACATTTGGCACACTTGGAAACTTTGTGATTCTGTGGGTTTAAACAATGTTTGCACAGCATTTCAAAAGTTTCAAAATCACTATTTCAAATTCAAAGAATGAGGGTTAAGTTAATTAACCTGAGCCTTGTTGCCTCTTTTGGCTCATTGTCTTTCTTTTCAGGCCTGAAAACTCAACTCGCTTGGTCAGTGGCTCTCAGTGTCAGATGCAAAAATCCCCCTTAAGCATAGTAAAGGGCGGCCACGGCGCTGTAAGATGACTTACTATTAAGAGCAATAATGGTGGCGAGTTGTATGAAAGAAAGACAATACCCATACGGTGGTTGTTTGGGTTGGTGGATGGGTCAAGCAACACAGGACTTTGTGTTCCGTTCGTGACCCTGCTTTTGTCCCGTGTGTCAATGAAACGTACATTTTGTAACCCCACCCACAAAAAAGGGACGCCAAGAGTCTCGACCAAGTATGTTTGATTATGATGTTAAAGGAGCCTTTTTGCATCTATAACAAATATAAAGGCACCTTAAATGAACACAAATCAACAACCGTATGGCCAATCATCCCACAACTCACAGGGTATGTTCAGATAAGTGCCCCAGATATACCCAGACTGTTTTATATACATACACCACTAGTACCCTAACCCTCAAAACTCACAGGGTATGTTCAGATAAGTGCCCCACATATAACCAGACTGTTTTATATACATACACTACTAGTACCCTAACCCACAAAACTCACAGGGTATGTTCAGATAAGTGCCCCACATATAACCAGACTGTTTTATATACATACACCACTAGTACCCTAACCCACAAAACTCACAGGGTATGTTTAGATAAGTGCCGCAGATATACCAGGACAGTTTTATATACATACACCACTAGTACCCTAACCCACAAAACTCACAGGGTATGTTCAGATAAGTGCCCCACATATACCCAGACTGTTTTATATACATACAGTGGGTACGGAAAGTATTCAGACCCCTTTAAATTTTTCACTCTTTGTTTCATTGCAGCCTTTTTCCAAAAATCAAAAAAGTTCATTTTATTTCTCAGTAATGTACACTCAGCAACCCATCTTGACAGAAAAAAACAGAAATTTAGAAATTTTTGCATATTTATTAAAAAACAAAAACTGAAATATCACATGGTCATATGTATTCAGACCCTTTGCCGTGACCCTCATATGTAACTCAGGTGCTGTCTATTTCTTCTGATCATCCTTGAGATGGTTCTACACCTTCATTGGAGTCCAGCTGTGTTTGATTATACTGATTGGACTTGATTAGGAAAGCCACACACCTGTCTATATAAGACCTTACAGCTCACAGTGCATGTCAGAGCAAATGACAATCATGAGGTCAAAGGAACTGCCTGAAGAGCTCAGAGACAGCATTGTGGCAAGGCACAGATCTGGTCAAGGTTACAAAAAATTTCTGCTGCACTTAAGGTTCCTAAGAGCACAGTGGCCTCCATAATCCTCAAATGGAAGACGTTTGGGACCCCAGAACCCTTCCTAGAGCTGGCCGTCCGGCCAAACTGAGCTATCGGGGAGAAGAGCCTTGGTGAGAGAGGCAAAGAAGAACCCAATGGTCACTGTGGCTAAGCTCCAGAGATGCAGTCGGGAGATGGGAGAAAGTTGTAGTAAGTCAACCATCACTGCAGCAATCCACCAGTCGGGGCTTTATGGCAGAGTGGCCCGAAGGAAGCCTCTCCTCAGTGCAAGACACATGAAAGCCCGCATGGAGTTTGCTAAAAAACACCTGAAGGACTCCAAGATGGTGATAAATAAAATCCTCTGGTCTGATGAGACCAAGATAGAACTTTTTGGCCTTAATTCTAAGCGGTATGTGTGGAGAAAACCAGGCACTGCTCATCACCTGTCCAATACAGTCTCAACAGTGAAGCATGGTGGTGGCAGCATCATGCTGTGGGGGTGTTTTTCAGCTGCAGGGACAGGACGACTGGTTGCAATCGAGGGAAAGATGAATGCGGCCAAGTACAGGGATATCCTGGACGAAAACCTTTTCCAGAGTGCTCTGGACCTCAGACTGGGCCGAAGGTTTACCTTCCAACAAGACAATGACCCTAAGCACACCGCTAAAATAACGAAGGAGTGGCTTCACAACAACTCTGTGGCTGTTCTTGAATGGCCCAGCCAGAGCCCTGACTTAAACCCAATTGAGCATCTCTGGAGAGACCTGAAAATGACTGTCCACCAACGTTTACCATCCAACCTGACAGAACTGGAGAGGATCTGCAAGGAGGAATGGCAGAGGATACCCAAATCCAGATGTGAGAAACTTGTTGCATCTTTCCCAAAACGACTCATGCTGTATTAGATCAAAGGGTGCTTCTACTAAAATACTGAACAAAGGGTCTGAATACTTATGACCATGTGATATTTCAGTTTTTGTTTTTTTTAATAAATATGCAAAAATTTCTAAATTTCTGTTTTTCTGTCAAGATGGGTGCTGAGTGTACATTACTGAGAAATAAAATGAACTTTTTTGATTTTTGGAAAAAGGCTGCAATGAAACAAAGAGTGAAAAAATTTAAAGGGGTCTGAATACTTTCCGTACCACTGTACACCACTAGTACCCTAACCCACAAAACTCACAGGGTATGTTCAGATAAGTGCCCCACATATACCCAGACTGTTTTATATACATACAGTGGGTACGGAAAGTATTCAGACCCCTTTAAATTTTTCACTCTTTGTTTCATTGCAGCCTTTTTTCAAAAAATCAAAAAGTTCATTTTATTTCTCAGTAATGTACACTCAGCAACCCATCTTGACAGAAAAAAACAGAAATTTAGAAATTTTTGCATATTTATTAAAAAACAAAAACTGAAATATCACATGGTCATATGTATTCAGACCCTTTGCCGTGACCCTCATATGTAACTCAGGTGCTGTCTATTTCTTCTGATCATCCTTGAGATGGTTCTACACCTTCATTGGAGTCCAGCTGTGTTTGATTATACTGATTGGACTTGATTAGGAAAGCCACACACCTGTCTATATAAGACCTTACAGCTCACAGTGCATGTCAGAGCAAATGACAATCATGAGGTCAAAGGAACTGCCTGAAGAGCTCAGAGACAGCATTGTGGCAAGGCACAGATCTGGTCAAGGTTACAAAAAATTTCTGCTGCACTTAAGGTTCCTAAGAGCACAGTGGCCTCCATAATCCTCAAATGGAAGACGTTTGGGACGACCAGAACCCTTCCTAGAGCTGGCCGTCCGGCCAAACTGAGCTATCGGGGAGAAGAGCCTTGGTGAGAGAGGCAAAAGAAGAACCCAATGGTCACTGTGGCTAAGCTCCAGAGATGCAGTCGGGAGATGGGAGAAAGTTGTAGTAAGTCAACCATCACTGCAGCAATCCACCAGTCGGGGCTTTATGGCAGAGTGGCCCGAAGGAAGCCTCTCCTCAGTGCAAGACACATGAAAGCCCGCATGGAGTTTGCTAAAAAACACCTGAAGGACTCCAAGATGGTGATAAATAAAATCCTCTGGTCTGATGAGACCAAGATAGAACTTTTTGGCCTTAATTCTAAGCGGTATGTGTGGAGAAAACCAGGCACTGCTCATCACCTGTCCAATACAGTCTCAACAGTGAAGCATGGTGGTGGCAGCATCATGCTGTGGGGGTGTTTTTCAGCTGCAGGGACAGGACGACTGGTTGCAATCGAGGGAAAGATGAATGCGGCCAAGTACAGGGATATCCTGGACGAAAACCTTTTCCAGAGTGCTCTGGACCTCAGACTGGGCCGAAGGTTTACCTTCCAACAAGACAATGACCCTAAGCACACCGCTAAAATAACGAAGGAGTGGCTTCACAACAACTCTGTGGCTGTTCTTGAATGGCCCAGCCAGAGCCCTGACTTAAACCCAATTGAGCATCTCTGGAGAGACCTGAAAATGACTGTCCACCAACGTTTACCATCCAACCTGACAGAACTGGAGAGGATCTGCAAGGAGGAATGGCAGAGGATACCCAAATCCAGATGTGAGAAACTTGTTGCATCTTTCCCAAAACGACTCATGCTGTATTAGATCAAAAGGGTGCTTCTACTAAATACTGAACAAAGGGTCTGAATACTTATGACCATGTGATATTTCAGTTTTTGTTTTTTAATAAATATGCAAAAATTTCTAAATTTCTGTTTTTTTCTGTCAAGATGGGTTGCTGAGTGTACATTACTGAGAAATAAAATGAACTTTTTTGATTTTTGGAAAAAGGCTGCAATGAAACAAAGAGTGAAAAATTTAAAGGGGTCTGAATACTTTCCGTACCCACTGTACACCACTAGTACCCTAACCCACAAAACTCACAGGGTATGTTCAGATAAGTGCCCCACATATACCCAGACTGTTTTATATACATACACTACTAGTACCCTAACCCACAAAACTCACAGGGTATGTTCAGATAAGTGCCCCACATATACCCAGACTGTTTTATATACATACACTACTAGTACCCTAACCCACAAAACTCACAGGGTATGTTTAGATAAGTGCCGCAGATATACCAGGACAGTTTTATATACATACACCACTAGTACCCTTACCCACAATCATCACAAATCTCTCAGGATATGTCCTCATAAGTAACGGAACCATGCCCTGAAAGTTTCATTCACATTGAACACCAGGGGGCACTGCCGCTATCAATGCAAACTGCTTCTGACATAGCGCAAATCAGGCTATAAATGACTAAATGTTTTTCCAATTAACACAAAACCTCCAGGAAATGTCTCTATAATGACCTCACACATACAGTACACTGCAAGTCTCATTCAAATTGACCACTAGGGGGCCTTCAAATGCACAATAACTGGACGTGGAATGACACAAATCAACATTTGAGCTTGAAACCGCAGCTTGCGGCTTTATTAGCAATTGTTTTTGTGTTAGTCATCTGCTTTTCTCAAATTGTGAGCTGTGAGCTGGACTGAGCTACATATCACACTGAATTGAAAATAAATGTTTTTGACAAATCAGTTGTAGGCATTTTAAACTAAGTACACAGTTTGTCTTTGTCGTTACAAAGCTTGCAGGATATGTTTTATAACGAAGTTGGACCACATGTGTGAAATTACTTTGAAGTCGCTATTGAGAAAAAAGGCTTGAACCCTCGAATCACCGCTTGCAGCTATATTTTAATGTATGTATTTATTGCCAATTATTTGAATTAATTTATTCAAAATCTTCACTCCCTTTATGCTCTATTTCACATGAATAATATTATTAAAGCTGATTCAGGAGTTCAGATATCCTTCAGGTACAGACGCTCTCACAAAGCTGTGAAAATCTTCTCCACAGTTAAAAAAACATATTTGTTAATTTTAATGTTTTTTTTACTTGACAAAGCAATTAGCAGGACTCACGTTAGTCTTATTTGGTATGTTTAGTTGAAACTGGCACACTGTCCTGAGGGTGTGCCACAAATAATTCATGAGTATTCATGAGTGGAAAATACGGTTGCTCTGAAGCTCTTTTAAGTGCCATAAATGTGTTGCACGCCAAATTTAAGGTAAATTGCCACCAGAATTTGTCCCTTGAACTATCACAGTATGCTGGTTTATTAACCTCAGCTATGTGCCGTTAATTGACAGTAAAAGGGATGTATGGGTGCATAATGTACTGTGTGTTTTGCCCTCAATGTCACCTGCACATGAGTTTATCTGGCAGCTAACTTGTAGCTAATTTGTAGGCACTTTAAGTCTTTGTACAATGGATGTTATGGTACAATGGTGTACAGTGTCAACTGACTGAAGACGTGTTACAGATCATATCTTATACATTGATCTTATACAGAGACATATAGAAGTGTTATACAAATGATATATCAATTACATACAGATTAAACTGGACACTATTAGCCTGCAGGTACCAACAGTATATCCCAATAATTTACGTTTTAAATGTCAGAAAAAAAAGAAAATGACTTACATTTGCCTGCACATTCTTGGAAAAGGTATGGGATGTAATACTGTATATAGTATGTTATACATATGGTGTATTATATTACATGTTATAATGAATTTAATTTCTTCATTAAGATCATATTTGAATAGCAAACATGAATCAACAGGGGTATGTCCATTGTCATGAGTATGCCTTAAAGCAGCACCAATCATTATTTTTAATTTAACAATAGGTTAAGTTACGTAGTGACAACCCAAACACGTCGCACGTTGGCAGTTTCATCATGTGACCATAATCATGTGTCCTTCCAATTTAACGTAACAGGCACAGTTTTAACAGGTCACAATCTTAATTGTGTCACAGACTAAGGTCAGTAAAACTTGGTTAAATTAAATATGACAGTTGATTTTTTGTTTCACACGGCCTTTCGAGTGAGACTCAAAAGGCGGAACTTGGCGTACAACAAATAGGTAAAAATAACGGACAGACAAAGCGTGCAGAGATGAGCCAATATATTGTAAGTTGGTGTATCCAATTTTTGTCAAATCCTGTCAGAGGTGAGGCAAACGTATTCCTTCTTTAAAAAACTTAAATTGTAGTTGATTGTTCTTCTTTTACAAAAAATATAACGTCCAATTTGTACAGTACTAACGCGATAGTTGCCCCAATAGAAAGTTACACATCAGCTCAATGGCGCTCCTCTTTACGGTCTTCCCCTCAAACACCCCAGTTGTAATTAGCCCTGCACATCTCAAACGGCTGGAAATGTCTGAAGCGAAAGGGGAGCAGATGACTCTGCAAGCGCTAATGAAACAAGAGCTTGCAGATTCATGGTTCCCAAGCAACCCCAAGTTGCCAAAAAATCAATTGATATTGCTTCAAGAAAAACAAGAAATAGTTGTGCAACAAACCTGGAAGGTTGTGATTTGGGTAAGTAAGGTATAAGTATTGAAAATGAGAAACTGAAAGAGACTGACAGCTATCAAATATCACTTTCTAAAATGTAAGTAAATAACAGAGTGTAATTTAGTGAGTTAGCTTTTCTACCAGCCTTTTATTCTTTTACACTGCAAATTATCAAAAATAGCCTTGTTCATCAGTCCTTCTGTTGAGTACACACACAACCAGGTTTTAATTTAATCAGCTGAGAGGCATGTAATTAATTTGCCATGAGCAGTAATGAGTTGCATTATAATGTAGCATGTAATCACATCCTGTCTAAAGAGAAATTGCTCTGCTGTTTGCCTGTGTGTCTAGATATGCCTGTCTCATGTCTTTTTCTCACCAAAATAGATTCAGCCCTTCTGTTCCCACTTTCCCTTTCTTTTGTCACAGTGGCAGTAGGAAGAAAAAGTAGCAAACAAGGTGAGATTAGTTTGATAATGGCAAGAGAACAAGGAATAGGAGAATCATACGCTGCTTTGCAGGCCCCGAATAATTGTAAGTGTCCTTAGTGCGCTGGGCTGTGGCAGATTTTAATCAGCTTCCCTCTCAGCCGCAGCATGATATGCACCACAGGAGCAGCAGGATCCAGAGACACATACAACATCTCTTAATGCCAGTGAAAGGGGCTAATAATGCAGGACATCCATTATCAATAGAAGCATGGTGTGGACACTTAAGGGAGAATTCTGGCCAGTTTATATGTAACTCTTGATTGCTATAAATATGCAAGTACTTTCAAGTGAAAAAACCCCAATTGCAATTAATATGTCTGTACAACATAAACAGGGCCCTTAAGTAACATCAAGATGAGTTTTCAAGTCAGATATTGTTTTAATTCACCTACCCTGTATATTTCTTGCTGGTGGGTAGCTTTGTTAGCTACTAGAGCTAGCTAGCTGTTAGCTGCTATTGATAAGTGTGTTCAGCCAGGCTTTTTGTGAAAATCATAATGCAGCAGTTCTGTGTGTATTTGTAGCTCATCCATTTTGTGTGTGATGGATCTATCTGTTGTTGGTGAGTAGGAGACTTGGCAGTGTCGGTCTGTGTGCTAGTTCCCTTAGCCGGGCAGGCAGCCTTCGTCCCCGCCTCCCTCAGCCGACAATAATCCCCCGAGCGCCGGGGTGTGTGGTGGGTGTCCTCCAAGCCTTCGTGGCGACAAATTGTAGTTTATATCCTCCTCTAAAATAGGTAATTGTAGTGGTTATGACAATATCAGTAACTATGTAACTACATTGAAATGGGCTAAATATGCCTGTGGCTTCCACAGTAATAGCGTTACTGCCAGCTGTAGGTCGCGCTTGGGAGCAGCTGCTTCATCTGCCTGGTGCACCTCTCTGTCTGGTTCTTTCCAACTCTTGTGAGGCGAGTTCTTCATCTGTACAGACATATTAATTGCGTTGTGTGTCTGTTAAGAGGCACAAAGGCACTCTAAAACTTGCCCCATTAACCGCTGTTTTAGCTCAGTGGAAGCTTGTACATGTAGCTGCAGCTACTCCGTGTTGCCTGCACCGATTCAGGTCGGGGGGTTTTCAATCGAAAGTACTCGCCTGTTTGTAGCGATCGAGATTAACATAAAAATTGTCCGGAATTCTCCTTTAACTGTGTGGCACCTACAACTTAAGAGCACTTTAACAGAAGCCTGTATTTATTTTCACTCATGCAGGGCGAGTTTTATGAAGGAAATTATTTTAGTTGCTGATGACCAACTACGATTGAAGCTGTACTCATGTTTGTCAAGCGTGTCATCTGTGAAATGTGAGCTCTGTGGCCTGGATACAGCAGGGTGATTTTCAAAAATAAAACAACACTAATTGGCCACAACTGCTCATGTAAATGCCTACTGCTGGGGATATTTGGCCACACAAGGAGCCATCACGCTTGTCTCACAGTGTCAGCAGTTGCTGCAGTGGCTGCTTTGCAATCAGCTCAGAGTGTTGTCTGTGCGCGGGCCTTTGCCACACAGGACAAGCTTTCAGCATTCAAATGATGAATGGGGGCTGGCTGCTGCCTGTCTCCAATATTTCTGCTTGGGAGTATCAGTGAAAGACTTACAAAGCATCTTGGGCCGTGAACGTGGTTAAAGCTGCACTGATCAGTTATTGGCCATTAGGGGTCTGAAAAACATAAAAAATTGCTAGCTTGTAAAGTTGCTATGACTTAGATGCTAGAACACAATTGCTGCCCTTCATCATGGAAATGAGTGTTGTAGGAAATTGGACAGATTGTGCGAGGTGTAGAAAATAATGGCTAATATTTAAAGCTTTTTATTTAAGTGTTATTTGTTGGGGGAGGTCTGACATAAGGTACTGTATTACTGACTCATAAAAGCAGGTAACATACATTGGGTTTATTAGAGCTTTTGTTGGAGGCCAGCAGGCATGGTTACACAATTATAACACCATGACAACATTATTAAATTTCATTACATACAATATTTTAATTCTATTAGATTTCCATATTAATACAGACAAATACAGGGGATTGTTATTTAGTCACATACATTATTAATCATACCATATATACACTGTTTAAAGGCCTACTAAACTTGCTGTTATTCATATACAATCACATTCCCATTTTTTAATTGCTATGGTATAGTTTTTATTTTTACATTATATTTTACTTTTAAAACCTTTTACTATTTATTTTGTACTTACTCTAGCTGTATATACAGTACATGCGTCAACCAAATTTCCACACTGGGGATGGATTACAATTTTATATTATCTGTGTTATACCTTTGGTTTCAAAACCCTTCTCTGCCAGACTGCCCCACAAAAGAGATACAGAATGGCGACATATGAGTCAACGGTACCATACTGTATGTATGTATGTATGTATGTATGTATGTATGTATGTATGTGTGTATGTATGTATGTAGATATGTACAGTATGTATGTATGTAAATAAACTGTGTTAACTTATTGCCATGACCACATACGATAATAATTAATAAACTGATAAAATATATTAAAAAATAATGTTGTGGAGGACGATGACAGCAACAAGCTAACAGAGGCTAACAAGATCTGTAAAGGTGTAGAATCAATTGTTCATAGTGTTAGTTCACTAACAGCAACCCCATCACTCAGTCATTTAATACAGTGTTAATGTAAAAAATGAGTGTCCATAAGCAGCATTAACAAGAGCGTTCAAATCACCTAATATTGCAAAAAGTGAGAAAACCATTGTTTCATAACACAGCTTGGAACTAATTGAAACTAGGAAAACATTTTGTGGTAGTCAAAAAAGTGTGAAGTTTGAAAGTTATTTTTACTGCAAACATTCACATTAACACAACTTACCATCCATGGCCCACTTACTTTGGGGCAGCAGCAGCTCAGTGCGTGGGAACTTGGCTTGTGAACCAGTTCAAGTCCCCGAACGCACCATATACGGAGTGTGGACTGGCAGCTGGAGAGGTGCAGGCTCTTCTTCTTCCATACAGGATAGTTTGTGTAGCCTACTTTATGATCAACAAAGTTAAGTCATCAAATTGTCTGTCACTACTGTAATATCGTCTCCGTTTCCCTGTGAACATGTTCCATTTCGTATTCATTGCCTTTGTAATAATAATGTCTGTTTTCAAAAAGACTGGGATTTTTTTTTTTTAAACCCCTTCTCTCAAAAAATTCACACTGGCAGTAGCTCTCCCAGGCACATAATTGAATCTTCTGAGGACAACAACGTATTTACAAGAAGCTGTGTATTGTTGTAATCTGTTCAGTGAGAGCACTTGTGTAAAGCACAATGTATTCTTTTAATGATTGCTCTGTTGTGAACGCCCTGGATGATAATGGTGATAATGATCCAGGAGCACACCCTTCATTGCAGCAGTCTGGCATATGGCATGATTAAGAAACCTTAAGAAGGATTGTATTCACATTAAGTTTAACCTGGAAAACTTCAGACATGTCCCAAGTTGCATGTCAATAAGGGTATGATGATCATGCACTCAATTGTAATGGTTTAAGGAAGTGAGGACCAACACGCAGAGACAGGCAGGCAGGAAAGAGCTTCACAAGGGTTTATTAACACCAGAGTCCAACAAACAAAAGATCCAAAAATGCGAGACAAAATCCAAAATCCAAAGCAAAATACCTAAACCATAACAGTGATATTATCCCATATCACCTACTGGTTAACAACCTGGTCACAAGCAAGCACCACTTCTCTCAAATCACTACTCTCCCTATACAAAAAAACTAAAATACTTGATAAGAAATCCATACTCTATCATCAGTCATGTTTTAAAAAAAATATAACCTTTTAAGTTTTGATTAAATATACAGATCTCTGTTTTATGTACACAATTTTACGTGGATTGAGCCAGTTTGTAAACACAGTACCAATTACTTACAGATCCACAAGGAGTGCAGCGAGAGGTGACTGCATTCGGTCAAACAGCTTTTTCAGTCAGGGCTGCTTGTAAATGGAACTTCATCCCAATTCACATTAGGAATTTTAAAACGTACGCTTCATTTAAAGTTAACTTAAAATAGTAAGCTATAGTAGCTTAACTTAGTAAGCTATTTTTATTGACTTTCGTAAAGCTTTTGACACAGTGAACCACCAGATCTTACTTAATAAACTTCCTTCATTCAATCTGTCATCATCTGTGATAGAAATGCTTTCGTCCTACCTAACGAACAGGTTGAAAGTCGTTAAAATAAATCATGTAAAATCCCAACCTGAAATCTCTGATATGGGTGTTCCACAAGGCAGCATTCTTGGACCCTTACTTTTTCTTTTGTACATAAATGATTTCCCTCAAGTGTGTAATCATTCAAAATGTCTACTGTATGCTGACGATACTGTGATTTTTCTCTCTGTTTCAAATCCTGATGTCATAAATTCTAAGTTATCATCTGACCTTCAGGTTATACACGACTGGTTGAGAAATAATCATTTAACCATCAATGTTCAGAAAACTGAATGTATGTACTTTAATCATCCAGAAAATGTTTTTCTTTTACTGATCCTATTACTTTTGCTAACCAAGAACTTGTCGTCACAAAAACTTACAAATATCTTGGTGTGCTACTTGATTTTCATCTTACATACCGGGAACATGTGTCTAATTTAACAAAAAAGTTAAATCAGAAACTTTATGTTTATAATAAGATCAGATCATATCTTTCTTCTTGTTTCTGAAACCTATTTACATGCAATTGTGTTTTCAACCATGTCCTACTGTCTTCCTATTTGGTCACTTACCACAAAGGAAATCACTGAACCAATAGCACGACTATACCATCGAGCTCTCACCATTGTATTGCACTCGAACGCTCTAAGGCTTTGACTTATGAAAACTTTATAAACAGCCACGCAATTGCATTTTATTTTCAGATTCGAAATACCGCTTTACCAGAACTTGTTGCACTTTTTCCGACACACGTGAGACCAGGTCGCCTCACTAGGTCGGTTTCACAGGCACTTATCCCAGTTCCCCCATACAAAAACAACTTTGGTAAGAGGTCCTTTTTTTATACATATACCAAGATTTGGAATGACATTCCGTATCACATCAGAACACTATCATCCATCACATATTTCAAAAAGGCATACAAACAGCTCCTTCTTAACAGTTACACTTGCATGCATTAATTGATTCGTTTATGTATTGTCCAGGTCTCGTTTGCACGGTCCGAATTTGTCTAGCCCAGCTGATGTTTTGTATAAATGTCTTTTTCCTTATGTTACTGTATTGTTGTTTTCAGTTGTCGATATATATTTTTCTATATCGATTTTTTGTATTAATGTCTGTCCTGACGTGCTGTAACCATGTTTTATGTTTCTGCAGAACAGGAACCTGCTGAAAACCAGTTTTTAAACTGAGTCAGGCCCGTTTTTATATTGTAATGAAATGTTACTTTTTCAAACTTTCCTGTATAATAAATATATGAAATGAAATGAAATGAAAAGAAGTGGCTAACAGGTAATCAGGACTGTCATTACATGTAGACACCAAATCTTGCTGCTATCTTGTCTTTCCTGTCCTGCTGTTTGTGCCACTTGTGCTATGCCTATGTGGTCATCAGGTTCAATTTTTGTTGTCCTTGTGTCAAATTTGACCCTTTTAAAAAATGTATATATCTGAAATATGTGTTTCTTTTTTTAACCAAATTACCACAAACGTTCTTTGCAAATCCAATTGATCACTTTTATTCCTGACGAAACTCATCTGTAAGTTCCTCTGATCTTAATCTGATCAGGGTTGCAGCTGTCGCCATGGTCCCGCTACACGTTCTGCGATGCCATGTTCATCTTGCTACACTCTGCTGTGCCCTGCCACGTCCTGCTGTGCCTTGTAATGCCCACAGTGCCCTGCTATGCCATGAACTACTATAAAGAACTGCTACAAACTACTATTTTGTCTATTTTTGTTATTGCCACTCTTCATTCTAACCCCAACCGGCCCATTAGACACCGCCTACCAAGAGCCTGGGTCTGTCCCAGGTTTCTGTCTAAAAGGAAGTTTTTCCTCGCCACTGTCGCACTCTTGCTTGCTCTGGAGGAAACTACTAGAACTGTTGGGTCCTTGTAAATTCTGGATCTGTAAAGTGTCTCGAGATAACTCTTGTTATGAATTGATACTATAAATAAAATTGAATTGAATTGAACTATTAGTCAAAATAATTCCTAATTTCTGCTTTTTTAACTCAAATATTAAGTATAAGTCTATATAAATGAGGGTTATTGACCATGAATTCCAAAATATACTGTAAAACTAGTGGTAGTAAGGTGGTGTTAATGGAAACTAAAAAGAAATGTCTGATAAAGTGACAAAAATGTCAAATTTGTCCTTTTTTGACCGGGGAGGGCAACACAAGGGTTAAACTTTTGTTGTTGTTTGTTAATGTCCTAGCTATGTGGTATTTCTTTTTTTTTTACATTTTTATAGTTAATTTTACCTGTATTGGGTTAACCTATGTACTATTATAATTCTTTTATCTTTTTAGGTGTGACATTACCTGTCCAGCAGATGTAAAAAATTATTTTGACTAATTCTGGCACATTTTACATTTTATATGTATTATTAGTGTGCATTGTCCCTGTTAAATCAACTTAAAATAAATAAATAAATAAATAGATTTCCAAGCCTCCTCAACATTTGTTGATTTTGATATGAGCCTGCCTGCCTCCCATACATAATTAGTAATTGTTAATTTCTGCATTCCTCCCCAGTCATGTTAAGCCAGGTACCCAGTGGGAACAGGCAAGTGCCTAAGCAGCCTTTACCTGTTTGAGCAGCCTGATGAGAGGTGGAGTGGTGCAGTCAGTGGCTGCTGACCAAAGTGTTGCTGACCGGCTAGCTGGCTGGTGGCGTTCCCGCTGACTCACTTTAGCTGATCGATAGCTAATTCCCTTAAATAATCAAGGGTCCTCTGCAATGGGAATGTGGTGGGAGGTGTAATATAATTGATTACTTTTGCTCTACATTTTCCCCAGTGAGTTCACTCTCCACGATACTCTGATACGCCGCATTTTTCATTGAGCTGTTCACAAGATGCTGAGGTATGCTGCTTCCATGCATCACATTTTGTTAGGGCCGATACGAGGATATAATTCTCCTTTGCTAAGACATTTACTTTGGTGCAAATCTTGCTGAGTCAACCTTCAAGTAATATCTCACTTAAACCCTTATACAGACATGCAGATCTGTTTGTTTTCTTATCAAATGACTTTGGATTTGTGACATTATGCACTTAGAAATACAGTACATATCCCCTTACTGGTAACCAAGAAGCCACAGGAGCAAGATGTTTGGTCACATATCCCAAACTCAGACTACAGTTACTACAGACTGAATATATTACAGTAAAGGGGTCTGATAGCTTTCGTTGGAATATTCATTTTAATTAAAAAATTATGTACAGAATATGATGTTCAAGAACCCACAAAAAGCCATGAATTCAGAGTATCAAGATGCAGAGCAGTGACCAAACATTGTATCGTGACTCCATTTTACCTAAAGTGATGTTTTATTTTCCTCACATTAATTGCTCATTACAGCAATCCAAATCAGTTCATTTGCAGAGAAACAAATTGTGCTTAAAGTTAGTTAAAATATTAATGTGAAAACTTCTTTTATGTATATCTACTTATATGTGAGATCCAGGACTGTGCTGCTGAGGAGTGGAGCGAAGATGAAGAGGACCAGAGGCAGATTTTTTGCCAGCCTTGCAGTTCTCATGCCTAAGATCTTTTGTGTGTCAGCCTGCGTCTGTGTGTGTGTGTGTGTGTGTGTGTGTGTGTGTGTGTGTGTGTGTATGTGTGTGTGTGTGTGTGTGTGTGTGTGTGTGTGTATGTGTGTGTGTGTGTATGTGTGTGTGTGTATGTGTATGTGTGTGTAGGAATAATAGGGGGAAAGCACAGTAAAAAGACATTTTACTCTTGAAGAGGCACTTTGACTGGCACAAACCATCTATTGTTTTATTCTGTATTCAGTTGCTTGTTTATCTGCCCAAACCTCAAACATTGTCAGGAGGACGACACTTAAAAGAAAAAGAAAAGTGCAAAAGCACTGAGCCAGCAGCAAGTCAACACAATTGACAATCTCACAAGTGAACTCACATTAATTTCTTTCAAGGTGTAAATTAGTTACATTGTCATTAGTGGGGGATGCTCACAGTCTTTCCTGAACCACATTTGAAATAAAAAATGGTCGCTTTTATCTCCTAATTAATTTGTATTCCCAGTCAGTGATGGGTGTAATTAGTACTGGATATTCAGTCAGTAATGTGTTCAGTAGTATTATATAGATATCAGCCTCGTTAATGAATCTTATCAACACTGACAGAGTTTCCAAAAAACATGTTGAAACAAAGGAAGAAAAAACAAAAGACAATCTCAGCCCAAGGTCTATTTAATAGCTGATCTTTAGTTTTCGATCATATCACAAAATATTCATCAACCGATGGAATTTGGCCAGTTGTCACTTTAAACAGCACCTCCTGGCTCAATGTTCCTCCTCATTGTATCATTTTCTATAGATAGAATGCTTGATTGTTCATTTTTTAATCCCACTTTAATGCTATACAATTGTTAATATATTTGTATAGATATAGTGACTAAAAATTAAAGGTTATGATAAGTTACCTGTAAAGTAATTTCTTTATTTTTGTTATTTTATTACATATACAGTATGTTTACCTTAGTTTGGTTTTGCACATTGTGAGTTGGTGTTATGGTGAGAGTTTTTGAGGTGCCCTGTGGAGTTTTCTTGTTTCTTATTCAAACTCACCTTGTCTCCTTGAGGCCTTACACATTTTGGTTGGTTTTAAAATACATTACATTGTGCACCACCTACACCAGTGATACTTAAAGCGTAACTCAAAATAGCTATTTCTAAAATAATAAGAAGGCTCGACACAACATGAAACTTTGCTCAAAGTATCACCAGGGGCTCTACACATGAAAGCGAACATTGAGAACATTGTGAAAAATCAGAATACGGTAAATCTTAAAAGTGATGCTTCCGTCCTAAATATGCTTTTAAATGAATGTTTGACTCGGTTACATTCACAAAAAGACCCTAAGTTGCATTTTGGTGAGAGTTACGCTTTAAGCAAAGCCAAATCTGGCCTGTGAAAGGGTGCTAGGGACCCACCAACTATTTTCTAATTCACATGTTTGTACTTTGAATGTATATAAGGTGCCAGATTGCAGAGATTGTGCCAGAGATCCCTCCAAAACAGAGGTCCCGGGATAAGCTTGAAACATGTGTCTAATGTGGTAGATGCCGCCCAAAATACCAATCTTAAAGGTTGAGATTTAGGGTTAATTACATTAAATTTGAATGACAACTGGGCAAGTTCCATCAGCTGATAGAAATCATGTGATCTGAGTTAAAGCAAATGGACCATGAGGTGGGTTATTTTGTCAAATGCTTTTTCCAAGGTACAGAATTGAATTTGTAATGATTGTAATGTAATCTACAGAATGAGATGTAATTTATTGACACTTTAGACTGTAGCTGGACTTCAGATTTCCATTTTATCGGTTTATGATTAACTCAACTCAAGACACTGGACAAGAACAGGTCTTGATTGACTCACCTCACTGGATAATTACTTCCTCTAATCAGGCCGTTTTGCAGCATTTGAGTTGAAAAGCTTCCAAAACGGCAGGTTTACCTCCATTCAAATACATAGAGCTGCTGTTGTCTACCGGTGACTATTCTGCCTATGAATATAAATTCATTTAAATTTAAATTTCATTTAAATTAACTGAATTAATTCAGTTAATTTAATGTTGTGTGTGTGTTGTTGTGTTGAATAAAAAGAATCCATGTGGGTTGCGTACAGATGTTTGCAGTGTGGGTCTAAATGTCCAATATTTACATCATTATTTCTGGAAATCTTAGTTTCAAAGCAAGCCAACAAATACAATCTGAAAGGAAGTCATACAACAGAGGATTAACTGAGGGAGATTCAAGGAAACAGGTGGTAGTCTGACATGAAAACAAATTTTTGGGGTTAGGATGGTGGCTGGGTGGTGTTTGTTGTTGTGTTCAATAGAATTTCTCTTGCGCTGGCTTACATATTACCATATTCTTAACAATGTTACTTCTTTGTCTCTGCTGCCAAGTTAAACAGGTTTTTCCATTTCAGGTTGTTAATAAGCACACCTGTCGTTAGCTTATTATTACGTCATGGTACATATAGTGACCATGACGAGTGCATACTTTGTAGTTGAATCCAAAAGCCCAAAACATTCACCTAGCCACCACCCAGCCACCATCCTAACCCCAAAAGTTTGTTTTCATGTCAGACTACCACCTGTTTCCTTCAATCTCCCTCAGTTAATCCTCCGTTGTATGACTTCCTTTCAGATTGTATTTGTTGGCTTGCTTAGAAACTAAGATTTCCAGAAATAATGATGTAAATATTGGACATTTAGACCCACACTGCAAACATCTGTACGCAACCCCCTTGGATTGTGCTACACAAGCTGTTGAGAGGAGCTCAATAAACAATAGTCTGCATTTATTCTGAGCAGTAAATAGACAGCTCTGTTGCACAGCACAGGAGGATGTGTGGTGGAACTGTGGGAGCTTAATTGGGTGGCTTTTATTTTAGAGTCAAACTTAGTCCAGTATCAATTAACAGCTTGGTTAAACCTGGATTAAGTGTTTTTTTTGTCACTTAGGGGCAATGGTAACAAGGTGTGTCATGTATTTTCAAATCCTGCTAAAACGCATTCAATATTGATCATATAGTGTTCTGGCGAATATCAATTCAATACCCACTCCAACACATTCTCACTCCCAACTCGTCACATAAGGTCACTTGGTTAGGACACCTTGACACACACAGTAAGCGGGAGATAAGCGACAACCGGCGTGTATATACTGTATCAGCTGTTTCATTCATCCTTCACAGTCAGCTGTATGACCAGTAACGTCCACTTGTATAAATGTAGGCTGACAGTATTGGCCACATAGATGTAAAACAATCAAAAGGTTTTATATCCCCGATTGACCATATTACACATGACACTTCTCACTATTACTCTGCTGATACCCTCAACCTCCTCCTTATGTGCTATGTTCTGGCATTGCTATATATACATACATATTTGTTAAAATAAGAATATGACATTTGGGGACATATGCTAATTCGCTCCAGAGAGGTGGTGGTTTAAGCATTTAAACATTTTATTCAGAGCCCCAATTGTCATCTCTGGCACATTACAGTCTTGTCTTGTGCCATTTATGAACATAGACTACATTCAGAAACTTGAAAGACTTGCAGTGTGACTCCCAATTTGCATATAAAGACTTGAGACTTGACTTGCACTTTACTCAAAGCACTTTGTGTTCTCATTAGTTAGATCTGGTCCCTGCGGGGGACTCAGTCCTCATCAGCTCTTGTCCCTTGTGAGGACACTCATGCTTCACAGCAACTGGAACTGAGCCAAGTGATCTACAACAACATGGCACGCTCCTTAATCACCTAGTCTGAAACCTGCTTCAGACAGCCTTTGACCTTGTTAAGATTCCATGGTGTAAAACCTGCTCCACCCTGTCCTGAGAGGAGGTAAAAGTTATGTAATGGCGCATAAAGAGAAAGCCTTTTTTCCCTATTATCGTCTCTTTTTATGCTTCATTGATTATAAGGGTATGATAAAAGCATTATGCCATTATCTTTGGCTGCTAGGCTTTATTATCTGGCCTTACAGACTTTATTGGATTGAAAGCACACTTATCACTGTACCTTTTTATGCAAGAGTTGGCTGGCACTCTCTGGCTCCTTGTAGAAAATCTATTGTATAGTTTTATTTATAAGTCCATTCTTGGCCCACTTTCTGTCATATCTTTTTGATTATCCTTGTCCAAAGTCTGGCTAATGCTACATTCACAGGACATGTTCTTATTATCTTCCCTGAGTCTTTGCATAGTTGGATAAAAGGGCTTTAATACACTCTTGTAGTTGGACCTCACTATACAATTATTTAAAATGACATGTCTCACTTGTAGAATTGACAAACCTCACAGAGAGCCTTGAGGATGATTGCTATTTAAAGTGTTTGTGCGTTTGTGTCATGTTTTATCCCCCTGCCTTGTTAATATATTGATTTTTGTCATACCATACTCTTACCCTAGCCATAGCCAGCCATATTGGGCTAACAACAGTCCCAAATCAACCACAGTAAACACCTTTAAAACAATCAAATCCATGGGATTTATTAACATAAAGGCATATAAACAAGACAATACAAAATCCCAGACTGAGACACCAGCAGTCCCCACACCAGAAGCATTTTCCGACCAACATTCAACGCTGGTGTCATCTAACCATGGTCGACTATAAAGGGCCTGCACAACAACCCACACAAGTGATACTTTTGGTACACCGCTTCTCTTTTCTGTTCTGCCCACCTTCAACCTGAAAAGCAAACACCTGTGTGGAGGTTTTTTATCAGTGACATTTAACACTTCTTGCAAATTCTTAATTCTTATCATCACCCTTCCACCGTTTTCTTTAATTGGGGGCATTTCATGTGAAAAATGAAATGGGCAGGAGTTCCATTACGGATAGTGGAAGTGGAAAGAGACTAAATTATTAAACTAAAATTTCATTTAAAACTAGAAACAGCAGAGTAGTGAATATGACATGACTCTTTAGCTGTATTGATGAAATTGGTGCTATGTAAATGTACATTATTCTAAATTTGCAATGTGAACTTGGCTTTCTCCTTCCTCCCCCTTTATGTGTGTTTTAACCAGCCCTTATTAATGGCCCTTTGTTCACGTTGGACACAGCATGCTGGTTATTATTTCAGACTCAGTATTTAAATCTTGGCTTTCTTGAGAAGATTGACTGCATTTATACTTTGTGCTTGTTTGTGCATATTTACACAATCTTGTTAAATAAATGTTGAAAGTCAGTGGGGCTTAGTGAAGTAAAGGCTAAGTGAAAGTCAAACTCTTTTTTACCTGCCAACTGTGCCTGGAGGTTGTGCTGTTTGTTGTTTAAAAAGAATGCATGCTTTGAATTCCGTCTGCCATGTTCCCATGGGTTTACAGGTGTCTTAGTTTGCATAACCGATAGCAAAATCTATGCTTATTTTACACGGGGCTCTTCAGTATTCATTGCCTGTCTATGCAAACATCTCTCCTCTGTCTCATCTGTATATTTGTAACCTTTCGTATTTGTTTATCTTTCCCAGAATGGGCTCTGTCAGTGGAGAACGCTGACCTTTCAGATCCACCCCAGTGACCCAACAGCAGCAACCAGTGTGGAGGGATCACTGACAGACAATAGGCTGTCAGACACATGGGTAATGTATAAGCTGCAGTGAGCGGTCGACCTGTGCAACCAGACAGTGACAGAGGGAGAATGTTAACCTGGTGGTTGGTCTCTTTCTCACTCTCTATGCCATATCCTACTGCGTTAGCTTTACACCCCAGGAATGTCTTTAATGTCACAACAGTCTGAGCTGTGGGTGTACTTCTAAAATGTAAAATGCCTTCTGTTTGGGTGATCCTGAACCACAGGTTTACAGCTAATGTTTACACACATTTCTTTATAGTTAACCCTAAGCTAACCTCCGCAGCCGAGATGTCCCAGCAGAGTTAAAGTTGCAAATTATGCAAAATATACCTACAATCAGACTCTCTCACACGCACACACACACACACACACACACACACACACTGTATGTTGGTTTAGCACAATTTTGCAAATTATCAATTTATTTAGTAAGGGATGGAATACATGGGTTATTATTATTATTGCACATTAAACCCCAACAGGGTGATTATTATTATTGCACATTAAACCCCAACAGGGTGATCTCAGATGAGAGAAATTCCCACACATTGGACAAAGCCCACATTTTTTCAAATTTTTTTGCCAAATTTTGATTTTTAAGACACTGTTAAGCATTGTGTGATTTAACATTACTATTGTCAGACCTTTGTCAAAATAGTCAGGCAATAAGGTGGCTAGAAAGCCAATGATGTTACAGTACTGTATGTAACAATCAAGGCAGTATAACCATACTGTCATGTCTCGCCAAGTCTGTCTAGTCTCGTTGTGCATTTACTGTTTTATATTGTATTCACCTTTTCCCTATCGTTTCAGAGCCGGACTTCCTCCCTTTGTGTGAATTTCCCGCCATTGTGATTTCCATGACATCAGGTTTTGTTTGTAATTTTGTGACCCTCCAAGTGAGCGTTTTTCTTAGTTTGAACTTTGATCCTCATTGTGAGTGTTGTTGTTTTTGGTTTAAAATCTACCCAGTAAACTATTTTTGTTAGACCTACTATTGTTTGGGAGTCGTGCATTTGAGTACACCAGTTTCGTGTCAAAGTCTGAGGTCAAAGTCATAGAATAGAATGTTGAAAAAGGTTTAAAAAAAAGTCATAGTATAGTATGTCGAAAAGGTTAGAAACCAGTCATAGTATAGTATGTTGAAAAAAGTGATAATACCATACTGCACTATACTTGTTGTATCACTTTTTCTCGACATGCCGTGCAATAACTTTTATCACTTTTTTTGACGTAATATACTGTGACTCTTTTTGACATACTATACTATGACTTTAGCATTTTTTGTCAACATGCTAATCTATGACTGCATCTGAGGTCATTACATATACATCTCATGCAGCTCAGTGGTTAAACTGAAACTAAACATTTGAGGAAAATATGAGAGCAATGCGGAATTGTGAGTAGTACAACATATACAACAAAAAAAGAAGGATGGATTCAAGTATTTTTTTTGGGGGGGGCAAATTTTAAGATTTTAATATAATTTCCCCAAATGAAGACACTTTAATATTTCCTGAGCGTGCCAGGTACTATAACTGTATTTTAAATATGTTGTCAAACTGGAGCTTAAGCTGTTCATTCTTCCACCATAATTTGCCTCTGGCTAGGCTTAAAGGCGAGAGAGTAGGAAGAAAATGGATTTGAATTTAGCCAATAATAGATTTGACAAAGCCTCAATTTAGATAGCAATTGATTCATTTCATTCAAATTAATTTGGCTGTGCTGGAAGTATGAATTAACCTGTGTATACCCCCCAATGAGATATGCACATTTCTTACCAAGGGCTCTGTATCAGTTAATTGATTAGAGAAGCCTGCCAACAGTCTCATCCTAAATTGTTAATTAAAACTGAGACAGAGCAGGTTTTTGAAATATGAAAGAATATGAAACATATGAAAGAAAACCCTAGCTTGTCCGAATATGTTCTTTATACTAACGTGTGTATGTGTGTGTGTGTGTGTGTGTGTGTGTGTGTGTGTGTGTGTGTGTGTGTGTGTGTTTAATGAAAAAAGGACTATTTCAGTCAGAATATCTTCAAAGGAAATACAAACTCATGTGAGAACAATGAATGAAGAAAATCTTATTTGGGGTTTGGTTTTTTATTAAGGTATCATCCTCAAATTTCATTACATTTTACAAGCAGTGGTAACCGATGTAGAAATCGTCCAGTATCCATCCGCCCTGCATTGTTTCTGCAGTAATCAGTGTTTCTTTAGCACTCCTCTCTCAGTCAGACGAAATATTTCTTGGCTTACTGATGTCTGAAATTAGAGCAAAGAAGGAAGTAGACCTGCCGCCTGCTGCTTAGGTCGAGATGATATTCATCAAGTGTGGGGCTTCACTCAGCTAATGATGAGTGAAAGGATCAAGGAAGCTGAAAGATGTGTTTTCTTCACATATACAATTATAAAAGTGTGTTATATAACAAGGTACAGTAAGAAAGGTTAAATGAAAAAACAATTATGAATTTGATTTTACTGTACAAAGGCTTTAGATACATAAAAAGAGGAGAGAGCGTAGTTTATCCCTGTTTATTCTTTCTTGCCCAACCACAATATATCAGTCAAAAAAATATGTTTCTTGCTGAAGGTTGTCACTCAAAGTTGAAGCAAACTTAGAAAAAGGATAAAGAATAAAGGTTCAAAAAAACATTCAACATCAGGTACGTTCACTATGTAACTCTCCAGGGTGCACACTGTCACTACGCGAAACTCAAATCTTTGTTTGGACACCTGGAGGTCAGAAGATTTAAGCAGTATATTATGATGATATAGTTGTTGCTATGGAGTTATGCTAAGACCAAATACACGACTCCCTTCCTGAATACCAAACTCTCAGTCTATGAATAACAAAACAGCACCCAGCCTCTCTCCACATCCCTCGCTGGTGTCGCAAAGCAAACTCAAGTCTTTGGTTTGACGGTTTAATGCTCATACTCTGGTTATGACTGCCAATTGTGGAATATCTGCAAGCACAGTTCAAATGTATCTTTTTTATTGCCTTCCCTATGCAATAACAGCAGGTGATTGTTGCTATGGATAACGTTATTGTTATTGGTTTTCAGAATTTTGTTACAAACGCCTCATCAGGCCAGCTGTTTCATCTGTTGTTTAGGCCGCAGAGCAACAGCACTTTTTGTTCTATGAATGTTTTTTGCATCAGCAAGGGGCCGCATTCTGGTTTGTTCTCTTTAGCTGTAAGAGTGTGCTCCTATTGAAGCTGATTAAAAATTATTTAAAAAAAAAGATATAACAAATATACATTTTTTGACATTATTCATTGACTGTAAATCATATTCTTCATTATGAAAGTTTTCATTTGATACCCTTTGGCAACATAAATAAATGTCTAACAGTATTTAATTTTGGCTGTTACGGTGTAGTTCAGATAAATTGCCTTCAGTGATCCCTCTATTATATAAATCTACTCAACACAATGCATTATTTCACAAACACCTTTCCATCCACAAATGTCTTATTTACAAAACTCAGCACTATAGGCTGTTTATCAGATGCCAATTTGGCCAACTTTCTTTCAAGGGAGTTTATGAATTTGGTCTCGGGAGTCTTTTCAGTTTTAGCGGCGTCCTGGGAAGTTGGTCATTTGGATGTTGTCCCCTTGGAGTCCTGGGTTGTAATAGGCCAAGCCACCAAAGTTCAAGTCCAAAGGTTCGCTGTTGTCTAATCTGATAACTAGAAATCAGAAAAGTTAACATTAAACATTTTTATTATTGAGATCATTGTTTCTAAAGCCTCATTATGTTGAAAGAAAACCCTGAGAGCCAAGGAGCCAAGGTTCCCACCTGAGACAAATCAATCGTACAAAGCTCTATTCCTGAACAAACAATCACCCTTCCTATCGTTGTTTTCTGCACCAAAAGTACTGAATGCAACAGGTTCCCACCCAATTTACAGAGCTTTTAGAAAGTCATTTGGGGAAATGCAGGAAATCACTAGCAGAGGCTGGAGTAAACAAGGCAGATTGAAGGTAAGTAGGTACACCGAAGAAGTGAGTTCTCTTAACTACCAAATAACAACTGCAACACAGAGATAGGGTTGCTCAATTTCCTGAGAGGACAAAATAATAAATCCCAACAGATTCTTCGACAGGTTGATGTTAGAATGAAGCATAGGTTGATATCACTGTAAATAACATCTATACAACAATAGTTCATCTAACCCAAGGAATATTTGTGGAGGGTTTTTTTCTTATCTAAGCTGGGGATCCAAGAATAGCAGGTGCTGTGTGCAACTTATTCTCATCAACTGGTCCGTATGATATTATAAGAATACATATGACCAACAATTTGTATGATTGCTTAAGAAATTTCAGTGACCGGCAGTGATGGGAATAATGTCATTATAAATAACGGTGTTACTTTTTTCAGTAACGAGTAATCTAATTGATTACGCTTCCCATCTTAATAATGCTGTTACCGTTACTGCCGAAAAATGCGGCGTGTTAGTATAATTGAAGCTGCTTTTTTCATCAGACCAACTTGATCTCTGAATCGAGACGCAAATACTTTTTTTCTTCCTTGGCTAGTGGCTGTGCACGAGACAAGCTGATGATTGGCTGAGGTTGAGTAAAATATTGTGGTAAGCCAATCAGAGTTAGAGCTGGCCGGGTGTTCATAAGCATGCATAGTCGGACATATAACGAACAACACGAACAAGTCAGTCAACGCAAGGTTATGAAATCCAGGAGGGGGGGGGGGGACTTTTCCTGCTAAAGATTTCTTTGATTTGAGCATTTAAAAATGTACTTGAAAGTAACGCATTAGTTACTTTCTGAAGTAACTAGTTACTTTTATAATTTGTAACTGAGTATCTAATTTAGTTACTTTTTGGAACAAGTAACTAGTAACTGTAACTATTTACTTTTTAAAAGTAACTTGCCCAACCGGTCACTGTTAGGCCTATGTGACAGTTGTTTAACCATGAAAATGATTAAGATTAGAAAAAAGAAGCCGGGGGCGGCCTCTAGCTCACCCAGTGAGGGCATTCGCCCCATGTTGGCTGAGTCCTGCAGCGGTTCAGGGTTTGAATCCGACCTGCTGCCGTTTGCTGCATGTCATTCCCCATCTCTCTCCCCCTTTCCTATCTACTATCACTATAATAAAGGGAAAAAATCCCCAAAATATAATCTTAAAAAAAGAAGTGGACGGACCTTCACCACTTTTCTGTCTGCTCCAAAAACAAACTCTGTTTCTCTCTAGCTGTTCCACTCAGCACTCTTACTAAAGGCCTTGAGAACTTCAGTTGTGTACACTGTAATTGTAGCGTTTATCTGTTGTTGTTTCTCCTAATTGAAGTGTTTTGGGCCATCGTAGCATGTTTGCCCTGGCCAGCCACCATACTTTGGGGATCATGCTCCATTAGCCTCCAAGCACAGTGACACAAAATAAAAAATATATTAAAAGAACTTGCTTGTAACTGTGGCTTACAAGTCAAGGACAGTGGCATTGAATAATAATGTCTACATGAATAAATAGTTATGCATACGAGTGGCAGGCTTTCTAAGCCTTTTAACTGTACTTTTTAAGCATTTTTTTATGTTTATATCATAATGGTGCACTTCATAGTTACTGTAATTGGATTAGTGATGTGTCCCTCTACATTGTTAAAGTTGTTTTGTAGAAAATCTTTTTACCACAACACAGCCTTTCCTCCATTTTGTTTTGGAAGATTGCTTTTGAATCATGAGGGGAAAAAGTCTTTCAAGGCTCAATTCACATTGAAGGGCATCCTGCTGCTCCTCCAGAGTTTGAGGAGGTATGGATGAAATGGGCCTAAGGATTTACCACTTAGGATGTAATCTGACTCATCTAAAATATGTAGGTGAGAATCTATCCTGCAATCTGATTTATATGCTGCAGGAGAAAATAAAACATGCAGGTTCATTTCAGTTGGACCTCAACAGAAAGGTTAAAAATGAGGGCGTGCAGGGGAAACTGTGACAAGAAAATGCTGTCTTCCTCTTCATGGCAAGAATTAGACAAATTGCAAACTGTCATAGTACATGATCCCATTTTGCATGCTAAGCTTAACTTAGAGTGTGTTCGTGTGTGACCAAGAAAGAGAGGTGCGGAGGAACCGTGGGCTAAAAGGAAAAGTTTGACATTTTGGGAAATACTTTGCTTTTCTTGCTGAGAGTAAGATGAGAAGATCAGAACAACCCATGCTTGTATGTTGAATATTAACCTACAGCCAGCAGTTATATTTTATGTATATCTATACATTATATCTGGTTTGTTTAATCCATTTCAAATTAATTGTAGACAATACACATGTGAAATGGTTTTCATGCTATTTCCTAAAAATGTTAAACTAGTGTATCATGTAAATGTTTTTGTTTTGTTTTTTATATTAGAAAACGTCAGGTCAAGTTGGCAACCCTAATTAAATCCTGATCAAGCAATCACAGATAACAGTGTAATTACATTTGTCCTAGTGTGTAATTTTCCTTTAACATGATAACAAGGTTTAAGATTGGCTGTATTAGAGTGTGTCGGGACCTACCTGGGTCTGAAGGATAGTCCTCAACCAGTTTACTGTGAGAGAAGCCCTTCTGGTGTTTCTTCTTCAGGATGATGTAGGCTACCAGTCCCACAATGGCCACAGCCACAGCTGTTCCCAGAACAGCTCCCCAAGCTTGGTTTCTTTTTCTCATGTTGCTCTCCGTTGCCAAACCTTCATTGGAGGAATGAGGGGTCGAGGGGGTGGGAGAGAGTAATAAATAATATGTCAACAACAAAGTTATTTATATCAACTGCTGTCTTTGAGGGATATTGTCAGATAATTATAGCTGAAATTTGTTTTTGCATTTGTGTTGGCAGTACGCTGCATAGATACACATCCCAATTAGTCAGCTGTTGTCAAATTTGCGCTGCGGTAATTAATGCAATTAACAAGGCAAAGTCATGATCATTTCTTGAATACATTTGAATATTTAAAGACGGCAGGCTGTGCTCATCATCTAAATAAGGTGAAATGTGACTGAACATTACTTAAGCTCCCATTATAACATCACTTTTGAATTTGAATTACACGACTGATTCATCTTCTGATTCAAGATCACTTACACTGCTTTACATGTATATATTGCAGTGAGCTAATCATCTGCAGAGATTCACATCTTTGCTCTCACATTATGACAGCTGTACATGTGTGAGAAAAAAAAGTATGACATGATGAAGTAGATGTGTAATTGTTGAAGTTAAGAACATTTACTACTCTTCTGTTTCCCAGTTTGTGTTCACGGCAACAGCAGTGGAAAAATCACAGTTTCTGAAAGTGACAGAATTGTTTTCAGTATCCTTTGACATAGAATTACTACATACACAAATAATTCAGTGGCTCCGTTAATCTACATATGACTTCATTTACCCAATTGCTGGGATAAATTTCCCCCTAACCTGGGGCAAGTTGAACCAAAAGATCAATTTCTTCAGGCAGTGTTTACTGTAGCTCAATCCCCCTTCATTTGAAAGTAGCCAAAACAACATATGAGCAGAAGTATATATTATATATACTGTGTGTAGTAATATATATCTTACTCCACTCTCTTCTGAATGTTGGCTCACAAATATAGTTGAGGTTACTGTAAGTCTATGAAAACATGTTTTCACATCTTTTAACTGTTGGATGGATTGCCATGAATATGGACATGTATGTTCCCCTCAGCATGAACTGTAATCATTTTGGTGATTTCCTGACTTTTCATGTAGCGGTTCCGGTCAAAACTCAAATTACACCAACTACTAAGCACTGTAGTTTGTTTTATGTACAAATACCTGCAACGCTAATGACATTTACATAATGCTCAGGTGTAAGTTGTGTTTAGTAGTAATTAGCAAATATTAGCATGCTAACACACTACTGTAACCTAAGATAGTAAAAATGGTATAAACATCTGCATGTTACAGTAACATTGAGATTGTGAGCATATATTACTAGCATGCTGCATTGATCTTATAGCATTGCTGTGCCTCCCAGAGCTGCAAGCATGGCACTAGACTCTTGGTGTATTTTGATGAAATAATTTAAGATTCATAAAGTGCCTCGGTCAAGCAGCTGGAGTAAGTGGATATTTTATTTATTGATGACAGTGACAGCAAAGTTACCTCTGCTCATATTTATAGACTATGTTTATCTGTACTCAACCGTCTGTGTTTTTGAATAGTTGGTGTGCACACGCTGTGCCTGTCATGGTGACTATGGAGCTTTTTTTTCTTTCTTTCTGCGTTGCCAGCAGTTTCACAACTGTTTTCCAACTGTTTGTTGCCATCATCTGCCAGTATTATGTCCCGCTGTCACATCTGTCCGTGTGATCAGAGTTTTATTTTAATCCCAACCTCACACCAGCTCTCTAAAAAAACCTTTTTCTTTGACTTGCTATGGTGTACATGGTAGTGAGCTGCGTATATTATGCAGGAAAAGCTGCTTTTTGAGTAGATAGATACATCCAATTATATTTCTCGTTATTTACTGAGCTTCAGGACCATATTCTGAATTTATTTTTAATATCCATGTGGATGTTGATGGTAGCCTTAGTATTGCTTTCAATTCACTACTAGATTCCATTGGTTTCAGTCAGAGTGTGGCTAAGACCATGCACTGTTTCAACAACACCCTCGACCTTGTGCTGACATATGGCATCAAAATTGAAGATTTAACTTCCGGAGAATCTTTTATTATTAGACCAATCTCTAATAACTTTTGAATTCTTACTACCCGACTATACTAAAGTAAATAAAAGCTTCTACACTAGATGCCTATCTGACAGTGCTATAGCTAAATTTAACCCTCAAGTTGTTCTCAGGTCAAATTTGACCTGTTTTAATTTTTTTTATCACAAAAAATGGGCCTTCAAAATTAGCACTGAAAATGTCAACATTAGAAATATCAATTAACTTTGGAAAAAACATCAAAAAAAGCACCCACAACATTGAAAAAGTGACAAAAATGTTGTGGAAAATGCGATAATAGTGTTGAAGGGAAGACAACACAAGGGTTAAGGAAGATATTCCAACAGCATTTCATTTAATTTCATTCCTTAATATAATAGAGGACCTTTATGTTAACTTCAGTCCCTCCCAAATTGATAAATTTGTAGATGGTGCTACGACCTGCTACAGACGACTTTAGACTCTGTTGCTCCTCTCAAAAAAAAGATGATGAAGCAAAAAATACTAGCACCTTGGTATAACTCCCAAACTCGCAAATTAAAACAAATCTCGCGAAAACTTGAGAGTAAATGGCGTTCCACCAAACTGCAAGTATCTTTTTTAGATTGGTAAGACAGTCTGAAAATGTAAAGGAAGGCCCTCAGAAATGCCAGATCGGACTAATACTCCTCACTAATAGAATCTTTTCAGCACTGTAGCCAGGCTAACAGTCATCTATTCCTATAGCTCTGAATAGTGATGACTTTATGAGCTTCTTTAATGATAAAATTATAACAATTAGTGATAAAATTCATCACCTTTTGCCCGCAATTTCTAATGGTCCGCCTTTAAACGCAGTAGCACTAGAAAGAACGACAATACCTGACATATACTGCTTCTATCCCATAGACCTTCAACAATTAATGTCAAAGGTCTCTTCAGCTAAGCCATCTACCTGTCTCTTAAACCCCATTTCAACAAGGCTGCTTAAAGAAGCATTACCTGTGGTTAACACTCCATGACTCGATATGATCAATATGTCTCTATTAACAGGTTATGTACCACGGTCATTTAAAGAAGCCAAAAAGAAGTACCCAGAAAAACCCTCCCTCGATCCTGAGGTCTTAGCAAACTATAGACCTATATATAACCTTCCCCGTCTCTCCAAGATCCTTGAGAAGGTAGTCACTAATCAGTCATGTGATTTTCTGCATGGCAATAGTTTACTGGAGGACTTTCAGTCAGGATTTAGAAACCATCATAGCACAGAGACGGAGCTGGTGAAAATTACTAATGGCCTTCTAAATGCTGCAGACAAAGGACTTGTCTCCGTACTTGTTTTACTAGATTTTAGTGCTGCATACAACAACGTTCACCATACCATCCAGTTACAGAGACTGGAACATTTAGTTGGCATTAAAGGAATTGCAATAAGTTGGTTTAAGTCATATTTATCTGATCAATCTCAATTTGTTAATGTTAACAATAAATCCTCCAATCCATCCACAAGGCACAGTGCTTGGACAAATTCTATTCTCCTTATATATGCTTCCTCTAGGCAATATTATTAGGAAACACTCAATTAACTTTCATTGTTTTGCGGATGACACCCAATTATATCTATCAATCATCCAGACAAAACCAGACAGTTTTCATCTTCGTAACATTGCTAAATTTAGGAACATCCTGTCTCAAAACGATGCTGAAAAACTAGTCCATGCATTTGGTACTTCCAGGCTGGACTACTGTAATTCTTTATTATCAGGATGCAGCGCGTGTTCTGACAAGAACTAAGAAAAGAGGTCATATTTCTCCTGTATTACTTCTCTGCATTGGCCTGTAAAATCCAGGATTGAATTTAAAATCTTTCTCCTGACCAACAAAGCTCTAAATGGTCAAGCACCATCTTATCTTGAAGAGCTCTTAGTGCCTTATTGTCCCACTAAAGCACTGCGCTCCCAGAGTTATTTGTGGTTCCTAGAGTCTCTAAAAGTAGAATAGGAGCCAGAGCCTTCAGCTATCAGGCTCCTCTACTGTGGAATAATTATGATTTATTATTTGTTATGATGTTATAGTTTTAGACTGCCGGGGGACTTTCTTCCGTTGACACACTGAGCTCCTCCCTCCTTCATCTTTCCATTTGTGTGCATCCATGTCCCAGAAATACCTTTTACTAACCTAACTCTGGGGAGTCGATCCCTGGAGTCCTTATGTTCTTTTCCCCCAGCATGTTTCCTTGGATCAGGGAGGCTCCAAAATCATGTTTGCAGCTGTTGCTGTGGTCCTACTACACGTTCTGCGATGGCCTGCTACATCCTGCTACGCTCTGTGGTGCCCTGCTACGCCCTGCTGTGCCCTGTAATGTTGTGTAATGACTACAACTATTTTTAGTCACTGTTCCATTATCATTTACTGTGACTGTTATTGCCACTATTCATTTCAACCCCAACCGGCCTGTCAGACACCACCAACCAAGAGCCTGGGTCTGTCCCAGGTTTCTGCCTAAAAGGAAGTTTTTCCTCGACACTGTCGCACTGTTGCTTGCTCTGGAGGGAACTGTTGGGTCCTTGTAAATTATAGGAACTGATCTGTAAAGTGTCTTGAGATAACTCTTGAATTTATACTATAAATAAAATTGAATTGAATAAATAGATAGATAGATAGATAGATAGATAGATAGATAGATAGATAGATAGATAGATAGATAGATAGATAGATAGATAGATAGATAGATAGATATGACATTTGCATTGCAAAAAGACTAACAGTCTTTTCCAGTCCTACAGTGTCAGCTTGATCTTGTGGTTTACACCACAGACTGGTCTCACGCCCCTGCACAGAGACAGCAAAAGTATCTTTGACCTCAGTCTCAGGACGCCTCTATCAGATTCTTTTGCCACTAAAACAGTGGTTCATTGTCCTGCTAAAAAGGTAATAGAGCCTTTCACTCACTCGCCACATCGATAGCACCTGAAACCCAATCTAACCTTTTCCTTTGAAAGAAGGGCAGTTTGTCTTCTGCCAGTGGGAAAATAGATGCAGGCAAATGTGGGTCAGGGAAAGGTTGGACAAAAGCAACGTGTAAAAGAAGAAACATTAATAGATGCTCTTGAGCAATGATACGGTTACTTTAAGTCACGGTAACCACTTTGTAAAGGGCGTTGTGCCTGTTTGGTTGCTTTATTGCTCAAACCTTAACACACATTAGTCAGAAGGGCTTAGAATTTCACACACACAGTCTTTTGTTCTGTTTTTTTCTACTGTCTATAAAGTGATGTCATGCTGCTAGGAAGACAAAAAAGCAGTTTGGACACAGAAATGTGTACCAGATACAGTGACACCTGAAAGGCAGCAGTACCTCTTTCCGCGCTGCCCCCTGAGGCTGCATCTCGGTCTGTATTGTTGGCCTTCTCATGTGTGATCGGAGCAGCGGGAGTTGTAGTCTCAGGGCTCGTTTCTGTGGTTTCGGATGGTAACACCGTTGTAGATGAAGATGTGGTGGTAAATGTGGTGGATGTTTCCTTTATCTCTGGCTTCATTGTGGTTATTACAGTTGTTGTGTTGGTAGATCCGGTAGCATTAGTTAACCCCGTATCTGTGTTGGGTTTTGCGGATTCTTGAGTAGCATTTGTCTCTGAAGACAAGGTGGTTGTTGGCAAATCGGTGCGATTGGAGTTATCTGAAAAGCTGGTGGAGTTTGGTGCGCTAAGATGAGTTGTGGAGTTTTGAGGGCTCATGGTCGATGATTTTTCCTCACTTTCTGTAATGTTGATCTGACTTGAGTTTGTGATAACTGAAGTTGCATTAGATGGAGAAATGGTGGTGTCTGGCCAATTAGGTTGATCGGTTGTAAAATTTGTGGGAAATGTGAGACCATTGGTTGAATTGTCAGCAATCAGATTATCAGATGTTTCATTTCCACCCGTATCTTGGCCTGCCACATTCTCCTCGTCTTCATTAGTCATGAAGCCAGATGCTATCCCACTGCTGAATTTATTACTTGATCCCATAGCATTAGCATCAGGTGTCTGATCAAACTCTGTCTCCTCTTCAGTAACTGCAGCGTTTTGGTTTCCAAACAGATTTTTGAGTGAGTCAGCACGGAGCCAGCTATCATCAATTGTCCGCCCCAGAGAGTCGGTTGAATTTTGGAGCGATGCCAGATGTTTGAGTAAGCCAGCACGGAGCCAACTTTTATCAATTGTCCGCCCCGGAGAGTCGGTTGAATTTTGGAGCAATGCCAGGTGAAAGGCCTGGATAAGCAGAAGGAGGCCTGCTGTGATTTTTAAATGCAGTCCCATTTCCTTTTTTGGGGGGTTTACTCTGAAACACAAGAGAGAGCATTAGACATTATTTTGTTTCTTGAAATAAATATAATTCATTGTTGTTTTGAAAGTGCCTAAGGTTAATAAGCAGGTTGAGATTGAACATTGTGATAGTACTTCAGATCTGAGTGCTCACTAATTAATACAGACTATGTTGAAAAGGAATTTTCAACCTTCAGTGGAATCTTATGATGGCGATTTTACTATATGATTGCGTTATCATTTTGTTGTCTTAATTCATTTCCAGCAGATAGTCAATAAAAATCAAAAAATTGGAATTTGGATTTTTGTTTTACTCGTTTGTGTTTTACTCAAGATTATTTTGATCTTATTACTCTGAAAATCAGTTCAAGGCAATTAAAAAATCTTTATGTCTTCACATCATTCTTGACGTTGAAAGCGGTTGTTAATAAAACTCGCCACTCGAAGTCCATGTTGCCTGGGTATTTCCTTGTGTTTCTCGTTTTTATTCCTCTCTGCTGTGTGTTCCTGTCTGTATGTGTCTGTGGGCGCGGCACTGCTCTGCTCTATCCTGCACCCTAATTGCTGCTGATCATCCGCAATAAATCCCTTTTTCATTCATCTACTCCTGAGTCTGAGTCTGAGTCTGTGTTTGGGTCTCTCTGTGAACCTCTGTCGTCAGAGAATTTTAAATGTTCAAACATTATACGGGCCACTTTTCAGGCATCTTGTCAATTTAAAGGTTGAGATTAATGGTTGAAAGCTCAAGTTGGTCCAAAGCTCCATAACAAGTAAGTAAGTGGATCTTGAACTAAAATTGTTTTGGAAACTGCTGTTTCCGTCAAGGTCTCAATAAGTTAATAAGGGTTCAAAATGATATTAAGTTTGAGCACCTACAGTTCTAAGGCAAATAAGCAAACTGCATCTGCTAATGAAGACTATGTGATACGGTTGAAAGCTCCCAAACATTGGACATTGTTTTCTCAACTTCTAATGTGAGAATTGCATACATCTGCTAGATTACAACCTTCAAACAGGAAAAATGTTGTCATTATATTGTATCATTATCATTTATTTCACCATATCACCCAACTCTACATCACTGTATGTTGGGAATATGCTGTTTTGAATGCTATGTCAAAATAACAATTTTCTGAATCTATCGCAAAATACACAGATGAAGATTTATTTGCTGAGAACAGTAAATATGATAAGAACTGTGCACCCTGAACCCTGCTTCCTCCCAGCAACTGAGGAGTGTGTTTACCACTTGTCCTGGACAAACACCCTCAGGAAGCAGCCACATGTATTAAACTTGTGTTTATCACAGCCTTCAAACTCTCCCTGACCAAATAGAAAGTCAGTGTGCAACAAGACATCTGTGGTTGTTCCCATTTTCCAGAGGCACAAAGTCACCTGCTTCAACAGCTCAGGTCAGCTGCACTGACACAAGTAACATAATGAAAATCCTTCAACCACTAATCCTGTCCCACATCCCGTCTTTCAGGGAACTGCTCAGTTGATGGAACAGTGAACATGGGCCTCAAGTTCATGAACGTGACATCCCCTTGCTGCTACATCTGGAGCTTGTTGGTGATTTTCAACACACACACACAGCAAGCAACCAGTCTAAACACAATCTCCAATGAGATCTTTATGAAAGGTTAAACAAGTGCCTTGGAAGTCATGTGTTCTCCCCTTGGCTTCACTTCAATACACAAATGACTGCAGCTCTAGTTATTCCCCACAGGGCATTCTGTCACTCACTATTTGGATTGGTTGCTTTGTTCTGAGCTGCTTCTTTTCATAAGCATTGCAACAGGCTCCTTCTACAGAGCGATGTTGAGAACATTGTGGCCTGCAGCTGCAGAGATTTGAACATGAAAATCTGGGGATTTCACATTTCTGGTTTTACCTGTCATAACACATGTTAACGTGTCAACGAGGGTACCACCAAAATTAAAATACTTTAAAAAAAATACTTTTCAGCTTTGCTGCAGATGTTCTTAATGACATTGAACCTTTCAATTTTATCCAGCATGTGTCTGGTCTCACACACGTTGGGGGTCATACTTTTTACACTTGGTCTCGCATGTCTTTTAATTTAGATCTACAGCCCAGTAAAGGTATAAGCTGTTCTTGCATCTTATATTACTTCTCAGCTGAAAGGTTTTCTGCAGCTTTTGACCAAAGTGCAGTGTTGTCTTTTAATTCTGACATTAATTGTCTGGTCCACTCCTTCAACACATATTACTCATCAGTATTGGATAAAGTGTCCTTAAGTAAAATGTGACTTGTTCCCTCTGTTAATTTATCCCTATTGTAAATGACGCCACTTACTGTTTTCGACGTATTTGTCGGAGGTGTAAAGTAGAGTGGAAAACCACCAAGCTTCATGTTCACCGGATCCATCACAAAGAACTATTATCTGCATATAATAACATGGTTAACCTTATTGCTTCCAGCAAGCGTAACCCGAATATCCCGAATATGTTTGACACAGTCAACAACATTGTAAATCCTGCTCCTCCTGACGTGCCAGTGTTTTCAAATAAAGACTTCAGTGACTTTCTATTTTTCTTTGAAAATAATATCAGAGATGTCAGAAATAGCATCATCTCTTCTGCTACTGCATGTTCTTTTCATTTCCCTCGGCCATCAATTTTGAATCGTCTCTGCAAACTGGTTGTGTCCCACTGTATTTTAAACATACAGTTGTTGAAAGCCAATCTAGATCCATCATCTTCCGCGAATTATAGGCCTATCTCCAAAATGCCTTTTATCTCCAAAATTTTAGAAAAAGTTTGGCATTAACTTTGTTAAAGCTTTAGTGCGTAACGTTTGATATTAATGAACGTCCGTTACATTCAAGCCATCACCAAATGAGTTACAAAGCTAATTAAAACTATCAGCTCCACACATCTCTCTCTGTATTTCTCAGTATGACTATGTTCAGAAGATTGTGTCGTCCAGCAACTTTCCCACGCAGAAAATCGAGTGAAGATAATGACCTCTTCCGAAGAGTCCATCATGTTTTTTTAATCCTCCGTGTCCTCCTTGGCTACCAGGAGGGGTGGGGCATGTTTGAGATCACAGAAGGCTTTTATCATGACAGTGTTGTTGGTATTACTTAGAATTCCTCATGGGGGAGTCAAAAACTATGCACTGTAGCTTTAAACAGACCAGATGAAGGTTGCACCCCATAATAATGTGCCACAGAGCTGATCTCTAGCGATTGTATAGGCGTCTCGTCGATTTTATTTTGTGAGCGGCTCTTGCAAGAAAACACCCTGATAATCTAATTTGAACAATATAGAAGACTTATTTTATGTTAAATGTTAAATGATCAAATTTGCATCCGCAGCTTGCCAACCCTTTAGATTATCCAGACCCTGTCCCTGATGTTCCTAATTTTTCTATGATGAAATAAATAAAAAAATAAACAGCAACAACAACCATGTATTGAGGTATTTGAGGAAGATAATCAGCTGATTGATGGGCAATAGCAGAGTTAAAAACCTATACATTTTGAAAGGGCAGTGTCCAATGAGGAAGCACCAACACTCACGTCATCACACTCACTCTGACCTATGGTGGAACTTCCTCACTTCGTGACAGAGGGACAGAGTTTTGAAGTCCCAGGGCTAGTCCCTGTGGTCCAGCCAAAACATTATATACATACTTTCATTTGGGATTTCTGAAGAGCCACTTTTACTTTCTGAAGATGAAACATCCGCTCTTAAATAAGTATAAAATTGAATGACTGTCAATGGCCAATAAACCAGTAATGTTCATCTGTGCTCTGTTTCTCAACAAGCGTGTTTATCGTCTGTTCTGTGGAAAATAAAAACCTGTTGATGTTGCAGCCTGCTGTGTGAATGCAGGATCAATCAAACGGAGCTAGTTTGCTGCTAATAAGACGAGCGTCATTTTCAATCCACCAAGAGATTCAATTACAATTTAGAGTTTATAACACTGCACCAGGGAAACATAATAAATTAGAATAAACTGAACAGTTCATTTGCAGCTAAAGATTAAAAGTTTGTGAACCTGGCTAAAAATTGCTATTTAGCATCTTTGGCACTCTTAAGTCAAAGGTTATTTTTTGACTCACCTGTTGTCACCAGACAAAATAGAGTTTAAAGTTCTCCTGGGTACACCACTTACAGTGAGCAGTAGCTAAAGCTTCCACTTTGTAAAGACTTAATCAAACATTCAACAATTTAAATTATCATGAGTTTCAGATTCAGGTGCTGTTCTTCTGAATTGATAAAGTGTAATAAATATGCCACAGTTTGAATTCAGCACTTAATTGTCATGTGTATTGCAGAATTAATGTAATAAATTAGGCTATATACATGTGTACAAGTGTAAATGTTACTACTACTAGCACAGTAACCCTTCTATGTGGAGTTAGGAAATTAAGAACTCTGTGCTAATGTCATACAAAATATACCCCCTCTCTTTCCCCGCATTGTCTGTCTTGACTATAAACTGTTAAAAATAGTCATAAATGAATTAACAAATAAGGACAAGTTCTTATTAACATGTTTGTCCACAGTAACACAGCATGTTGAAGTGTGAATCCTATCAGGCACTCTGTGGAGTCTTATATGTGTAATTATGCTACAGGCGCTGGGAATCAAGTGTAAATATGATGAGTTAATGTAGTACCAGACAACTAGTATAACAGGCTGCTCAGCAGATCCCAGATTTATATGGTTTGTCTTCATTTGTAGTGTGTAGACTAAATCATGGTCAGGGGAGACAAGATTTAAGATTGCGCAAAGATCAAACAATAATTAATGACTCTGATCTTTAATCTCAAAAATGTTGTGGCCGACCTATATTGACTGATTTCAAGACAGTGATTACGGTTTTGTGTAAACTCAACGTGTCACTTCCTATGGATAGTAAATATAGCCTCACCTCGGTCATCTGTGTGGAACAACTTTCCACCTGTTTTTAGTAATAACAGAAGCAAACTGCCCAACCTGCTGAAAGGCTATTTGGCTGTCAGCATCCCACCAAAGAGTCTCTGTGCTGCTGTGGTCAATATTTACCTCCGACCCTTTGCACTCAGAGAAGCCGTCATTTGAAAATAGTTCCCACTCTGCTGGTCTGTCAGAGTCTGCACCAGCTATCACCTCAACAGCTCTCTCAGCTGTACATTTAAAAAGATCCAGTCCCACATAAACACACACATGGACTTAAAGGGATAATCCTGAAGACTTTCATTCAAGTAAATGTCTGTTAAGATCGCATTTATCGCTTAATGAGTTAACACAATGATGAGTGAGCCTATGGCCCACTGATATAGTATTACAAACTGGGCTCCATTCCTGGGAAACAAGCCCAGTTAGGGTCAAGTTTTCCATCAACCGGCAGAGGTTGGTGGAGTTAGCACAACAGACTCGCTCTTCAACTCATTTGTGTGTGTGTGTGTGAAGCAGCATACAGATTTTTTTGGTCCCTGCCAACTGACTGACGTCACACAGGTGACAGTGTTTAGATCTCTGGGATGTGAGATCTAAAAACACACCTGCAATTACTGCTAATCGCCATAGGTGCAGCCAAAGAGAAAGAAAGGGAGATCTTTGAGATTGTTACTTTAAAAAAAAAAAATACACTGTAAACACGCTGAACTCCTTCAATCCACACACAGACTCTAATGACCTGACATGTTGCAAATCACTCAAATCAACACCTGTATCGTCATTTACGATATACATTTCCTGCATCATACAACCTTAATTTCTGTTTGACTAATGATTAAAAAAAATATAATAACACTGACAGAGGCCATTCTGAATAAATAATTGTATATATGTACTGATTTTTGATAGTAATTTATGTAAATGATTAAACTACTTCTTAAAACCACTTGCCCCAAGTTCCAAAGTCATTAGGGCTCATACTTTTGAGTTCATATTGTATAATTGCATTGAATGTTTTTCCATGTTTAGGTTATGCAAGGCCTATGTCACGTCCTTTTCTGATGTTTTGGCAACCGGCGACAAACTCTTTTCACTTAAACTCACTTAAACACAAAAGCATTTCTGTTTTTGAGACTTTTTTTAAACTTTCAAAACAGAAAGCAGTGTTGAGAAAACTGCGAGGTATGATCAAATTATACTAAAAAGTTTGTTCAACTTGAAAATATAACAGCAAAGCAAATCTTATTAAGCATATTTAGACCAAAAAAATCATTCATCACACATTTCCTGAGAACCTTAAATAAGAAAGAGCTTCCTCAGTAAACCCTTACCTTATTCGTAAAAGGTATATCAGGTGAGAACAGGTGCACAGGCAACAAATGCTCTTCACTGAGCAGCCAACATGTGAGAGTGAATCAGCAGTCGGCCCGGAGAGACAAGCAAGGAAGGAGGGAGGAGGGCTCAGCAGAGTTGCATTCAGGGAGCCAACCTGTCCAACCTGCTTCTCCACCTGCCAGCAATAGCAACACGCCCTGAACCGCATCCCTCTGCATACTGTGTAAAGGATCACAAAGGACAGGGATGGAAATGAATGAGTGGGCAAGAGAGAGGAAAAGCACCCAATTTCATGTTGCCAGCTTAAAAGGTTGATTATATTAATTTTGGGTTGCCAAGTTGCCGTGTTGCCAAGTTAGAGCTGTTAATTCCCCCAGTGGGTGGAGCCTCTGGCCACAGGTCCTCTGAGCCCTTTCTGTTTTGTCCTCACCGAGGCGCCGGAAACGACTTCTGTCGTCATGGCAACATAACAGAGGCTGGCTCGGGTTTCATCCATGTCTTTGTGTCTTGGTCTATATCAGGCTACCGAGTGAAGTGTCACTTTGTGAACTCACAGCTACTGTGCGTCAGGTGAGCCGGGATTGTTGTTTTGTTGTTTCATTCCGGAGTTCACTGAGTCATGCAGCCGCTGCACTAATCTGAGCAGACCTGTGAGACAGATGAAGTAGCACTCAAAGCCGATGTGCTTGGGTGAGTCAAGAACAAGGAGTGGTTGGACATGTTTTGTTAATGAATTTGAAAGTTAAAATTCCTGTGGTTAAGAAAAGACTTAAGGAACCCAACATACAGTAGATGCAACAAGTCCTTCTAACCATACAGTGATATAGGTTGCTGTACCAGACCCGCGGGAGCATTTCCTCATAGTTATTACAAATCACATTAACAATGGCTCCATTATATTCAAGTGTCCCTGTAAACCAAAACAGTGTGACAGTGTGAGCCAGCATGCACACCAGGACCCTGAAACTGGAAACAAGCTTTCGGGTTTATTTTATATTTGTCTTCCATGATTTTTAATGTACTGTATGTAATTACTGCAGTGTAGTGTTATGTGGGTTTTTACAGAAATAATCAAATAAAAACAATCAGTCAAAGCCTTGAATCTTTCAACACTTTTTATTATTAGTGTAACTGTTGTTGTTCAAATTTTCCTCACTGTAACTACAACAATGTGCGTGTTACTCAACGATTAAAAACATTCCCATTCATGTCCAGACATATTTGTAAATATACAAATAGGATTTGTTGTACAGCTCAAATAAAATCTACAAAGTCTTTGGCGATTAGACTCCATTGCTATACAAATCTTTCGTATATATATATATATATATATATATATATATATATATATATATATATATATATATATATATATATATATATATATATATATATACAGTATGTAGGTGTAGAGAACCATCAGACCCCCCTGATGGAATGTAAAAAGCCGTGGTGGCGACGAAGGAGCCAAAAGAACAGACCAGACCGGTCAGCTGGAGTAGAGGACTGGAGGTGGAGGGGTTGCAGTTATTAGCAAAGGGAGAAACAGATTATTTAAAGCAGGGTTGTGACTCTGTGATTGGCCCCTGCCATTTGTGTACGATTCTGATTGGTTAAGCAGGAAGGTGAACGCCTCCAACAGCTGATTGGAGTTGGGTAGAGAGCATTGATTAAGAGTGAGGTCTTCCTGAAAGGATTTACACTGAGATACATTTCAATCAGGAGAGACTAGTTGCAGATACTCAACAACTATACACACCATGATAAAATTTACATTTATTAGGATAACAGCTGAATTGATTTAGTAGTGCATCAACTAATAGTTAGGTCTTCTTTAAAGAATTTATGCTGAGCTGCATTAGTTTTAAATTAGATATATTTTAGTTTTGACCTTCCCTCACGTTTTCCTCATTTTCCTATATTAATGTTCTTTTTAATTCCCCAAAATAACATGATTGATTCCACACAGCGCTCTTTGGCAGGTACAAATCTCTACTTTCATTAATTTTGGGGTGTCTTATTCAATTTTATAGCATTTGGAGAAAAAATTTGAAGTATTTTGAAATAGTATTGGGTAAAAGTTGATATATTCCAGTCTGTGATTATCCATCAACATCCATTCCTTTAATTTGAGTCTAAATAATTCAGAATTTCAACTTTTCTAACGCAAACATTAGGTACAATTTTCTATAAATGAGTTTTATTGACCACAAATTCCAAAAATAACTGTAAAACTAAAGTTAATAAGTTATTCTTATATAGTGTTAAACTCCAAAAAAGTGACAAACATTGAAAAAAGTGTTGAAAAAAAGGACAAAAATTTAATAAAAAGTAAAAACATTGATTAAAAAAGCATCAAAAAAAGTTAGCTAGTTTGAGTTTATCTTAAAGGATATGGTTTTTATTTATTTTTCACTGCTTGTTTAGTTTCAGTTTTAGTTGACGATAATGACTTGGGACCAGACATACGTTTGCTGTAGACATGTGCCTTTGTTATTATAACCAAATTACATTTATTTAAATTAGTGCAGTGATGGTATCTTTGTTTGCAGGTAAGCTGATGATATGCTGCCATAAATGAAGGAAAACAGAGGCTCCCTGTCCCGAGCATACCGAGTTCCTCAGACAGCCTGTCACTGGCACCTCACGTGGCCCGCCAGTGTTCGAAGCTAATGGGATCATGTAGCCTCATCAGGGACGTGAATAATAGAAACGTATAAATCTTGAACAGAGGATAAACAGGCCTTAGACTTCAGTGCAAAACAAAAGTGTACAAAAACAAAAAGGTGGGGCACTTTGAAAACCTGGTATATACACTATGCAGAGCGTCATAACAGCAATTCAAGCTTCATGTCAGCCTAGATAGAAGTACGAAAGCCAGTTTGGAATTTGATTTGTTTTTGGCAGTAACACTGCAGTGACAGAGGAACTGAATCCGTAACTCGAAAGGTATCATTTGAGGTCATTATCAGGTTTACAATGATGGTTAGGATACAAATTAGCATGCAGAAAATAATACATCCATTTTCCTTTGAAAACCGCCTTTACTTCACCTCAGTGAAAAATATTGTAAGGTAAAAAAAAAAAAAAACGACCACAGTGCTGAAAGAATATCTGATAAAACTAGGCATCATTATGTATGGCATTGTTCAGAAACACTTTATATGTATATCAGATTGTATAAAGTAAATAGAATTAATAAAGTGAATAGTTAAATTAAAGCCCATATGTGTAGGATCTCAACGACTCCTAGTAGTAAAATAGAAACAAAAGATACAATTAGTCTTTATGACAGAGCACTCATTAGCATATTTGGTTGTATTCATTTAATTAGATTTTGTCTAAAGCTGTAGCTCCTTAAAATGGAGTGCCTTTATCCTTGAAATTCTTTTCCAAAATGAGTGAAACATAATTAGATTTGTTTATAATCCATCTGAACCCATTCGTTAATTCTTAACATCAGCATGCAGTAGGCCTGCAATCGTTCGAAAATCGCAATCTCGATTCACCCCATTCACGATTTTATATCATACATGTTTTTACATCCATTCTGTTTGACGTTGACTAGTAACACAATGCTTGCATGGTCACACATAGTTCATACATTGACAGTAGAATCAAACACACTGCATGCAATGAAACTACACTGCTCCCAGATTATGTACAGCACAGAAAAAAATTTAAATGTCTTCTAAATGTGAAAAAATTAATACATTGCAGCTCCTTTTTAATTACAAGCATTAAAATGACAAAATATGAGTTTTTCACTCAACAAGCCCCATTTCCCATTGTATAATTAATAATTTAGTAGCATTAAAACATGCTCAATCTGATGTCAAGTTAAAAATCCTTAGCAGTTTTGAGAGATTAAAGAAAATAAGTATTATGTGGAAATGGTTGAGCTTTTTCAAAGATCTAAGGCATCTGTGGCTTTACCAGAGTGAGACAGTAAGGGAAATGACTGCGAGAAGGAACCTAACAACCCAAATGCCATAATGGATGTGCACTGAATGTGAAGAAGCATGTTTTGAGCTATTATTGTATTTAAGGTCAATTCCAACTGAGTAGATACAAACAGTCAAAAACTGGTTGTTTGTCATGTCTGGCTTTTACAAGCAGCTTGCACTTGTTTCAATTGACTCAATTTCTCAAGAATTTTAAATTAAAGAAGCATGTGCAGAAATGAAATGATTCTTTTTTTCTTGTAAGTTCTCCAAAATTAAGCTTTCAGATGCTCTGGATAAACAGTAGATTTGATGAGTGTCCCCCCTGTATATTTAAGATTCTGTGGCTCAGTTTAACAAAAACACTTTGTAAACACTCAGAGAGGCAGAATGATAAAACTCAAACTGCGCTTGCAATATCTTCTTTCCTCAGTTGATCATAAAAAAAAGTATAATTGCTTGAGTCAAATCCTGCGTGGTTTCCTCTGGAGCTATTAATGGCTTTTGCCTTAGAGTTAGTTAAAATGAAATTGAGCAATAAATTGCCTCTTTAAGACACATTCATATGCGGCAACAACAAGGTGATCTTTATTTCTTAACATGCTTGTGACATTTGAATCACAGCTGTCTGGCACGTCGCCCTGCATACTGATTACAGTAAGATGGCTTTCAGGAGATGCTCAATCCAGGAACAGTGTGTCAATTTAGATTTAAAAACAATACTCCGTTTCAACTTAAGAGCATTTTGGGTTAGCCATAAATATAAATGTTGTAAAGCTGTTTTTCAGACAGAGCTAGGTAGTTATTTTTTATTGTTATTTTCTTGTGCTTTGAGCATTCTCTCCAGGGTTGATTACAGTCCAACTGCTACGTTACTACAAGCTCCCCAAAACCCTCTTAAAACCCAGTGGTGTGTGTGTGTGAGGATGCGTTTCTGCAGGTCTGGGGAGGATACTTCACTTTCAGTTGAATTCTCTTCCTATGGTTTGTGTACCAGTGAGATCCGGAAGGCAGGATCGAAAGCTGAAAGCTTAATATCTTTTAGTACTTTCTGTAGGTATACTTTATTAGTCCCACAAAGGGACATTACAATTTAGACTTATTACACACATGCTCAGTACCTATGCACTAATGGAGAGATATCAGAATGGTGGTGGGGGGGAGCTGCCATGGTTCAGTGCTTTGCTCAAGACTACTGCCCCCCCCCCCCAAATATACCACTGGTCACCATTTTCACGAATATACATATGTATGTTATGTTAGTGAGTTCTAAGGTTGTCAACATCATCCTATTTCACACTGAATGTAATGAAGGTCCTCTTCACCACTAATATTTTGCAGCATTAGTACATTATAGCTCATTATGTTATGGGTAAATAAAATGAGGCGCAACAGTTTTGAATGTTTATAGGAAAATATTAACTTATTATTATATATATATATATTAATTAATCTGTTTTGTGAAGGTTGCAGCTGGTGTTGATTGGAGGCCAGCCCTGTCAAGAGAAACACATGTACTCAGTTTGCTAGCTTGGTTTCCTACACAAGTGCAGTATGGTATAGTCTTTGGTTACCTACACATGTGCAGAATGGTATAGTCTTTGGTCATCTACATACGTGCAGTATGGTATAGTCTTTGGTCATCTACACACGTGCAGTATGGTATAGTCTTTGGTTATCTAGCCCTTTGTCACACACGTGCAGTATGGTAAGTCTTTGGTCATCTACATGTACTCATGGTATAGTTGGTCATCTACACATTGGTTATGGTACACACATGTGCAGTATGGTATAGTCTTTGGTTATCTACACACGTGCAGTATGGTATAGTCTTTGGTCATCTACATACGTGCAGTATGGTATAGTCTTTGGTCATCTACACATGTGCAGTATGGTATAGTCTTTGGTCATCTACATACGTGCAGTATGGTATAGTCTTTGGTTATCTACACACGTGCAGTATGGTATAGTCTTTGGTTATCTACACACGTGCAGTATGGTATAGTCTTTGGTTATCTACATAATCTTTGGTTATCTACACACGTAGTATGGTATAGTCTTTGGTTATCTACACAGTATGGTATAGTCTTTGGTCATCTACATACGGGTATGGTATAGTCTTTGGTCATCTACACAGTATGGTATAGTCTTTGGTTATCTACACACGCAGTATGGTATAGTCTTTGGTTATCTACATACGTGCAGTATGGTATAGTCTTTGGTCATCTACATACGGTATGGTATAGTCTTTGGTCATCTACACACGTGCAGTATGGTATAGTCTTTGGTTATCTACACATGTGCAGTATGGTATAGTCTTTGGTTATCTACACACGTGCAGTATGGTATAGTCTTTGGTTATCTACACACGTGCAGTATGGTATAGTCTTTGGTTATCTACATACGTGCAGTATGGTATAGTCTTTGGTCATCTACACATGTGCAGTATGGTATAGTCTTTGGTTATCTACATACAGTATGGTATAGTCTTTGCACACATGTATGGTATAGTCTTTGGTTATCTACACACGTGTATGGTATAGTCTTTGGTTATCTACACACGTGCAGTATGGTATAGTCTTTGGTCATCTACATGTTATGGTATAGGTTATCTACACACGTGCAGTATGGTATAGTCTTTGGTCATCTACACACGTGCAGTATGGTATAGTCTTTGGTTATCTACACATGTGCAGTATGGTATAGTCTTTGGTTATCTACACACGTGCAGTATGGTATAGTCTTTGGTCATCTACACATGTGCAGTATGGTATAGTCTTTGGTTATCTACATACATGTATGGTATAGTCTTTGGTCATCTACACATGTGCAGTATGGTATAGTCTTTGGTCATCTACACATGTGCAGTATGGTATAGTCTTTGGTCATCTACACATGTGCAGTATGGTATAGTCTTTGGTCATCTACACATGTGCAGTATGGTATAGTCTTTGGTCATCTACACACGTGCAGTATGGTATAGTCTTTGGTTATCTACACACGGTATGGTATCTACACAGTATGGTATAGTCTTTGGTTATCTACACACGTGCAGTATGGTATAGTCTTTGGTCATCTACACATGCAGTATGGTATAGTCTTTGGTTATCTACACACGTGCAGTATGGTATAGTCTTTGGTCATCTACACATGTGCAGTATGGTATAGTCTTTGGTTATCTATATGGTATAGTCTTTGGTTATCTTTGGTATAGTCTTTGGTTATCTACACACGTGCAGTATGGTATAGTCTTTGGTTATCTACACATGTGCAGTATGCAGTATGGTATAGTCTTTGGTCATCTACATCTACACACGTGCAGTATGGTATAGTCTTTGGTCATCTACACACGCAGTATGGTATAGTCTTTGGTGCAGTATGGTATAGTCTTTCTACACACGTGCAGTATGGTATAGTCTACATATCTACACACGTGCAGTATGGTATAGTGCAGTATGGTATAGTCTTTGGTTATCTACATACGTGCAGTATGGTATAGTCTTTGGTCATCTACACATGTGCAGTATGGTATAGTCTTTGGTTATCTACACATGTGCAGTATGGTATAGTCTTTGGTTATCTACACACGTGCAGTATGGTATAGTCTTTGGTTATCTACACACGTGCAGTATGGTATAGTCTTTGCCTGATTAATTGAATGCAGGTTAACATTTTCTGTGTATACAATAGTAAAGTTTGTGTAACTCTGTTGTGTCACACAGAGTGTTCAGGCTGCCCCAGTATGGTATAGTCTTTGGTTATCTACTGTACTTGTTTGATTGTAGTATGGAGATAAGATTCTAGTTTCTTTATTGTCATACCACAGTACATTTTAGTACAAAATCTTCACACTTAAAAAAATACAGCACAAAAACAATTAAAAAACACAGTGGAAAAGTCAAAATATTAGTTATGAATGAAAATGAATAAATATGAGTCTTTTGGTAAATATAAATATACCAAGTCTTAAAAAAATGAAAAACATAAATATCTAGATACTAGACACATACAGTTGGGGGGGAAAAAAAAATCCATATTTAAAAATAAAATAGTGCGGTAGGGAATAAGGTGCAGTCCGAACAAATGCTACACACGTGCAGTATGGTATAGTCTTTGGTTATCTACACACGTGCAGTATGGTATAGTCTTTGGTCATCTACATACGTGCAGTATGGTATAGTCTTTGGTCATCTACACATGTGCAGTATGGTATAGTCTTTGGTTATCTACACACGTGCAGTATGGTATAGTCTTTTTGGTCATCTTATGGTATAGTCTTTGGTTATCTACATACGTGCAGTATGGTATAGTCTTTGGTTATCTACACACGTGCAGTATGGTATAGTCTTTGGTTATCTACATACGTGCAGTATGGTATAGTCTTTGGTCATCTACACATGTGCAGTATGGTATAGTCTTTGGTTATCTACACACGTGCAGTATGGTATAGTCTTTGGTCATCTACACATGTGCAGTATGGTATAGTCTTTGGTTATCTACATACGTGCAGTATGGTATAGTCTTTGGTTATCTACATACGTGCAGTATGGTATAGTCTTTGGTCATCTACACACGTGCAGTATGGTATAGTCTTTGGTCATCTACACACGTGCAGTATGGTATAGTCTTTGGTCATCTACACACGTGCAGTATGGTATAGTCTTTGGTCATCTACACACGTGCAGTATGGTATAGTCTTTGGTTATCTACACACGTGCAGTATGGTATAGTCTTTGGTTATCTACACACGTATGGTATAGTCTTTGGTCATCTACACACGTGCAGTATGGTATAGTCTTTGGTTATCTACATACGTGCAGTATGGTATAGTCTTTGGTTATCTACACACGTGCAGTATGGTATAGTCTTTGGTCATCTACACACGTGCAGTATGGTATAGTCTTTGGTTATCTACACACGTGCAGTATGGTATAGTCTTTGGTTATCTACATACGTGCAGTATGGTATAGTCTTTGGTCATCTACACATGTGCAGTATGGTATAGTCTTTGGTTATCTACACATGTGCAGTATGGTATAGTCTTTGGTTATCTACACACGTGCAGTATGGTATAGTCTTTGGTTATCTACACACGTGCAGTATGGTATAGTCTTTGCCTGATTAATTGAATGCAGGTTAACATTTTCTGTGTATACAATAGTAAAGTTTGTGTAACTCACCTCTGTTGTGTCACCTCTCCAGAGTGTTCAGGCTAAAAGAGTCCCCAGTGTATCGAGCCCCATTTTAAAGGTTCTGGAAGATACCATGTTTCATGTAGCAAAGAGGTGTTGGAGTACTTTAATTGACTGTACTTGTTTGATTGTATTAGGTAACGTAACGCAAGTAAATTGAGATAAGATTCTAGATTTCTTTATTGTCATACCACAGTACATTTTAGTACAAAATTACATGCAAAGTTCACAGCTTAAAAAAAATACAGCACAAAAACAATTAAAAAAACACAGTGGAAAAGTCAAAATATTAGTTATATGAATGAAAATGAATAAATATGAGTGTGCATAGCTTGTAGAGTGATAAATATAAATATACCAAGTCTTAAAAAAAATGAAAAACATAAATATCTAGATACTAGACACATACAGTTGGGGGGGAAAAAAAATCCATATTTAAAAATAAAATAGTGCGGTAGGGAATAAGGTGCAGTCCGAACAAATGCTAAGGTGCATTTTAAACAGATTATTTTGTACATGAATAGTAGTCAGATTGATTGGACTGTTTTAATGTGTAGAGAAGTAGAAATGTATTTAATGTGGTTGTTGTATTTTGTATAATTGTTCAAATTAAGTACATTTAGTACATACACATGCATGACACCAAGCGACGGACGGGTCTGTAATACTCAGAGCTCACACCTGAAGCCGGGGAAATGCACCTGGGATGGCTCGTGAAAAACAATGTTTTCAGTTTGCGACAATTCGAAAATTCCACAGACAGGGAGTCTCTGAAAGCACATACTAGTCGATCATAAATGGCTCAACAGGTAGATCTAGGCTATAGATAAACTCTTCTTTCAGAAATTGACCGACCGGGTTGACACTTCAGCGTGAGAAATCGGGGGTGTGGCGTGTGAGCGTGTGAAACCAGTCAAATGCGTGTGTCTCACGGCCAATGCGTGAGTTGGCAGCCCTGGCAGTAGCTAGGTAAGATTACATCAACTAGCTACTGTTTTTCCAACTTTGGCAGGATTAGCTTGGAGACTTCTTCTAGACGAGAGCACACTTGTGGAATACCTGCAGAACAGGGATATGGAAGTAGTTATTTGTAGATTATGGTGAACTAGTGTGTGTTGTAGCAATGTTTTGCCATTGAGAACGAGCTAACATGCTAGTGCTAGCATGCTACGGTTAGCCACCTCGTCTCGGCTAGTTGCCAAGAAAGCCATGCAGATTTTGAACAACTCACCCGGAGACTGAAGGCAGAGGACATTCAGAAACAGCATAAATGTTTTTTTTTCCCAAGTTTGTATGCATGTGGAAGCACCAGAGACACAAAATAACACCCCAAATCACACAAAAAGTGTTTTCTTTTTCATAAAATGGGCACTTTAAGTTGTGTTATTAGTCTATTTAGTTAAATAAATTACTTTTTGACTAAACTCTCTGTGTGTGATCTCCCTTTTGTTGCTGGCCTTGAGCCAAACGGTAACAATACTAAGTGCATTATCCTTAGGCAATACACTGATATTGGTTGCACAGCCGGAGTTTGCTGTGCTGTGGAGCCTGTGGCGTTGGCGACCTCAGTGAAGGCCTGCAGCCAGGACCTCTTGGGCCCATCAGCAGGTCAGTGAGGTTAAAGGGCCTTTAAGAAAAGCAAAAAATAGAAATGCAGTTATTCCACTTACTATATTTATATCAGCCTCAAGGCCTTTATAATGGACACAGGTTCAAAATGTATTAGCTGCAGCTTATCAACTTTTCATCATGAAATATCAATGAAGGCTTTATGAGCATATTTGGGAGTTTCCTGGATCTCTTTTTCCTAATGACTATCTTCAAGAAGATATTTGTTGTAATTGTGTCAATGGAACGTGGTGACCTAGAAGAGTTATGTGCAAACAAAAAGAAAAAGCATTACCAACCTATTGTTGGTATAAAAGGGTGACTTTAGTGCTTCACTGTGACATAGAAACATTTTACTCCTTTCAATGATAGTTTCTCTAATGTGTGAAAAATGTCTTTTATGGCATCAAAAGTACATTATGTTATCAGCCAAGTTTTTCATTTTTATAGGAAGTTTTGTGTATGTGGCCAGGTGCACACCTCAGGTGGCACAAAAATAATCTGGTTTATTAATGGACGCTGAAAGACTCAGTCACAGGGTGTCGAGGTGCATGTAAACAGCTTAACTGGAATGCCGCCAATAGAAAGATTATACTCTGCATGGGGCCAAAGGACAAGTTTGCATGTACTCTAATTATTCAAGCTATTGATATAACATAAATGGCCGTGTACACCTCAGGTTTAAGGTGTAATTATGTTATATTCAATTCATATATCATTAGGGTTACATAAATTGTTTGTATGTGTGTGTGCTTGTTGCCACTAAGGAGTCGAATATTTCCACAAAAAACTGAGAACACATCTTTGACTCACCTTATAAAGCTACCTTGGCTAACACCTGCTGAATATTAAACAGTTCTCTATTGTGTCAAGACTCTCTCTCCACCCCGAACATATTCCATACAGTATGTACAGGAATGATCCCGCTGAGGTCAGGTACGTAGATACTTTTTTAAGACACACCAACTTGCCCTATGCTATTTCCTATAAAGCACATGTGTTGGCGTTGAGTCACATTGAGTGAAGATAGTCTCTTCACTCAGAGAACCAAGGTTACATTGTAACCAAGTGATTACTCTCTTTCTAGCTCTGGTTTGTACACCACCTAATCCTAAAAGAAGAAGAAAAAAACTCCATTATCAACATTCTTCACGACAAACTTTGTGTGCCGTTTTGTGCAGGGTGGGCAGGGAGTTTATTAAAGCTTTTGGAAAAGGGTTGCAGTAATACTGAACCAGTAAATGTGCCACAAAATCAAAGAAAGACTAGAGAGAGCAGAAGAGTTTGGAAAAAAAAAATAGTATAGTAATTTGATCCAATGTTACTATATGAACACTTTTTTTTTAAATTTCCGCGTATGGCAAGGTTATTCTCTACAGTGAGCCAAAGAAGTTTGTATGAACACCAATCATTTACTCTTAATACAGAAGCAGTAGTGATGTAAACCTGTGTAAATTCTGTGTTCTCTCCATCAGAATTAGAAAAGGATTTATTGCCAAGTAACACTTGCGTAACAGTAATACTGCCTTGGTGATTGGTGTATACTTAATAAACATTAAACATCAGTGTAAATGTCAGTTTTATTAGGCTAATCTATTTAATAGATGTTTTTAGTACAGAGGGTTAAGTCGTTGTCGACCCAATTAGTTTTCTTTGATTTAATATATTTAAAGCCTTTATTATGATTTGTGCTTCTGTTCATCTGACAAATATTGTTTAATCTTGTATAATATTTTACCAACTCCTGAGAAAAACATCTAGCTCTTGATCGATTTTCTTCAACAGGTAGTAGCTCACTTGGTCTGCTGTTTGGTGCTGGGCAAGTAGCGTACAGTCAGATCAGAGTGTATCAGAGTTTATGTGCGGAAAACAGCTGCTACTGACAACATGGGTAATTAGGGGATCAGACTAAACCATACAGTAAATGTGCTGTAGAACTACAATTAGTCCATTTAAAAAGCTTTATAGAGCTGCAGAATTGGGTGATAATTATATGTGGGTTTCTCATAATGCTTTATACACTGATACATTGTTAATATAAAAGATCGGTGTGATGGAAGCTGAGTTACAAGAAGTTTCTGTTCACACTTTTTGTTTGTTTATTTGAACATGCAAACCCTGCTTTTTCATATCTGTTGCTAAGAAAGCAGAGCTTGTTTAGACAAACAAGTCTCATGTTCGTTCTTGCAACTACTGCTTTGAATGACAACAACACTAAGGTGGAAGAGTATGTACAACATACAAAACAAATACCAGAGCGATGACTAAATATTCTGACATGTCTGCTAACACTGTTTGACGAACAAGACACGCCTCTAGCTGGTTTGTGTGTCATAAGTTATTTTTGGCTTTAAGTGACAGTGGCTAATAAAACATCTATTATGTGATGTAATAATGTTTTTTTTCCTTTGGGACAGGCAACAACCAGCACTTTCAAAGGTTCCAGTCCATATATATGGATGGATATTCTTCCCAAACAACAATTGTTTTCTGACTGTGCAGTAAACACTTTTTAAATCACAACTTAAAAAGAGAATCAAGACCACATCCAGGACAGTTTAAAGAGTTGCATAGTTATTGAGTTGTCAGGATCTAAAAGCTATCCGCTGACTTTCAAAAGCGAAGCAGTGATAGTTGTTTGTCACTTCATGGTTTTGATACATGGGTTCATGGTGACATAAGAAAGGATGAAATATCCGGATTATTGCAACGTATCAAAGCTTTCAGATGTGACAAATGGAAAGCATGTTTCCTTTTGAGGACCAAGTCTGCAGGTTCCAGTTCAGACTGAACCTCATTTATGTTTACCTTACTTTATGTGATCACTAATAATTGATTTAAATATTCCTGTTTTAAGAATACAATGAGGTAAAGCTTTCTGGGTTGGATAAAAACCAAAATGTCAAACATTTACAATAAGAACTGTTTTATACATTCAAGAAAATCAGTAACTAAACATGTTTCTCAGCAGTATTTTGACTAGCTTTGTTTTCTGTCATTAGTAGAGAACAACTGAACACTGAATAGCATTTTGGTTTAAATGGTCCCATATTGTAAAAAGTGAGATTTCCAAGTCTGTTTTGATAATAAAACAGGTCAAGGTGCCATATAAATACTGTGAAATAATACAATTCATTGTGCTCCACAGAGATAAAAACACAGCCTGTATTTAGAAACTGGGCCTTATATATATATATATATATATATATATATATATGTACATATATGTACATATATGTAGACCAGAGAGCTGTGTAAGGACATCAGGGATAAAATTGTAGACCTGCACAAGGCTGGGATGGGCTACAGGACAATGGGCAAGCAGCTTGGTGAAAAGGAAACAACTGTTGACGCAATTATTAGAAAATGGAAGAAATTCTAGATGACGTTCAATCTCCCTCAGTCTGGGGCTCCATGCAAGATCTCTCTGTTGGGCCTTTTTACAGGCAGCATCTGTGTTACTCTCAAAGGATAATTTGTCAATGATGGTACCTAAATATTTATATTCATCTACTCTCTCAACAGTCATGTTCTGATTAACAGTTTGTGTGGAAATCAATAATCATATCCTTTGTCTTGATAGACTGAATTTAACGCTGAACTAACGCTTAACTGAAATGAAACGCAATGGTGAAAGAACACAGCCCTGAGAAGAGGCCGTGGAGGTTATGGCTTTAGATGATAAAACACCATTAACCATAACACACTGCAACTTGTTCGACAGAAAATCCAGTATCCAGCCAATTAAGTTAGGGTTCAGTTTAAAAAGACACTGATGTTTCTGATATTGAATACTGAAGAGAAGTCGATAAAAAGGAGCTATATAAATAAAGGTAATCAATTGTTGAAAAAAAATTGAGAAAAAGTGCTGATGCATTCTCCACCACTAGATGTCAGCATCAACCAACACCTTCACCTGTGATCACAGATTGTAGATTCTGGATCATGATAGAATAATGTTTTTAATAACACTATGGGCTATGGACCTAAAACCTGACCTAAAACATTACTGGGGGGATGATTCTTCAAGCACAGACAGGTGCGGCAGTAGTCCAATTACAATGTAGAGACGTAGAATTACAGAACAAAGAACTCTCAAATTGAAACACTACAAAGTACAAGAGTCTCAGAATGACAGAATTATGATATACAGCCTGGACCTGTAAAGGTATCAGCGCTGAAATATACTGTAGGCTACCACAGGTAATTGGGTCCAGACCCTTGAATCCTGTGTGTAACAAGTTGACAAGTGTATACGAATACAAAAAGTGAAAAGTTTTCTTCGGTTTCACCAAGAATACAAGAATACAAAAGAGACATACATTAAAGACATACATTAAAACAGTACATAGCTAAGGTGGACAAAAAAACCTTTCATGAAAAGTGACTTTACAAAAGTTACATTTACAAAGGTATATAAGTAAACACATAGATAAATAAAGCCTACTAAAAACGCTTGCTGTGCATAAAACCTGCAACCAGGAAGTCTGCCTCGCCCTACATTCCATTCTTCTATCTATTCTATCGGATATCAGGCAAGTACCACAGAGGACTGTGAATAAATAAATATGGCAGACTTTTGCAAGGTGACTTTACTACTGAAGAAGGCAGTAAAACAAATGCATTTTGCATTTACAAATACTATCTTGACAATTATAGTCCTCACTATGCGTGAAGGTGCAGCTATGCAGCAAGATAAACCAAATAAACAGTGTATGTTGGCCTTTGACATCTTCACTGGAAGGAAGCAATTGTGACACTGTGGGAACAGTGTTTGATTAAACAATGCATTCAATGATGGCTACAAATCAGAAAAGGCTATTATAGAATTTAATTGTAGGCAGCTGTCACATAACCAAAGGACAATTTCCAAAAAGAAAACAACACAAACATCTACATTAATTCAAATGTTTGGCTAAAAAGAGAAATGAACTCAGCATTGCAGATTGAGGCAGGGAGGACTTTGCAGAGCATAGGAAAGGTTGTATTGTAAAAATGAAATTGGCAGTGTAACAAGAAAAAGGTACAGACTAACTTTGGTAGTTACTCATGCCAGGGATAAACAATGTATCACAATTAAAAGAACATGAAGTCCCCACAGTAAGTATGACACAGCAATTAATCTAAAAATATGCATAGTACAAGAGTACAACTTAAAAGAGCAACATCATATTAACAATAAATTAAAACGTATTAGCAACACATAACTATCTGTCCAATCTGAGTTTTCTGTTGCACGACTAAAACAACTGAACATACAAAACAAGTTCCTTCCCAAGGCTAATTCGCAGCATCTCTGTTATGCTCGCTATGATTGGTATCAAAGAAATGCCAATAAACCAGAACATGTTTTTCTCCCATCCCGGAATGCTGACAGACCCTCCCCCACAGAGCTGTGGAGGAAGGTCTGGCAAAGCGAGACTAGCACAAAACTAATAGCTGAAAAACTACTTTAACATCACAGATGACAAACTCTTATAAATAGATACAATAAGTGAAGTACCTACAATTAATGGTGCCATAAGTGTGGCTTAAAGATGCACGGAAGCCAATCTGGATGTAATAATGACAGGTAAACTGTAACTCCTATGGGACCTTATTACCAGCAGTTGCTACTAGCAACAGGACATTAAACTGCTGATGGCAAAACAGTGAGGACATGAATAACAAAACCCTGCTGATCTTAAACATTTAGAATAGTTCTGTGAAAACATAATAGCTTCATAAATTCCAACCCCAACTAGCATTGTTTCTCTCGCTGCATAGCTGCACCTTCACACATATTGGGACTGTATTTGTCAACTGTGTATTTGTAAATGCAAAAAGTATTTGTTTCATTGCCTGCTTCGGTACTAGAACCACTTTTCAAACAATCTGCTATATTTTATTGCTACCTAGAGTCCTCTGTGGTAGAGCATAATTCAGCCCTGGTACCTTTGCAGTCCTAGACGGTACATCCCAGGCACAAAGCTCCAATTTTCTCAAAGTTCACTGTACTCAAATGGGCTCCACAGTCAGAGCTCAATCCAACAGAGCACCTTTAGGATGTGGAACAAGAGATTTGCTTCATGAAGGTGCAGCCGACAAACCTGAAGCAACTGCATGATGCTAATATGTTAATGTGGACCAAAATCTGAGCAATGTCTTCAGCAGCTTGTTGAATCTATGCAAGGTGTGCCTAATAAAGTGGCCAAGGAGTGTACATATAAAGGTCAGGTTACTGAACCGGTTTGTTGTACATACTATACCCTTGAATAAGGCACCATGCAATATGTCAAATAACTACGTAACTACAAATAACTACGTAGTAATATTTATATTATAATAATGCTCAACACTTGCTGTTGGTTTTACCGTACACACACACACACACACACACACACACACAGAGTAGGTTAAACACAAACACAGATATTTGTGTAGCATAGAAACCAGAACTGAAAAAAAAATCTTGAAAGATGGAATAAGTTCCGTGGTTAAACAATCCCACTGTTACACTGTTAGAAACCCTCTGTAATCTCACAGTTATTGTAAAGAAATACAATTTGTTGACAAACTTCTTCGTTTTTATATTCTGTTTGTTAGTGTTCGAGACCACTCCGAGGACAAAACTTACAAGAGTTACATTGTTCTAAATGCCGTATGACGGAGGTCGATGATCCTTCTGTGAAGAAAGATGAAGAGCAGATTCTGCCAACACCTCATGTGACAAAGTGGGTGACGTACTCACCTTTTGTCCCCTGGTGACATTTCTCCATATTGATTTCACATGTTGCTTTAGTTATTGTGTATGGTATTCATTTGACACATAACTACTGAGTTGTAGTAGTTAGATCTATTAAGCTGCAGGTTTAGTTAATCTTTTGTTTCTTCATACTCACCTTTTTGTGTTTGGTCTACAATGCAGAAATGTTTGGGGAGTAGCCGCCCAGCAGCATGATGTATTTATGTTTTTGTTGGTGTCATCACTGACATCACAGGAAAAGACCAAGTCCTTGGGGTTTTCTGTGTGTGAATTTGAGGATCTTGCCGTTCAGGGCTGAATAAGAGCCATATAAAGGCAGTGGACTTTTGCTGCTTAGCACACTGATCTAATGAAATGACGTATGTATGACACGCCAATTCGTATACCATTATTGGTATGTTATCAAGACGCATTCTCGCTTTTTAGCGTGTTTATCAACGCCGTTTGGCATCCATTGACTTACATGATAGCGTGTGAATTCACGTTGTAGCGAGTAGTATGAAAGGGTGAAAATCCGGGTAGGGAGGTTGGTTGGGGTGGTGGATGGGTAAAACACAGGACTTTCACCCAGGAGTACCGCATGTCACGTTTCCTTCGTGTCCCGCTTGTCACATTTCCTAAACTCTACCGTTGGTTTCTTTGGTGACAACACACCAGCAATAAAATGCGTTAAATGCAATACAAACAACTCTAAAGTTGGTAGAGAACATGTGGCTGAGGCTCAGTGGGTAGAGTGGTCACCTGCCAATCGGAAGGTTGAGGGTTTGATCCCTGGCCCTACAGTTCTGTCACTGACCCCCTAGTTCTGTATGTATTTATCTGATGAGCAGGGGGCACCTTGTATGGCGGTGTGAATGGTTCCTGTACTCACTGCAGCATTCACAGCACAAGGTAATCGCTATTACTATGTAAACATAGTGCTCGTTAAAACTAGAAAAGCACTATATAAGAACAGTCCATTTACATTTATTCCTTGATGCAGAAGGTCCAGCGTTTGAATCCGACCTGTACAGGTTTTTTCCACGTCTTCCCCCTCTCACTCCCCTTTCATGCCTGAGCTGTCCTATCAAAAGTGGGCGTGTACACAAAGTCATGATGTCATGTTGTGCTTAGAGAGAGGATAGCAGTGCTGATACAAACACATGCTTAGGAAAGGTTGAGTGTTAAGGTGTACTAAGAGAAGTCTGCTATGGATATGCTACACACCTCATACTCACATGTACTGCTGCAGTTTCACTGCTGCACAGAGAAACATTGCTGATTTACTGCTGCATGCTTATTTTGTGTTTCTGCAAATGAACATTACAGTGTGTGTAATTTACTCCAGTGACCTGCAGAAGTCTTCCAGACCCAATAAAACCCATTTGACATAAGGTGGAACAGTATGTTTGCAGCATGACTGTGCGATGAGGTAAAACCACATAAATCCTTTACATCTTGAAAGATTATGGCAGCTCTCTGGGAAATATCTGACATACTGGGAGGTACTTAATCAGAATCTCCATCAGATTTATGATGTATCAAAAATATATATTTTTTTACTGCTAAAAGTACAGAATGAATAAATGGCACTTTAGCAGGTAACTGTTTTTTTCTTTTTAATAATTTAATAGCTGCAGTCTTTGGCATTTTTCAGTTTCTTAATATTTTTTTATTGACATATGCATATCAACCTCTCTGTGCAGAGCTGTGAATATTAATACTTTGTTAACCAAAACTGAATATACAAAGACTAAAAGGAAGTTAACTGGTGTTTGAAGCCCCAGCCTTCCATAGAAAAACTGCAGCCTTCCAAAGAGATGACATCACTGTCCAGTCATGAGCTAAAACGTCTGCCGCCCTAAAATCCAGACTCACACACGAAGAGCGAGACAGGCACAGAAATAACACATCACACATCACCAGTGAGAACATATCTTGAAAGATGCACAAAGGAATTCAAGGGATTTAATTCCAATGTTGCTTTGACATTTCTTGGACGTCCAGTATGTCCAATCTGTGCTGGAAATGTTTCACTTGTATGAGGTTCTTGATATTTTCGGCAGGTTTTTTCTTCTTCTTCTTAACAGACGTCACTGTCTGGTTTTCTCTGTGCAACAAAAATACTTAAACTCAAGCTGAGTGAACCAGTTTCTCTTTCCTGTAAATAATCTGGTAAATAAGTATGTCAAAATGATATTGCACTGCCGTTTGGTTTACAGAAAGCAACTACCAACCTTGACACGGTCTATAAATTGTGCCCAAGATGGTCCCATGGTTTTTGTCACATATAATATAACTCATTGATTCTTTTTGCATCAGCAGACCGTTTTCTACTGTTTTTGTTAGTGTGCAGGCATTTTTTTCTTTCCTGAGATGGGACTGTTTATCTTGACTAAACATACCTGTCATTGCTTCTTGACAAGCTGTCACAATTGTTTGGTTTGGAGAGAATAAAATGTTGATACAATGTGGTGCACATGCAAATGTGGACAGAAAGCACTTGGGCCAAATGCAATCACTGTCAGAAAGACTTTCAGGGATCCAAACAAGTATCAGACTGAAATGAGTTAGGGGCTTGGCACACACCAAAAAACTCTGGACCAACTTAAAAATAAGTAATATTTAGTTAAGCAGTTTCTGCACGTGGCTTTTCACACATGCCTCATCAGGTAACAAAAACATGTGTGAAATCAATACATCACACCACAAAATACATGTGTGACATGCTGTTACGAGCATGGCTGGTCGTCATAGTGACGCCGCAGGAAACTTCTGTGACCTAACGCGACACACACACAGAATGTGGAAGGTATGTTGTTTCTGATTCTCGGCATGTTGTTGTTGCCACAGCCAGTAGGCACATTTTGTTTCAAAAGAAGCTGGAGGAAGTGAAACAGACACCACTGGCTTAACTATTAAAAAACGGCAGGTTTGTTTAGGACACCCCCGTCTGTCGCAACACATGCTCGCTTCCATCTTGTAAAATAGGGACGCTTGGTCAGGTGCCTTTGTTGTTGTTATTGACACTAAAAGTCTCCTTTAGTGTCATATAACACGCTTTACCTAAACGCGCTTGGTCGGGACTATTGGGGTGCCTTTTGACACTTTTAGGTTAAGAAAAGCTTGTTGGTGGGCTTAATGTTCCATGACTCGCGGGAAAGGGATGGTTGGGTTTAGGAAAGAGTCATGGGTGGGCTTAAAGAAGGAAGCGGCTTCCCTGACACGGGGCAATAACGGGCCGGATAAGGTCCCACGCGGGACACAAACCCCGCTCTCCTGGGTGAAAATCCTGTGTGACCAATCCACCACCCCGACCAACATGGAATTTCCCCCTTACATACTACTCGCTACACCCCGTCTAGATGATGCTGTCCCCAGTACATTCTACACACACGCCAAAGGGTGCTTTATTCGTCGCATCAGACGCTGACAGCCACTGTCCAAACGTCCGTGTTTTACACGTTCAGAGTGAGAACTGGTTGTCTGTTGCTTGCAATGATGATGCAGTGATTAGCAGGGGTGTCGGACTGGGGGGGAAAATGTGACTGATTATCAAGGCCTTCATGTACGTAGGGCCCAAAAAGATGCTAGAATGAATAGCTGTGGATGCAGGGAGGGGCCCATAGAAAATGCCTTTCTATAGGGCCCAGAATTTTGTGCTACGACCCTGGTGATTAGAGACAATTCTCTCCGACCAATCAGTAGTCTGCAGGTTTTTACGTCACCTTTTGGTCTCGCCTCAGCTTGCTTGAAAAAAAAAGGTACCAGGGACTTACTTTCATAATAGAAAAGCAAAAAAGGCAAGTAGAGTCAAGGCAAGTCGACCAGGTACCAAAGACTTAAAACTTGCTTTACCTGAAGTCATTTAGAGATGGCTATTTCTCCTCTATTATTTGAAAGTCTTTTAAATTTACTGTTTGTTCACTTAGTTTTTGATTGTAGGATTTTTTTGTGTATTTGCTTTGTATGTGCACTTTGAATTTCCTTTGTGTAATAACTGTGCCATTTAAATAAATTGCCTCTCCTTGCCTTGCCTTACATGATATAGGTACAGGTATACAATAAATCCAGATATTGTACTAATAGGCTAAACACACATGCCACCATTGCATATTTTTTAATTAATACATAGTTTCATCCAAAAAATACACAAATAATCCATAGAATTTTAAAGGAAATTGTATAAATGAAGCCCTTATACAAAAAAAAACCTATCTTTCAGGTTACTCCAGCTGGAATGGGTAAAATAAATGTTTTAGCTGGTATTTAACTAGAGTTAGTACTTTACGATGTTTATTTAAATAACCCAATAATACTATGATAACATTGTAAAGGCACTCTGTGGTTCAGTGTGTTCCCAGTGAAATGTATTGCTTTGGGTATAATGGAACATCTGTCACTTGCCTCCAGCAACTGTTAGAGATTTTCATGATTTTTCTACTTTTGAGCTCCTATTAGCATTTATTAGGTAAGAAAAGTTCAAAAGGATTAAAGTTATTGCCAGTTTTTGTAGATTTACAGCAATGTGGAACGAAAAGGCCACTGGCTCACCTCGCTGTACTATTTGATCTATACCTCAAGGTTCACTTTAAGGAATATTTGCCTACTAAATTAGCCCATTCTCCATAAATAATATTTTGACATGTCCAGCTACAACCTAATCTGTCCAGGAAATGTCTCAAAGACTCAATATACTTCTAAAATCTGAAGTTCATTCTGTGTTTTGGTACCAAATGGAAAGAGTTGCGCACTCAGCACCTCTCCATTGTAAGAGAACAGAACTGGAAAAGCTTTGTTTCATTACAAGAAAACCACAATATTTGCCTCAATATGTACTTTTATATGCCTTGGAATACCTTGGAAATTCTAGTCCACATCATTTAGCTGCAGTGTGTCAGTAAAATGACTAACTTTATAAGGTATTTTTCCACAAGTTCTTTGCCATACTATTGCCTTTAACATGCAAAACAAATAAAACAACATGGGGAATGAGGTACTATACCTAAAATAATATTCTAATATGAAATTACCTACTGACTGTTCAATTAAAAACTCGTGGACACGTTTTGAAGTGTGCTCTGAGAATTCCTGAGAGCTGCAACACAGATGTTTAAATCCGTGTTCAACTTTTACTGGCCAAATGTCCAGAGAAATTCAGTAGCCTATTGTACGTCACACCTGCAGCTTTTTTACACAGATTACAGGATGGAAAAGTCTTATGCTTCTTTGACCATTCACTGACAGCTGTTGTCCAATCATAGCTTAGCAGCCATGACTAGGCACAGCAAATCTGTGAAGCTTGGATTTCTGCACGTTGCAGTGGTGTGCATGGAGCGGAAGTAAAGTTGACTTGTAAAGTGTGTGGATGGTCTTTTTTCAGCCTTTCCAAAAATAGAGACCAGAGTTTAAGGAATAGATTAAACTGTGTTTATTTGATCTAATATGACCTACAATCAAAAATAGCGTTACATTTGCCAAACACATCAGGTAGTCCAAAATTTTCTCTTGTAGCATTAAAACTGAAATAAAAATAAAGAGTAACTTTAACCTTTCTACTTTTTCTTTAAGTAATTGTCCAAGTATGTAAGATAAGCAGCCAAACAGGGTTGTGTTGGAACACAATCACAGTTTGATCTTACATTTTTACATGTCATACATTTAGGATTAACTAGCTCTACACTGCAATACAAGAATAATGCTTCTTTAATGGTGCTGACCCTTTGCCTGAGGACGTGCAGCTTTGGCTTTCGTCTTTTGGCACAATATATGAAGCCATCAAGTACACACTTAAACCCCCTTACTACAGGATTGCCATTTTAAAACAAATCAACTGGAAAAATTAAAAAGCCTGCCGGCTTAATAAGTGAGGTAGATAGCTGATAAAATCTCCAATAACTGTAATTTCAGCTGACAAAATGTAGAACTGGGAAGCCTCCCTCAAGGACCCATTGTTTAAAACATGACAAAAAAAATTGATGGGAAATCCAGTGTTATTATTGTAAACCGCATTATGTGTCATGCTGTGCAAAAACAGAAAGCTTGACCGTGCTGGAAATGGAAATTTAGGTGGGGGTGGGGTGGCGGGGGGGCTAGGTTAATCTTGCATTGCCAGACCACAGCACTGTAGAGGAGAGTCTGGCGAGTCCACACAGCATTCCGCGATAGGTGAAAACCGTGCTCTGATTTATTGGTTTATTAGTATTTCTTTAACCCTCTATGGCATGGTGTTGCCCTCAGGCAACAAACCACTATTTTGGCCCACACACCCCCCCTTTAAATTTTTAAAAGTAACAAATCAAATTAAAAGGCAGATGATAAGTCTGTGACCAATGAAATTTGAGGTGGGCGTCGGTTTGACCTTTTGTCTGTGGCGGGAAAAGTCCTTTTTGGAACCATTGCCGACTTGGACACACTGCTTGCAGAAGGTAAGATAAATTTCACTTTTTAACATGTTTAAATTTGAATAACTTTGTATAAATAATATCTGTGATGTAAATGAATATGTGAAGAAGCATATTTGATTGAGTAAAGACACTTTTTGTCTTTATTTATATAGTAAAATGGTAGTTTTTCATTCGTTGCCTCAGGGCAACATTGCGCAGTTAGACCACTTTTGTTTGAACAATAACATTCTCATGGATAGAGATGCGCAGGGATGCATTGTTATCACCATAATCAATTTTTGCTTTACTATTTACTATTACTTACAGGAAATGGATGCACAAACATTTTATGGGTGTAAGGAAGATGATCGAGCAGTTAGGCTTATTCCTTCTGACAGTGAGGACAGTGAGCTTGAGGAGAGTGACAGTGAGGAAGAGTGGACCCAAGAATCAGGTTTGAGGGAGAATAAGGAGATCAGAATTCAGTCAGTAGAGTAACATACTGTATGTAATGAACATGCGTGTGCGTGTGTGTATGTGTGTGTGTGTGTGTGCGCGAGCATGTGTGCGTGTGGGCGGGTGAAGAGAGGTATATGACCTATTCTAATTTTAATCTTCCCTTTTTGAAAACAGATGGCCTATCTGATGACAATGAGTCTGTGGATGAAGAGGACAATGAAGTTGATGATGATGCATCAGAGGAAGATGTTCCACGCTTACCCGGAGAACACCCCACAGTGCCAACATCACTGATTACCCAGAATGGCAGGCCAGCCTTCCAAAATCAGACAATATCATGTCCCCCTACGAATACTTTAAGATGTTCTTTTCTGAAGACCTTCTGGAAGTAGTTGTAGAGCAGTCAAATTTATATGCCATTCAGTGTGACACCAACAAGCCCCTTAACATCACTACTAAAGAACTTGAGCAGTTCATGGGTACAGCAGTGTACATGTCCTTGTTTGGATTACCAGGCACCCGCATGTTTTTGGAACAAAGCCACCCGAGTGTCCCAGGTAGCTGACACCATGGCACTAAACAGATGGGAGTTCATCAAAAAATCCCTGCACTTCAACAACAACAATCAAGTAAGACAAGGAGAAAATGTTGACCTACTCCACAAAATCAGACCACTGGTCACTCATCTTACCTTGAAGCTGCAGACAATCCCAATGGGTGAGAAGCTGGCTGTAGATGAGCAGATGGTCCCTTTCAAGGGAAGAAATAGACTCAAGCAATACCTGCCATCAAAACCAAAAAGATGGGGCTACAAGATACTTATCTTGGCTGGCTCTGATGGTGTCCCGCACAATTTTGAGATTTACACAGGGAGAGTTGTGCAACCCCTGAGCTGCCAGATGTAGGAGCAAGTGGCAACGTTGTCCTTCGCCTGGCCCAGCCAATACCCACGCAGCAGAACTACAAGTTATTCTTTGACAACTGGTTCACAAGTGTCCCTCTGATACTCACACTAGCTCACCAGGGAATTCACTGTACTGGTACTATTCGTGGCAACAGACTACCGGGTGTCAACTTGATGTGTGACGCTGAGTTGAAGAGAACAGGACGGGGTCTTTTGAACAGAAGACGGCCATGGTTGGGGAAACCACCTTGCATGCTGTGAAGTGGTATGATAACCGTTCAGTCAGTCTGCTCAGTGACTACATTGGCGCACACCCAGTCACCGAGGTTGATAGGTGGGATCGCAAGCAGAAGAAGGTCATCAAAGTCCCCAGTCCTGCTGTGGTAAGAGAGTATAATAAGAATATGGGTGGGGTGGATCTTCTGGACTCTCTCATTGCACTGTACCGCAATAAAATCAGGTCGAAGAAGTGGTACCACCGGCTGATGTTCCACTTTATCGACATGACCATCGTGACTGCCTGGCTGCTCTACAGGAGAGACTGCAGCAGCACTGGGATGAGAAAAGAGGAACAGATGAAGCTTTATACGTTCAAGTCGTATATTGCAGAAAGCCTGTGCAAAAGTGGCAAGAATCTGGATCGTAAGAGAGGTCGTCCCAGTTCCACAATTGCTGGGGAGTATGATGAAAAGAGGAGAAGAGGACCCACTACACCCATTCCGGTCCCAGATGTGCGTCTGGACGCGACAGCCCACTGGATGGTCATGTGTGAGAAGAAAGGGAGATGCAAGGTTCCAGGATGCAATGGTACACCTAAAGCAAAGTGCCAAAAATGTGATGTCCACCTCTGCTTCACATCCACCAGCAACTGCTTCCTGAGGTTTCACACAGAATGAAAGAGACTGTACTTTGTAAAAAAGAGAAACACTGATTCAATCGGTACTGTTGTGTTCTTTTTCTGTTCCCTCTTTTTACGAGTCTGTTATTCTGGGTGTCGTCCTTCCTGATTAGTACATGTCTCAATATTCTTTTTGGTCCTTATTTTGGGCATCTTTGTAAATAATTCTGCAATCACCTCCAAGGCTTGAGGTACTAACATTTAATAGAAAAGGGCAAAGGGTGCGCTTAGTTACCGTGGGTGCATCACCAGTTTATTGATTATTTATTTAAATTTTGAGTGAATGACTAAGGCTCAGTGTGTTCCTCATAGTATAATACTTGTTAAAATTGTTGTTGTTATTGAAATAAAACTTCTTCTAATGTATTTGTTGCTTGTTTGTTCCTGATTACACCTATTATATAATATATAAAACCTTAGCGTTTTAGGACCCTCATAGCATATTGTTGCCCTGAGGCAACAAACCAAAATCTGGTGGGGGGGGGGGGGGGGGGGATTTTATGATTTATATATTATCACGGACCCCCAAACTCCCAAAAACTAGGGTGAAATATTTTTTTCCTCCTAAAATAAAAATTCATGCCATAGAGGGTTAAACCAATCACAATCGTCTTGGGTGGAGCTAAGCGCTGGACGCAAGTACGACGCCTCTGCAAAATAGCCACGGGAAGGAACTTGTTTTGGTGGAACGTGCACGTAGGGCGACAAGCTCTGGAATTAAAATGGCTGTTGAGTGTGTGATGACAATTTTACTCACAAAAAACATAAATATAATTTGATAGTCGGTTCTAGCTTGGAGGATGTTTCCTGAAGCAACTGGAGTTTACTATGCCAACACAAAGAAAGTGAAAGGTGAGGGACATCCAGCGGAAACTTCTGGCGGCAATATAGACAAGTAAACAGTTAACTGGCTAAAAAATATTGCAAAGTAAAGCCAAGGGGCCCTAAAAAAGTGATGACACATCAGGACCAATGCCGCCTATGTCAAGCACATCCTCCAGAATAATATGAGGGAAAGGGGGGTCTTTAATGCAGCAGAAATTTCTGTATCCGTTGAATACAATGTGGGCATTAAGGGTGTCGTTCACAGGCAGACAGTGGGGAGGATGGGCACATTCCTGTGGCCTGGCACCCAGGCAGACAGTCAGGATCCTCACAGAGACTCAGTCACCAGTCATGTAGCAGCACGGTCCAGAGATTACCGCACTGGCTCGGCTGTCCTGCCAACTACCACACAAATTGCTTACAGCATGCGGAAAGCATGCGTGCACACTGAACTAAAATAAGTGACTGTGTGGCAGAGTATCAAGAGGCACTCAACAACTCCATTGTGCTGTGTTTGAATGGCAGTATATAAATTGTGTACCCACAGAATAGACAGCTCTCAATCAAAGTGTTTTACTAGCTGCAGTGTTTTATTAGTAGCTCGACAATAATTCCACTCACACCTGGTGTGAAACTATTTTTGATTCTGTTCTAGGGTCAGAGCAATTTTTAAACCATCCCCTCAAGCTGTGAAGAGGCACTCAGTCAACCCACAGCAACAATTAATCAAAGGAGGAAATCCATGTGAAAACCTTTTCTTTTGTTCTTCCAAATCACATTTTGGTTGTAATTCAAGGAGTTATCTCAATTAGCGACGCAAGCCGCAAGTGCACTCTCTCAGGTAGATGTTAACTAGTCAGAGGTGTTACAGTAAAGTTTAAGCTCTTTGCACAAAGTCCCAACATCTGTAACCTTTTACTGAGGCTAATAAGAGTTCTTGTGTAATTATATGCTGCAGACCCCTGCGCCGTGGTAATAAAAGCATAAGCCATGGTTTCTTTCAGGACTTTCAGCACTAACTTGACTCTCGTCCTCCTTCCACTAATACTGGCTGGGCAATGACTCCTTTGACAGTATCCAGGTCATGTTTTCTTTGCCAACAGCTAATCCTTTATTTTAGCACATATGTGAATACATGCTCAATATATACAGTACAGTGAGGAAAATAAGTATTTGAACACCCTGCTATTTTGCAAGTTCTCCCACTTAGAAATCATGGAGGGGTCTGAAATTGTCATTGTAGCTGCATGTCCACTGTGAGAGACATAATCTAAAAAAAAATCCAGAAATTACAATATATGATTTTTTAACTATTTATTTGTATAATACAGCTGCAAATAAGTATTTGAACACCTGTCTATCAGCTACAATTCTGACCCTCAAAGACTTGTTTGTCTGTCTTCAAAATGCCCACCTCCACTCCATTTATTATCCTAAATTAGATGCACCTGTTTGAGGTCGGTAGCTCCCCCATACAATCAGTAAGAATCCAACTACTAACATGGCCAAGACCAAAGAGCTGTCCAAAGACACTAGAGACTAAATTGTACATCTCCACAAGGCTGGAAAGGGCTACAAGGAAATTGCCAAGCAGCTTGGTGAAAAAAGGTCCACTGGTATGGAGGACCGTGTCTTTCATATTTAAAAATAAATACAGAAATAAATAAATGCTCAATAAATAAATAAGCACACAATTAATTGCCCCAAAAAATACAATGAAGAAATAAATGTAGGTAGAAATTAAATTATACAGTGAGACATAAATGTATATATCTCTTTTAATTAGCTTCTTTATTTATTCACCTTTGTAATAATTACCTTATTTATTTATTGTCCGTTATAATCTTCAACTTTATTTATTCCTTACTTATTTTTTAAATGTATTTATTTCTGTGTGTGTTTCATTTTTTTGTCTGTTTTATTCTTCCGTTGCATTTTCTACCCTATTTATTTTCACCCCTGGTATTTATTTCTGCCTGTCACTTTTACATTTCTGCCTGTCACTTTTACATTTCTTCATGCATTTCTGCCTCATTATGCAAATGAGGAGGGGCTGGTCTTAAGGGGTTAACTTCTGCCCATTGGTTGGTTAGCATTTTACTCCCTCGGTCGAATTTACATGCCACCGGCCACAGACACAGCTAGATGGCTAGCTACGGTGAAGTTGTCAGTGAGCTCAGGCATTTAGCAACTGTTTTTGAAAACAATGCTAACGTTATAAGTATTGACTTTATAATTTTTCGTTTAGACGCTCTGACAGAACGTGTGTTTCAGTCAGCGGTGTCGTGCCAATGTACTCGTGTTTCCCCTGGCCGTGTTTAATAGGTCACAATAAACAACCTGACACAATTTGGAGAGGTTTGCTGTTGTTTATCAAAAGTTACATAGGGGATACCCAAATATCAGGTGAAAAAACGGCCTGATATTTGAGTAGGGGAGAGCCGGGACGATTGAAATGCGGGACGGTTGAAACATTCCAGTTTTCTCCGAGTACAATGATGATAGACAGACTTCCTTAGGTCTGAACATAGAGCATGTTACCCTCCTCCTATCAGCCAAATATCTCCCTGTTATTTCCTTTTATCGCGGAGTTACAGCCGATCAACGAGTTTTGATGGTCAAAAGTAAACTTCATTAGCGGTCACATTTTTTCGATTATTAACGAGGGTTTTTCATTTAAAGGTTTGACTACATGCTCATTCAGTAGACCAGTTAGTGTTCTCCACAATCCCAGACTTTCGTATTGCATGCTTGTTTACATGAGAAGCAAAACAGGCTGTAATGACGTGTCTATGTCGGGACGGATGAAACAGCTGTTTCAACTGTCCCCGACCTGGCTGGAACTCCATGGATTTTAAGTAAATGCACAAATATCTGTGTTTATACAATTATTTAAGGAGGTGAGACATGGAAAAGCAGTTTTAGAAAGATGAAAATATATTTCAGCCCACCAGGTAGGGGGGGGTCGAGTTTTCCCATGTTATCCTATGGAGACTGACGGGCTGGGGCGCGTTATTTTTATGTCCAGTGGTATAACCCACGTAAAAACCTAGTGAAACGACATATTCACAATAGAAACATGATATAAATGGAAAAACCAACTGTTCTAGCTATAAAAATGTCATAATCATCCACAGTGCATGATATTTCAATAACTGCTTCATACGCGCTTCAGGATGACGGCAATGAGTTGTTAACAGACATTTAGAAAGACGCATAGCCCTGCAACAATCTATCTAAATTAACACCTTTTGGAAGTGCCATCCATCATATACAGTAAAATATTAAAGTTGTTGGAAGTTTATATGGCTTAAACTGTATGTTTCATTCGTCCCCGCATGCTGTTTCATCCGTCCGTCCAGGAGGGACGGATGAAACATTACGCACGTCCCACTTTTTGCGGTAATAACTCCTCAACGGTTTGTTCAAAGCTGAAAATGCAACTGTATTTGACAGATGACACGTGTAGGTTGCTAGTGACAAAATATCAGCTTTCAGTGTGATACGACCGCTTTGTAAATTACGTTTAATTAAAAAGTGTTTCAACTGTCCCGGCTCTCCCCTACCTCCTATGTAACTCATATGGTAGACAGGGACAGGGAGGATACGCCTATCACTCGATATTAAACCACGCTATAAACATTTGATACGTCGCCTTAATGTAACAGACAAATACACGTATTTATGTAGTTAACTGAGACCCCTGTTACTATGGTAACCCTGCCGAGTCTTCCACGTCGCTGTTTGTTCCGTTTAATTCAAAGTGCAGCAGTTAAACAATTCGAAGGGCAGCACAAGCTCCGCTCTCTGTGTGCATGCGCGCTCCAGCGGCCAGGGGATACACGAGTACATTGGCACGACACCGCTGACTGAAACACACGTTCTGTCAGAGCGTCTAAACGAAAAAATTATAAAGTCAATACTTATAACGTTAGCATTGTTTTCAAAAAACAGTTGCTAAATGCCTGAGCTCACTGACAACTTCACCGTAGCTAGCCATCTGTGTTGTGTCTGTGGCCGGTGGCATGTAAATTCGACCGAGGGAGTAAAATGCTAACCAACCAATGGGCAGAAGTTAACCCCTTAAGACCAGCCCCTCCTCATTTGCATAATGAGGCAGAAATGCATGAAGAAATGTAAAAGTGACAGGCAGAAATGTAAAAGTGACAGGCAGAAATAAATACCAGGGGTGAAAATAAATAGGGTAGAAAATGCAACGGAAGAATAAAACAGACAAAAAAATGAAACACACACAGAAATAAATACATTTAAAAAATAAGTAAGGAATAAATAAAGTTGAAGATTATAACGGACAATAAATAAATAAGGTAATTATTACAAAGGTGAATAAATAAAGAAGCTAATTAAAAGAGATATATACATTTATGTCTCACTGTATAATTTAATTTCTACCTACATTTATTTCTTCATTGTATTTTTTGGGGCAATTAATTGTGTGCTTATTTATTTATTGAGCATTTATTTATTTCTGTATTTATTTTTAAATATGAAAGACACGGTCCTCCATACACTGGTGGAGCAATCATTAGAAAATGGAAGAAGCTAAACATAACTGTCAATCTCCCTCGGACTGGGGCTCCATGCAAGATCTCACCTCGTGGGGTCTCAATGAGCCTAAGAAAGGTGAGAAATCAGCCCAGAACTACACGGGATGACCTGAAAAGAGCTGGGACCACCGTTTCCAAGGTTACTGTTCGTAATACACTAAGACGTCATGGTTTGAAATCATGCATGGCACGGAAAGGTTCCCCTGCTTAAACCAGAACATGTCAAGGCCCGTCTTAAGTTTGCCAATGACCATTTGGATGATCCAGAGGAGTCATGGGAGAAAGTCATGTGGTCAGATGAGACCAAAATAAAACTTTTTGGTCATAATTCCACTAACCGTGTTTGGAGGAAGAAGAATGATGAGTACCATCCCAAGAACACCATCCCTACTGTGAAGCATGGGGGTGGTAGCATCATGCTTTGGGGGTGTTCTTCTGCACATGGGACAGGGCGACTGCACTGTATTAAGGAGAGGATGACCGGGGCCATGTATTGCGAGATTTTGGGGAACAACCTCCTTCCCTCAGTTAGAGCATTAAAGATGGGTCGAGGCTGGGTCTTCCAACATGACAATGACCCAAAGCACACAGCCAGGATAACCAAGGAGTGGCTCTGGAAGAAGCATATCAAGGTTCTGGCGTGGCCTAGCCAGTCTCCAGACCTAAATCCAATAGAGAATCTTTGGAGGGAGCTCAAACTCTGTGTTTCTCAGCGACAGCCCAGAAACCTGACTGATCTAGAGAAGATCTGTGTGGACGAGTGGGCCAAAATTCTTTCTGCAGTGTGTGCAAACCTGGTGAGAAACTACAGGAAACATTTGACCTCTATAATTGCAAACAAAGGCTACTGTACCAAATATTAACAATGATTTTCTCAGGTGTTCAAATACTTATTTGCAGCTGTATCATACAAATAAATAGTTAAAAAAATCATACATTGTGATTTGGGGATATTTTTTTAGATTATGTCTCTCACAGTGGACATGCACCTACGATGACAATTTCAGACCCCTCCATGATTTCTAAGTGGGAGAACTTGCAACATAGCAGGGTGTTCAAATACTTATTTTCCTCACTGTAAATGAAGGGGAGGACCAAGAGTTATTATTGTCATGGCTGCTTATGATCTAATTCAGGTTAGCAAACAGATTTTATATGATTACCTGACTTTAAAATGTTACTCATTAACAGTTAGCAGGGGCATTGGTCTAGGTTATTATCTAGGCAGTGTACAAACAAAATCCTTCTTACAAAATCATTAAAACTATTATAGGAGCCATTATTCAAGAACTCCATAACCCTAAAAACTAAACTTTATGACATTAGTCTTAATATTATGTGTGAGATCTACCATTACCTTGAACTGAGCTCCTCTTTACGTAGTCTCCCAGTTTAAGAGATTGGGCCTGAGCCACTTCAAAGAAGCACTCCTCATTGAAAAACTACAAGATGAAAGTATAAATTAATTGCAAACTATCCGTATCATTGTGGCGATGTTTATGTGCCTCAGAGACGCTTGGAGCAAAAAAACACAAAGCGAGGGTTCAGACAAGCTGTATTATTCATTACAATACTATCAAAACTAGCTGTTCTAAAGCTGTCTCATCACTTTGTAATCTTTATTTATCTTGAAGGTTAAGACTTTTTACAACTACTGTTTTTGAGGTCAAGAATAACACCATTGGTGTATTTACAGTAAATTGAATTTAGAAATTGTGCACATAACAGCTGCCAACTCCGGAGGCCAGGTTTGCAGTTCAGCACCTGCTGGCCTGCTGACCCCACAGCCTGGCTGTACATGGCCCATAAAAGCTAAATGGTAACAGTGCTTTGTAAGGTCACCACCTGAAGTGAGATGGACACAGTCGAGTACAATCCCTGTCAGAGCAGAGCAGGTTCAAGCATCAACTGAACATGGAAAATAAAAGAAACATGCATGGTTCAGGAGGTTGAGGAGTACTGGCTGATTTTTATTCTGCTGCTCATCTCCTCACACACTGTGCCCTTACCCTGATGGAGCTTTTGGTAATGATGGGAAATTTTAAAGAAGTGCTCTGTCCTCTCATTGATCTGGAGGATTGTTATTGTACTTTTGTTCTGGAAATGAAATATTGTCTGTATAACAAAGGTCTGTGTTGAGATATATGACATGGATGGGAGCTATAGCCTACTGCTGAAAGAGACCTAATCAAACCAAACTGGTGAGGTAAGTGTGGAACTGTGTGCATATGTTTGACTTCACAATACTTTGATTGTGCAAATTAAGGTTGGGATTGTGTTTTCTTTTCCATTTCAGAGTAACATAATGTTTTACCTGTTTTTGGAGTTTTGGAGTATGAGTACAAATTTAATTGAACTATTGCTCAAGGACCTGCACACGTTGTACCTAATTTTGTTGGCAAAACAATAACTTATGGTACAATATTGAAAATTCAGTTCAACATTAACATTTCAGAGAAAAGAGCAAGATGCAACAAGTTAGTCAGTGAGGTATAGAGGATGGTACTTCTTTTATCTTTGGACAAAGCCAGGCTAGCTGTGTCCCCAGTATCTATCCTCGCCTCCCAGGTCAGCTCCAGACTTGATGCACAGACATCTGGAAGATGTATCGATCTTAACATTTAACTACTGTTAAGAAATCAAATGCATGTTTTCCAAACTATTCCTTTAAGGCTTCCAGGTAGTCGGTTTGAACAAAACTGTGTCAAATAAGTAATAATGAATAACTTCTTTAATGAGCACTTTGTTTTTTAAAGCAGATTTTCCAAGGTTTTCTACACAGGTGCCCACACTCTCTCTTAGCACTGTTGTGAATGTTAAACCTCATGTTCAGGAGGAAGATCAAATCTAATCTTTAGAGCACTCTGTTATTTGTGTCCTTTGTTCATTTTCTGGGTTCAGGCATCATTAGGCCATCTGCAATGTATGCTGTGGTGACAACATGAGTGTGCACAGTATGCTAATAAAAAATAAAATAAAGACAGAGCTGCAGGCAAAGATAAGGAATACAGCTGTATCCTGTAGTTACACACAGCCCTTTATGCAATGTGGTGTGTAGGTCTTTTGTGTTCAAGTGATTCTATGGTTGTTATCAACTTTCCCAACACACTGCCAGACTGATTCACTGTGGTGAAATGAATTACAGTGCCTTGCGAATTATTCGAAGTATTCGGCCCCCTTGAACTTTTCAACCTTTTGACACATTTCAGGCTTCAAACATAAAGATATAAAATTTTTATTTTTTGTTAAGAATCACCAACAAGTGGGACACAATTGTGAAGTGGAACGAAATCTATTGGATATTTTAAACTTTTTAGCAAATAAAAAACTGAAAAGTGGTGCGTGCAAAATTATTCAGCCCCTTACTTTCAGTGCAGCAAACTCACTCCAGAAGTTCAGCGAGGATCTCTGAATGATCCAATGTTGTCCTAAATGACTGATGGTGATAAATAGAATTTTCCTGTGTGTAATCAAGTCTCTGTATAAATGCACCTGCTCTGTGAAGTCTCAGGTTCTGTTGAAAGCGCGAGCCCATGAAGACCAAGGAACACACCAGTCAGGTCAGTAATACTGTTGTGGAGAAGTTTAAAGCCGGATTTGGATACAAAAAGATTTCCCAAGCTTTAAACATCCCAAGGAGCACTGTGCAAGCGATCATTTTGAAATGGAAGGAGTATCAGACCACTGCAAATCTACCAAGACCTGGCCGTCCCTCTAAACTTTCAGCTCAGACAAGGAGAAGACTGATCAGAGATGCAGCCAAGAGGCCCATGATCACTCTGGATGAACTGCAGAGAACTACAGCTGAGGTGGGAGAGTCTGTCCATAGGACAACAATCAGTCGTACACTGCACAAATCTGGCCTTTATGGAAGAGTGGCAAGAAGAAAGCCATTTCTCAAAGATATCCATAAAAAGTCTCATCTAAAGTTTGCCACAAGCCACCTGGGAGACACACCAAACATGTGGAAAAAGGTGCTCTGGTCAGATGAAACCAAAATCTAACTTTTTGGCCACAATGCAAAACGATATGTTTGGCATAAAAGCAACACAGCTCATCACCCTCAACACACCATCCCCACTGTCAAACATGGTGGTGGCAGCATCATGGTTTGGGCCTGCTTTTCTTCAGCAGGGACAGGAAAGATGGTTAAAATTGAGGGGAAGATGGATGCAGCCAAATACAGGACCATTCTGGATGAAAACCTGTTGGAGTCTGCAAAAGACCTAAAACTGGGATAGAGATTTATTTTCCAACAAGACAATGATCCCAAACATACAGCAAAATCCACAAAGGAATGGTTCACAAATAAACGTATCCAGGTGTTAGAATGGCCAAGTCAAAGTCCAGACCTGAATCCAATCGAGAATCTGTGGAAAGAGCTGAAAACTGCTGTTCACAAACGCTCTCCATCCAACCTCACTGAGCTCGAGCTGTTTTGCAAAGAAGAATGGGCAAGAATGTCAGTCTCTCGATGTGCAAAACTGATAGACATACCCCAAGCAACTTGCAGCTGTAATCGCAGCAAAAGGTGGCTCTACAAAGTATTAACGCAAGGGGGCCCAATAATTTTGCACGCACCACTTTTTCAGTTTTTTATTTGCTAAAAAGTTTAAAATATCCAATAGATTTTGTTCCACTTTACAATTGTGTCCCAGTTGTTGGTGATTCTTCACAAAAATTTTAAATTTTATATCTTTATGTTTGAAGCCTGAAATGTGTCAAAAGGTTGAAAACTTCAAGGGGGCCGAATACTCGCAAGGCACTGTATCTGTCAATTAAAACAATTCCTATTCCATTCTTCACTTAGGAGCGGTGTGTTTTACATTCTGACTTATCTCTTAATATTCACCTAACACATTGTGAGAAATGCCCATATGCCCTTGATCCATATAATCATTTGCAAAAATGGTTGAGCGTTGTTCATTTAGATTAGATTAGATTATACTTTATTCATCCCACAACGGGGAAATTTCCTTATTACAGCAGCAGCATTTTCTTCAATAACAGCAAAAAACAAAAACACACAAATAAGTAAATACACAAGAAATACAGGCAAACAATAGACAATGATTATATGGTAGACTGAAAGTAAGCAAAATGGCGTCAAATAAAGGTATTTTAAAGTACGGTTGCCATGATACAAGAAACAATATTGTGGTATAAGTGATGTTAAAATAAAATTGAATGTGTGATTAGAGTAATAAAGCAAGAGTCGGTAGCATAATATAAATGATATTAACCTGTGACCATAAATATTGAAAAGTAAGTACTTGTAATAAAATAATATAAATACCAATAATAAAGATAAACAAAGTGTGTGGTGAGGATGGGAGAAAAAAATTAACACTCATATTCAACCTATGTTTTATGCTAATGAGTGTGAAAATGTGTTCATGAGTTCATTCTAACTCACTGATCGGTTTCTCTTATATTTGTCATCTTCCACTTCATACATAAGCACCCAAAGCTTCTTTGTTTTTATGAATACAATTATTGTGTGTGTCATCAGCGCTGAGATGGCCAAACCTCCCGAAAACAATTGTTCAATCTTGGCCATTATTTAGAAGATGACACAACACTACTTTGTGGTTTTCTGCTTTTGTACCCATTTTACTCCCAATTTGGAAAAAGCACTCCGGTCTTTGCTACGGCTAACTCCCATTCAGCGCAGCACGGGACATGGTGGAGAACTTTGTAATAGCCTTCAACTCATAGCCTTCAAATACCCACATGCAGAGCACACATCATAACACACGCATCAGCTTAGTTATATTTTGCCTAGATATCAACTAACTGGCCCCAAAGTATAAATAAAAATTTAATTGAATTGGAATGTGCTATGTGTATTCCTGTAAATTGATTCAATACAAATGTACCATTTAAGTACAAAATTGACGGGGGATTAAAAGTGTGACTTTGACTTGGGTAATAATATTGCAGGAACCACCTTAAGACCCTTCAGGAGATATTGTACCTTCATGATGTTATTCACATTTGCAATTCATAATATTAGCACAAACCAATTGACATACAGTAAACCTGGCGCCCACAAAGCTGCGGGTCTGGAGCCCTAGGGCAAATGCCCACTTTGTCTGGTTGGTAATACACCCTTGGCAGCCCTTGGTTCAAAGCTTGGATTTTCCATTAACTTCTTAACCTCCTAGAGGGCAACACATTTTAGCAGGGAGGAATCACTGCAAAGATTAACCAGACCCTTACGAGATAAAACACAGAAAGCTTCTTTGACAAAAAACTATAATTATAAACTACACTTTAAACCTACTGTAGCAGCAAGTGCAGAGTGAAATTACAGTATTACAATGAGCGTACCTCCAATCATTGATGAAGATGCAGTTCACCCACCCCTAATCTATATACACAACGTTCCACTTCTGGGATTGTTCAGGTGCCAGAAGTTTTTTGTGTTGTTCCTCATTTAGCGCTGTGGAGATAGTTCTGGCAATGCGAGACTAACCCACACCTAACGCAGTTGGATTGTGAATTAAAAAACGTAATAAAATCTTCAGAAGAGTGTCTGTCTAAGCTTTTCACATTTTTCTGAAAATAGTCTGGATGGATAGAGTCCAATTTCAAAATATGGATGCAACAAAGTTCTCCTCACAAAGTGACTGCTCTTTAAGTGTGCCCCATGGATCTATTCTGGGCACCTTACTTTATAGCTTACAGTGCCTTGCGAAAGTATTCGGCCCCCTTGAACTTTTCAACCTTTTGACACATTTCAGGCTTCAAACATAAAGATATAAAAAAATATTTTTTGAAGAATCACCAACAAGTGGGACACAATTGTGAAGTGGAACGAAATCTATTGGATATTTTAAACTTTTTTTGCAAATAAAAAACTGAAAAGTGGTGCGTGCAAAATTATTGGGCCCCTTTACTTTCAGTGCAGCAAACTCACTCAGAAAATTCAGCGAGGATCTCTGAATGATCCAATGGTTGTCCTAAATGACTGATGGTGATAAATAGAATCCACCTGTGTGTGATCAAGTCTCTGTATAAATGCACCTGCTCTGTGATAGTCTCAGGGTTCTGTTGAAAGCGCAGAGAGCATCATGAAATACCAAGGAACACACCAGGCAGGTCCGTAATACTGTTATGGAGAAGTTTAAAGCCGGATTTGGATACAAAAGATTTCCCAAGCTTTAAACATCCCAAGGAGCACTGTGCAAGCGATCATTTTGAAATGGAAGGAGTATCAGACCACTGCAAAATCTACCAAGACCTGGCCGTCCCTCTAAACTTTCAGCTCAGACAAGGAGAAGACTGATCAGAATGCAGCCAAAGGGGCCCATGATCACTCTGGATGAACTGCAGAGAACTACAGCTGAGGTGGGAGAGTCTGTCCATAGGACAACAATCAGTCGTACACTGCACAAATCTGGCCTTTATGGAAGAGTGGCAAGAAAAAAAAATTTCTCAAAGATATCCATAAAAAGTTATCGTCTAAAGTTTGCCACAAGCCACCTGGGAGACCCACCAAACATGTGGAAGAAGGTGCTCTGGTCAGATGAAACCAAAATCAAACTTTTTTGGCCACAATGCAAAAAGTAATATGTTTGGCGTAAAAAGCAACACAGCTCATCACCTCAACACACCATCCCCACTGTCAAACATGGTGGTGGCAGCATCATGGTTTGGGCCTGCTTTTCTTCAGCAGGGACAGGGAAGATGGTTAAAATTGAGGGGAAGATGGATACAGCCAAATACAGGACCATTCTGGATGAAAACCTGTTGGAGTCTGCAAAGACCTAAAACTGGGACGGAGATTTATCTTCCAACAAGACAATGATCCCAAACATACAGCAAAATCCACAAAGGAATGGTTCAAAAATAAACGTATCCAGGTGTTAGAATGGCCAAGTCAAAGTCCAGACCTGAATCAATCGAGAATCTGTGGAAAGAGCTGAAAACTGCTGTTCACAAAATGCTTTCCATCCAACCTCACTGAGCTCGAGCTGTTTTGCAAGAAAGAATGGGCAAGAATGTCAGTCTCGATGTGCAAAACTGATAGAGACATACTAAGCGACTTGCAGCTGTAATAAAGCAAAAGGTGGCTCTACAAAGTATTAACAAAAGGGGCCCAATAATTTTGCAGCACCACTTTTCAGTTTTTTATTTGCTAAAAAAGTTTAAAATATCCAATAGATTTCGTTCCACTTCCCAATTGTGTCCCACTTGTTGGTGATTCTTCACAAAAAATAAAAATGTTATATCTTTATGTTTGAAGCCTGAAATGTGTCAAAAGGTTGAAAAGTTAAAGGGGGCCGAATACTTTCGCAAGGCACTGTATATGTTAACAACCATCCTTCTGTATGCCCTGATGTACATCACATGTCAACTGAATTTGGCTGGACAGCTTTCTCCATAAGAGCTACTTATGGAACACAATACCTACCTTTATAGCATCAGATAATCCTCTACGCTCTAGTTTTAAAAAATGAAATCATGGCTGAAACATCATGTTTTGTATGATATAATGTTTTAAATGGAAAGTGTTTCTAATTTTATATAACCTAAAATGTTAATTCTCTGTACCCATGTAAATCATAATTTGATGCCATTAGTCCTCTGCCCAGGTACTGCTGATAACATTTAGCTATTTAGATTATTCTGGGCCAGTCAATGACTGTCCATTGTCCCTGGTAAATAAACAAAAGAAATAAAATAAAAACATGACAAATGCTTTGACTTGACTGGAAGCTCATTGTAGCTGTTTGAGGAAGCTGTCACTCATACTCTGCTTCACATTAGCAATGAAAGAACTGGAAGAATAGTAGAAGTATTAGTAGTAGTAGTAGTAGTAGTATGAAAAGGTTTCAGCCTAAAATAAATTGACTGACTCCCTTGTGTTGTTTGTTATGTGTCCGACTATGCATGCTTATGAACAACCCGCCCAATTCTATCTCTGATTGGCTTCCCATGACATTTTACTTAACCTCAGCCAAACATCAGCATGTATGCGCTTGTCTCGTGCACGGCCACTAACCAAGGAAGAAAAAAAGACTTTGCCTCTCGGCTCAGAGATCAAGTTGGTCTGAAGAAAAAAAAAAAAATTATAGTAACGCGCCACATTTTTTAGCAGTAACAGTAACAGCATTATTAAGATGGGAAGATTAATTAATTAGATTACTCGTTACTGAATAAAGTAACACCGTTAGTAACGCCATTATTCCCATCACTGGTAGACCAAGTTCTGTGAAAGATGAATTGTAAAAAGTTATGTTAAACATTTGTGCATCTGTTCTGTCTCTTGAATGCACTTTATAAATGTGGAGGCTATTGTAAATACATCCATCTCCATTGAGCCATTCAGAAGCCTGATTTGTTATTATGGAAGTATAGGCTATATGCTCTTGATGATAGCGACTTTGATATGGTTGCTTTGGGGCAGGGGGGGGTCTTGACTCTTGTTGCCCAGGGAACATGAAATTGTTAATCCGGCCCTGCTTGGTGTGATGATGTAATGTTAGTATTGCAGTGTTTCCTCTAGATTTTATCTGCTAATGTTAGCTACCTACCGTTACCTTGAAACCATCCAGACGGTACTGTACGTACCTGAAACCGGTAATTTAATGGCACCGATCTTTTTACACACAGTTTAACAACAAAATGCTGAGTGAACATTACTAGCTACGTAGGTAGTAGCCCACTGTAAGGTTGAGGAAGGCCTTATATAATATTTATACTGCTCTATCAGATACATGTACAGTGGAACACCTATGCTAAAGCTGATTAAAAAGAGGAATAAAAAAACACCTTTTGATCTTAATGCCTTAATTTAAAAAAATTAGGAAAATCCAACCTTTTAAGGAAACAAATTTTCTTTGTGAATGAATAATGTATTTTAAATAAATAAATATTCTTCCTTAAAATACAAGGGCATAAATATACACCCCCCTATGTTAAATTATTTTTAAAGGCCAGTTATTTCATGGATCAGGATAGTATGCATCCTGATAAAGTTCCCTTAAGCATGGGTGTGTAAACTTTCTTCAAGCCACTGTATGTGTCTTGGCAATGAAATTTTTTTAATTAATATAGGCTATTTTTCAGGCAGGTGCCTGTGCGCTGTCAGAGTCTTCTAGGTTAAAATGGAATGTTGGTTGTTGTTGTTACTGTCTCAGATTTTGATCAAACCTTGGATAAATCAAGAATGTGTCCAAAACCAAGGCCTGTCAAATATTTCTGATCAAAGGTCAGATAGCAAGCAAAGTCTACTTAGAAAGCTTTTAAAATGGACCTTGAAAGTGCTTGAAAAGTGCTTGAATTAGACCTTGAATAGGTGTACGAACCCTGATTAAAATCATTGGATTTATTGATTACCAAAATAAAGAAGTAAACTGATAATTGATATTTACCAAATAATTCAAGTTTGTAGCTAACCAGTGTAGATTCTAAAGCATTTCTTCTTCATAAAACTTGTGACACTAAATAAACATGACCCCTGTTTTGTCCTAAAGTCTAAAGCTACATAGTAAACCTGCAAAATGTTCTGAAAGAAATGCCCCCGTGTTGTTAATTTAACCCTTGTGTTGTCTTTCCGTAGACCAACATTTAGTTTTTCTGGGTCAAAGTTTTAAGTAAAATCCTTTTTAAGACACTTTTGTCACTTTTGCCAAAGTCCTTTGTCTATTTTTTGGGGACTTTTTTTCTTGTTTTGACCAAGTTTTTGCCGACATTTTTTGACGTTTTCTAACATTTTCCGAAGTTCTCTCACTTTTTACAATGTCTTTGTTGATTTTTTCGGACTTTTTGGTTGGTTTTTTCCTACATTTCTGTGACTTTTTCTTAAATCTTTTATTCTTAAAATGCTATAAAATTAAAACACCCAAATTTAATGAAAATAGTGAACTGATCAATTATTTAACTTGTGAGGAGCGTTGTATGGAACCGTCTATGTTTTGTTTTACAATTTGGTTGAAGGAAACCCAAATTTCTGATTTAGAAACTTTTTGGAAAATGGGTTAAATTTGACCCCAAGGACAACAGGAGGGTTAATTTTTTTTTTTTGGATGACCAAGATGTACCTCGGGACAAAAACCTATATTTAGTATATTATAATTAACATATAAAATAATTTGAGCCAATTTATATTTTGGGGGTTTGGGATGAAAATGAGCGTTTGCGTTTCCCTGATTTATACATCAAACTATATTAAACATGACTGTAGTGCAACTTAACATTTAAACAATAGACTAGCTCAACTTAAACAAATTTGTTGTGGGGTGGCAGTAGAAGGAGGACCAAGATGTAGGTTGGCGGGCAAACACAGGATCATTTATTGAGAAAACAGGAGCAATCCACAAGGGCAAAAACAGTCCAAAGAAAAGTCACAGGGAGCACTGGGAAAAGGTCAAATCCGAGGAACACAAGAAGTCCAAAAATCCAAAGGGAAATTAATCCAAAACAGGCCTGGGAAAAATTAGGGCGGGGCAGGACAGTTAGACAAGGGGTTCCCTTCTTCCTCCTTCCCAGACGTTGTGGTGGTTCTCACACCAACATCTTCCACCTGCACCACTGTTGGGGCTTCACTATTTACCCATAGCTGGGGCTATTTACACATAACTGGGACGGTGGTTGACGGGCATCAGGGCGTTTCCACTCACTGATGGGCCTGCATGCCACGTCTCTGGGGCCCACTGCTGCTCCGAGATCCTATACAACTTAGCCTGGAACCATGAGGGACCAGTTACCATGTGCGCCACGGGGAGGCGTGTACGAGGTCTTGGCAGTGGAGAGGCTATGTACCGGCGGAGGAGGCTTACACGCTTGGCTCCTCTTTCTGCCCCTGAAAACAAAGGGCTGTCCGGTGGCAGGTGACCCACATGGCCAGACAGACACACACACACACAGAGACAGATCAACACAAATACACACACACACACACACACACACACACACACACAAATAGACAGAGCCAGACCCACACAAAGACAGACAAACCCACACAGACAGACCACAGACCCAGACAGACAGACCCACACACATACCCACACACAGACAGACAGACAAACAGACCCACACAGACAGACTCACACAGACAGACAGACAGACAGACAGACAGACAGAGAGACAGACAGATACTATACCAGTACAAATGCATTTTCTCTTCCTCAGCCAGGCAGAAGTTTTTTGTACCACTTGTTCTTCTTTGGCTTTTGCATTATCTGGCTCTGAAGATATACCAGCCACCTCAAGGTGCTCTCAGTCCTCTCCCACTCCTGCTCTTTTTCCTGCCAAGTCAGCTTCAGGTTTTCTGTGGCCTGAAGAAGGGATGATTTGTCCTCCTTCCACTGGTGGAGATAACTCTCCAGCTGATGTTCATACTTTTTCTCAAGAGTATCCATGAAGTTCTTGTTGTTTTGGTCCTGCATCTCAAGCTGGGCGTTATGGGAAACTTGGGATCTTTCCAGAATCTCCTTTGCCTCCTCATCCTGTTTTAGGAGAGCTTCCTCCAACTTGCTCAATTTATCCTTTAGCTCCTGCATGAGCTTGAGCCCTCTCCATCTCCAGATGGCTCTCCAACATCACGTTGGTGGTCTTACCTACTGTGAGCATCTGTTTCTCTTCTCAATGCTTCAACTTCTGAGTTGCCACAATATTTTTAAGGGCCTGCATCTCTCCCTTCATCTGCTTTAAATCAACTTTCAGGTCTTCAGTAATGAAGGTCTGCGGGTCCAGATCTTTTTGGGCTTTTTCCAGCTGGGATTTCCGACGCTCGGTTTCCCCTGGTGGGGAGTGGACACGTTCAGCCAGAGCCTCATCCAACTGGGATCTTTCGGAAGCCAGGGATCTTTCCCGTATCTCCTTTGCCTCCTTCTCCTGTTCTCGGAGAGCTTCCTCCATCTTGCTCAATTTATCCTTCAGGTCCTGAGCTTGAGCCCTTTACATCTCCAGAAAGCTCTCCAACTCTAACTCCACGTTGGTCTTAGTTACCTTGAGCTTCTGTCTCTCTTTACAAAGCTCCATCTTTTGAGTCTCCGCTTTTTCAGGACCTCCTTCTCTCCCTTCATCTGCTGCAATTTGACCTTCAGGTCTTCAGTAATGAAGTACTGCAGGTCCAGATCTTTTTGGGCTTTTTGCAGCCAGTTGCTGATTTTTCCCAGCTGGGATTTCAGATGCTCCGTTTCCCTGGGTGGGGAGGGGACACGTTCAGCCAGCTGAGCTTTCAAGTCACACATCTCCTTCTGCATCAGCTCTTTCTCATGGCCCCAACTGCTGCCCTCTCTCTGTTGTTGGAGCTGATCGAGGAGACTGGCCAGCAAGTCCTCTCGGATGATCAGGTGAACTCTTCCCTCAGAGTCACATTGGGTGAGCGTCACTTCGCTGTCCTTCAGCTCACACCGTACTTGTTCTTCAAGGTAACTGAGATAGAAATTGATTGGTTGAATCTCTCTGGAGTATAATTTCACGTTTTCCAGTGTGTTTTCTCCTGTTGCAATGTGCACCTTTGGATTGTCACAGTCAAATGACTCTCTGATACAAACTGCTATCTGAGTGATTGTGTGTCAGAACTCAAGTTGGGTCCCAGTATTCAGTGTGTTGTTAGGACAACAACAACATGTATTTTTATGTTTTCAATCCAAATGGTTAATGATTCTATTCCATTCTATCTTTGATTCTATTGTTACTATGGGACACCAGTTTGTTTATGTTCGAATATACAGTATGAATGTAATGATTTCTGATGATTCCCTAAAATATGGCAGAAAGAACACTTTACAAAATATGGAAAGGAAATAGATGAGCAGTACACACAAGTAGGCACCAGTTGGTACGTCATTTTCTCTAACTCCATTCACCATGTGCTCTCAGCAACTACCTAGTATTTAAGATGTGCATTTACCACAATAAAAATAAAATAATAATAATAATATATAGTAAAGTAAGTGCATCAACATTTGAACTACATGCAACAGTGTGGCCAATGGTTTACTTTAACTCCATACTCACCAATTGCCTGCTTCATGGCTGGTCTTAATTTCACATTTTGCATAATATTAGAAATAATCTCTGCTTTACGCCACTTTTGCAGTCAAAAGGTATTTGATTGGCTAAATATTGAAACATTTGGTACTGTCCGGTTATCTCGACCTCATCAAAACAATGAATTATTTAATGTTTTCGTTATCTTTTCCGCCCGTTATTCCGCCCGTTATCTCCGGTTATCTCGACCTCATTCGTTAGCCCGTTATTCCGCCCGTTATCTCGACCGTTATCTTTTCCGCCCGTTATTCCGCCTGTTATCTCAACCTCATTTTCGGCTAGAAAGATGAACCTCTTTAGCCTGCCAACTACTGCGGAGGAAGCTGTGAAATTTCAAGATCGTGTTCTACTACCAAAAGAACGAAGATGCAAGAACGACCATCTCATGAAGCTGTACTTTGGCAAAGAAATCTTCTGGAAGTGCACACTCAGGGCCTGCTATCAGAAGATCAATATTCGCAACGGCAACTGGTTCGCTCAATCTCGTCTTCCATTTGTTACTGTCGCGTGTTTCATCTACATCTGGGCCTGGGAAATGACATCGGGGAAGCTGTGCAATAGGGAGCTTGGGATCAACAAGGACACAACAACAGACTGGAGTAACTATCTGAGACAAGTCTGCGTGGAGACTTTACTGGCGAAGGATCAAGGACAAATTGGCGGCGAGGGGATGATCGGTATGGAGAAGCGGTATGGGCGAAAAGAATCCGTTCGATGCTATTCTGGGTGAAGTGAAGAATCATTGGCCGCCTGCTATTGGACAATAAAAAGATTTTTTTAAAAATGAGGTCATTAAATAATTCATTGTTTTGATGATGTCGAGATATTGATGAGGTCGAGATAACCGGACAGTACCAAACATTTACTAATTACTCTGTAGCCACCAGTGTTGGGCAAGTTACTTTTAAAAAGTAATTAGTTACAGTTACTAGTTACTTCTTCCAAACAGTAACTATATTGAACTAAATTAGATACTCAGTTACAAATTATAAAAGTAATTACAGCTGCAAGTAGCGTTGGATGGGCCCTCGCTAATATTTTTAGACCCAGTATCTACACCAGCAGCAGGAGTAGCATGGATCAATGGTAGCATCAATCATTGTTATTATCTTACTTCAACCCCATGTACTAACATGAACTTTCACTATCAGGTCTATGTTCCAATATCTGCTGGCTCTTTAGATCCTGAACCTCTATACCTCTAAATGGGTATGCCTCTATATAGCTGCGTATTTGCATGAGACTGACGGTGTTATTCATTAACAAAATGGCAAACTTGTCACACAGCGCCACCAGGTGGCTGCACAATCGTAAAACTTGTGTCAATTTAGATATGCACCCATCAACACTGACTCAAAAAGCACTCCCCTTAGTGACTTTTGTAAAGGTAGACTCTTGCCAATCCTACTGCTGTGCATAAAACTGCAATCAACAAATGTGGCTCTTGAGACTCACTGGTAACGGTTTTCATCAGAACTGCATTATAAAATTGTGTTGTACAGAATTAACTGGCTGCTCAGTATGTTTGTTGTGCATTATTTATGCTTCCTGAGTTCAAATACCACAAAGTCCCTGAAGTCATTATCTAGCCTACTGAATGAGACATGTACCGAATGACGCCACTCCCGACTGCATATGAAAAGCATTATCTTTAATGGTTATTATTCTCTTGATGCTACAGGCTGTGGGTTTGAAATGGAAAGAGGTCACATCTAAGGTTTGTATCATTAATGACGATCAATGGCTTCACTTTACAATAACATTAATTATTAAATAAACGGCGGATATTATGCTGCAGATGAACTCTTTTTTTTTAAGAAAGACATCCTTTTAGCTACCAGGGATTTATCTCAAAGCTGCAACCAATTTAACTTCAAAGGTCCCTCTAGAAAAAGTTTCAGTACATGTCCCTTCAGTAATTGTTGTCTTTTGTAACAGTAATAGTGTAGTTAAATTGTTGATGTCACCATTGGATGGAGTTCAAGTCGCATTAGGTCTCTGATCACACGAGTGACGTAGGAATAGTTCTACTGCAGCCAAGCTTCACAATCTCTAAATAAAGAGTGGTTTTTGTTCTTAAAAGGCTAACCTTTGTTCCATAGCCCTAATAATTAAGTAAATTTGTTTTTTGTAAAATGCAGCTGTCATATTGATTTTATAGTGCAGTATGTTTAGCACTGCTATCATTTCAGTTTCTTCCTCAGTTAATTTTTGTGTGAAAATTTCTTCTCTGTTACATACATCAAAAAAAACTTGGGATGTAATAAAAATAATTATAATTATATAGGTAATTATACGTAATGTAGCTGGAGATACAGTATCATCCTAAAAAGACTTGATAATTGAGATAATTATTTCATGGTTGTTAAAGCCCAAAGTAATTTATTGCAAGTTTGTTTTTCAAGATATAGGTTATTTCATATCAAGATATATCATGTTTTCTGTCAAGTAAATAAATAAATAGCTTATATGAAATAACCACATGGTAACGCATATTTATGTATACTCCTTTTGCTTTAATGCTAAGCTAGCTACTGTACTACTACATGTAGCTGTTTAAAGATTGATCTCATAAAGAACAAAATGGGAAACTGTTCAGACTTACGTCATTGCTCATGAAAAGCATATAAATGAAGTCCAGTGACTGTGTGTCATTGTAGTTTTATGGCTGTTGAATCATATTTGGCTTCTGAGGATGTTACAATAAATGTTATATGGCACTTGGAAATAAAGTACCACAAACAGACACCTTAATTTTCTCTGAAAATGTTGAAATCTGAATGCATTTGATTTCTCAATGGTCTCCATTGAAATAATGACGAAACACCCATTGTCCTAATTCTTTTCTGGCGTAAAAACAAGTTCACATGAGGTTCACTGTGGGGAAGTATTCATTGTTTCTTAAAGATCAATCCAGCCACACATGTGCGTAGACACAGCACCAGTTTAATTCTATTATTTTAAGTCTATTGGTCAGAACTGTATTCATTTTGAACAGTGAGTCAAAGGATATGAGCCAGTCTGAAAAGCAACAGCTGGAGCCTGCCAGGGGCCATAGGGAAGAAGACCATGATTTGAAACAAAAACTTGGAAACAGCAACTGCATTCATAGACTGTTGTTTTAGGAAATACAAATCCAAATATCTGACATCAAGAACAAAGGCCGGGAATATAATATAAAAATTCTTTCCATCTTTTGATTCATAAAACTCCTCATAGGTTACACCTTGAGGAAGGTTTTAAACAAATAGTA